>VZRV01007680.1:47769-76588 GCA_013398115.1 Falcunculus frontatus
GGGGGGGGGAGGGAGAAGGCAGGAACGTCTCTTGTGGGGCATCTCCCACCTGCCACAGGTGTGTTGGTCAGGTAAGGAGAGGTTGGGACACCCAAACCAACAGGAAGAGAAGGAAAATAAAAAGAAAGGAAAGGCAGCATGAGTCCGTGTCAGATACATATCTACTGCCTATAAATCTCTAGATCAATAAGTATCTATTGCTGATAAATTTATAGATCAATGAATATCTACTGGATACACACATCCTTTATTTCCCCTGACTTCCAGCAGCTCCCTGATGCTCCTCTCCCAAAATTTCCAGCCAGGAACTTCCCAGCCCTGCACTGGAGGAAAAAAAAAACGGGATGCAATCAGGAGGAAGCTCCTTGGCTTGCCCTTGGGGTTTGGGTGTCAGGATTGTGTTCGGGGCCACCAGCTGCTCCCAGACCACCAGGAATGCTGAGTCTGGAGAGCTGGAAAGAGGAGCGGCTGCCTGAGGCAGGGAAACAAGGACATGAGCCAGATCCAGCTGCCAGTGCCAAACCTGAAGGTTTATTTTAGAGCTGAGGCTAAACCAAGGTGCACAGCGGGAGCCTCGCGGGGCCACCGTCCCTAATTGTAAGTGATGAGCATTCAAGATTCATTTGAGGAGTGCCAGAGCACGTCAGGATCCTGGTCCTGGCCCCACTGCGGGTCAGTCCGTGGGCTCCTCGCCCCACTCCTCATTGCAGAGGTCGGTCTCGCAGCAGGAGTAGCGGGAGGTCAGGCGGGACTCGGCGTCAGACGCCCGCTCCCGGCCGCAGTTCAGGGCGGAGGTGCAGCCTTGCTGGTAATAAAGGGTCACCTTCCCTGCAGGGGAGAGGAGAACGCCACAAACCCCATAAAAATTAGACTTTGGGCTTTGAGGAGAAACCAAGCTCTGAAATATACCCCCCAAATCAAGTCACAGCTTGGTTTAATTAAGAGAAAAAGAAAATCAGGGGATGCGCCCACAGAGACAACCCCTGCCCCCCGGCTTCTTTGGAAGAGAGTCTCCCCTGGGCCTGAAAACGACTTTTTGAAACTTTTTTAGGACAACTCGACCCCTCCCATCCAGCCTTTCCCAGCAGCTTGGTCGCCACATCCTCACCCATCCGGAAGGAGCAATTTGGTTTTCCAAGGATGGGGAGAATCTCCCTGAAGGAAAGGATGGGGAAAGCCAAAGAAAGAATGGGGAAAGCCAAGGAAACCCTCAGCTAACACACCCAGGGTGGTTTTGATGAGGGCACACTTCTCCCGGCGCTCGCAGGTAGACACATTGGCGCCCCGGAAGCACCCGACCAAGGGGATCTTGTACTTGCAGATGTGGCATTGAAGGGCCTCAGCTGCAGCAGAGGAGAAAAAATGGGATGAACTTTAGGAAGAACTGGAGAAAATCCTGCCTCGAACGCTGGGATGACACTGGCGATGGGCCGGGGAGGTGCCGCCATTATTAAAGCCGATTTATTTCCCGCTCACCGACTCCGACGCACAGGACGAGGCTCAACCCCAGCAGGAGCAGCTTCATGGTGGGGCAGGGGCAGGTCCTGACTTCCATCCACTTCCCAGCGCAGCCCGGCGTTCCCTGGAATTAGAACGGCTCAGGAATTAATCTCTGGGATGAGTTGTCTCAGTGCTCAGCCCTGGGATGGGGTGGGGTAAAAAAAACCAACTAGGCAAAATCCTCCTACTGCTTTTGTTTTGTGCCTTTAGGGACAAAAAGAGCCAAAAAAAGCTTGGTTTGCGTTATGAGGTAATCCCTAAACACTAAAATATGAGGAAATCTGGAGAATTTAGTGGTTGTGGTGGCAGGAGTGTCCTATGGGAATAAAATGATTTAGTGAGGGGAAAAAAGAGGCACCTTATTGCCAAAGGTGCTGAGACACAGCACCGGCAACTGAACCGAAACCAGGCGGATTTGGGTAAATAAAAGGAAAAAAGGATCGGATTTCCATGAATAAAACGAGTGTTTTCCGCCCAACGTGGGGCTCGAACCCACGACCCTGAGATTAAGAGTCTCATGCTCTACCGACTGAGCTAGCCGGGCCCCTAGGCAGTGGGCTTTTCCACTATTTTTTACTGAAAGCAGAAATTTGATGTGGCTTTAGAATTTTAGAATTTTGATGTGGCTTTAATCTTAGCCAAAGATTAAACTGGTTTCTATTTTATAAAATATAAAAATAAGAGTACGAGATAGAAATACAAAAGTACAGAATATAAAACTATGTGGAAATATTAAATATATATTTATACATTATAATATAGGATATATTTATGTTCTATAAATATATTTTATCTATTTATTTTTATATCGTACTATATAACGCATTTATATTTTTTCTATACATATTAATATACATAAAGTGTATACTATATATTAAATTTTATTTATATCTTTATGTATTATTACTTATAATTTCTATTAAAATATATTTTATATCTCTATATTTTCATATAAAATTATATTAAAACAGATATATAACAATTTTCATATGTTAAAAATACGGTTGGCCATAAAAATGGGTATGAAAATCCCTGTTCCCCGGGAGATTTGAAGAGGTGTTGGGATGATGCCGACGGACACGGCGCGCACAAGGACAACCCCGAGAATCTCCTAAAAGCCTTGGAGCGGATTCCTTACCCAGCTGTCCGCTCCCTCCGCGCTCCCGGAGCCCGCGGCCCCGCGGTCCCTTTATCCCCGCGCTGTCCTCGGGGCCTGAACGACCCCGGATCCCTCGGGAGACGCCGTCCTCTGGGAACAATGCTCGGGAACGCACCTGGGCAAACACCCGGGACATGCGGTCACCGCCGCCCGGGGCCGTTCTCGGCTCCTGGAGTCCCTTTGTCCCCGTATCACAAGTGGGGAAGTCCCTTTGTGGCCCGCATCCCAAACGGGAACGGTCCCAAAGAACCCACAAACCGCACGGATTTGGGAAATGGGGGTGGAACCCGGGCCCGGAGCGCCGATGGATCCCCTGCCCGGAGGGTTTCTCTGCGTGGTCACGGCCTTAATTAATGACAGGTGTAATTAGCACGTGATTAATTTCCTTGCCTCCCTGCTCCTGGTTATTTCCGAGGCTTTTGGTGCCAACCCCATCCCGGTGTTTGTGCAGCTGCCCGGGCGGTACCGAGACCTTCCCAAGCGTGAAATTCCTGGTGTCAGTCCAAGCCCTCCTTTTAGGGGCTCAAATCCTAATTTCTAAGTTCCTAACCCCCCTTTTCGGGCACAACCCCCATTTTTATGGCAAACCTGCTCGGTTTTAGGACACAACCCCTGATTTTTAAGGGCACAAAGCCAATTTTTAGGGCACAACCCCCCCTTTTTTAGGGCACAAACCCCCATTTCCAAGTTTGTGGGTTTATCTCAGTTTGATTGGTGGGCTTTCGTCCGTTGCTTTGTGGGGGCTTTTAAGCTACTAATAAGGGTTAATTATTAAAAAGATAGAATAATAATGATTATTAAAAGTAAAAAGAAATAATGATTTTAAAAAGAATGAAATAAGAATAAAAATTGAAACAATAAAATTAGTTAAGGAAAGGAATAATAGTTTCAAAAACTATAATAAATAAAGGGTCAAAAGTATCAGATTTGGGTACATAAATGGGGAAAAAAACGCTACTGCCGCCCAACGTGGGGCTCGAACCCACGACCCTGAGATTAAGAGTCTCATGCTCTACCGACTGAGCTAGCCGGGCTACCGGGAGAGACGGCGGCAGCGGCCCGGAAAAACGAAGATCCCAGCCGGGAAATGCGGGATTTTCCGGGGGATCTGGGCAGAGGACACCGCCCCCCGCGCTGTTGCTTCCGCTGAAGTTAAAAACCTTTTAATTCTTTAGAAAAAGGAAAAAACAAAGCGTTGGTCCCTTTTAAAAGCTTTTTTTTCCCTTCCTAAAACCAGTATTATTATTGTTGTTGTTGTTATTATTATCATTATTATTATCATTATTATTATTACTATTATTACTATTACGTTTCCAATTATTATTCCCCTTTTTAAAAGTTATTAATCCCTTTTATTCAAATTATTATTACCTTTTCCAAATTACTGTTCACTTTTACAAGTTATTGTTCCCTTTTTCAAATTATTTCCCTTTTTAAATTTTTTTAATATATTGCTCAATAAAAGATGGAGCTGGGTCAGGTGGAAGGGGACGCCCCGCTGGAAGGCACAGGCAAAACAAGAAGAGAAGAGGTGTATTTTGGGGTTAGAAGACGTTAAATTCTGGAAAGATTAAAAAAAAACAAAAAAACAAAAAAACCCAAAAAACCGCTATTTTGGGAGAAAACAGACTTTTTCCCTGACCGGGAATCGAACCCGGGCCGCGGCGGTGAGAGCGCCGAATCCTAACCACTAGACCACCAGGGAGCCGCTAGCTGTTCTTTTTCTCCCAAAATGGAACCTGGATAAAAGCGTCCGGGTTGAATTCGGTGTGGAAAGGGTCTCTGCATGTTTTCTCCCCTTTTTTTCTTTCCCTCCAAAAGGTAAAATCCTCCGGATTTAACCCATCCCAACCCATCCCTGACTCATCTCCCAAGCTGGTTCCTCCTCAGTGGCTTCTCAGGCACCTGGGAGCACAGAAATTACCTCCAAAAAAGCCCTTTTTACCCCCATCCGGAACACCCTGTCCCAAACTCCACCAGAACTAGGCAGTTTTCCCAATTTTCCAGAAGTTGAACTCATCTCCGTGCATTCCACACAGAGGGAAAACACCCCAGAATCCATCCAGCTTCTCCCCCATTTTGTGGGGGTGAAAAAGCAGATTGTGGACATTCCAGCAGCTCCACAAATCCGGGAGGAGCTGTGGGTGATGCTGCTGGGAAGGCATCAACCCAGTCCTTGGGTTTCACGAGGATTTTGGATCGTTTTACTGATTTTTCCCGAATTTCCCCTTCAAATCCAAGCATACTGCACTATGGATAACGTGGTATCAGTGTGGATCTGCCAGAGGAATGGGAATAAAAGCGGGGGAGGATGAGGGGGATGAAATCCAGCAGGAAAAACGCTGCTATTCCGCCTTCCCGGAGCTCTTAACATTTGAATTTCTGGAATAATGGGAAATATGGAGCCAAGATCTCCGACAAAACACTGCCAGGAGGGAGGGTGTTGAACGTGGAATTTTGGCTGCTATTCCAGGTCACGTCTCAAGAACAAACAACTCCATCCAGGAGCAGGAACGCGTGACTGCAATGCCTCCCCCTCTCCCCCTCCACACAATCTCTGGTTTTCTTTTTTTTGGAGCTTGTCCTGCGGATGAACGAACCCAAAATGTTTTTGGGGGAAGGGAGGGGAGACATTGGTTGTTTTTTCGGCACATGGGGATCACCCCTGCAGGTGCAACACCAAGGAACGGCTGGATTTGAACCTTTTAAAGGTTTTTTCCCACCCTTTCCTCTCCATCTTGTCCGGGGATGCAGAAAGACAGGGCTTGATGGAGCAGCAGGATAGAAATGCGAATTATCCCTCTCTGTCTTTGGTAATTTGATGGGGTTTTTAATAACTTCCCCTCTGGGAAGCAAACGCAAGAAATTATTGATGTAAAGGAAGCCGGGGGCAAAGCTACCACCCCACCCCACCCCGGCAGCTCAGAACTCCCCAAAATAACTCCGAAATTAAACCACAGCTAGTGCGTGGGTGGAAAAGGGATACCCTTCCCCACAGTACACTGTTTCTGCCTGGTTTCGAACCAGGGACCTTTCGCGTGTTAGGCGAACGTGATAACCACTACACTACAGAAACCCGAGTAGCCGGTCCCCAGGGAGTAAGTTTTGTGGGAATTCACAAAGAAAGGTTAATTCATTTTTTTCCCCTTTTCCTGGCCACGCTGTCCACATCCCTTGGCTCTTTTTTCCTTCCTTGTTTGGGTTTTTTTTCCCAATACCCACCCGGGCCTCCCTCCAGAGGCTGCACAAGACCAAGAGCTCCCCCAAACACCCCAGCTTTGATCACCAGAGAAGGAATTCTCCAATTAAAACTATTTCAGACACCCCAAAATCCAGGAGTCTCCGCTCGTCCCTCGGAGTCCAACTTGGTTCTCCAGTTGGCCAAACCTGAGCTAAACCACTTGGAACTCTCACAGTGCCCGACAGAATGACTCAGATCCCATAAGAGCTGGAGAAATCCGGAGAAAAGAATTCAAAACGTGCCTGTTTCTGCCCGGTTTCGAACCGGGGACCTTTCGCGTGTGAGGCGAACGTGATAACCACTACACTACAGAAACGACGGTGGCGCTTTTCTCTGCACCTTTTCTGAAATACCGAGAACCCAAAGTCCCTCTGTGGCTACCCCTGAATATCCCTCAATCCTATGAGAAAAGCTCCCCTCATCCTTTTGGATCCCCTTATTGCTTTTAACTCATTCCCTTATCGCTCTTAATTCATTCCCTTGTGGTTTTTAATCCGTTCCCTCATCCCTTTTAGTTCCAGCCGCGTTTGGGAGGTTGCGCTGAAGGACGTAAATAAAGGAAAAATCAGGGAAATGCTTAAAACCATCCCAAAATAGCCCCAAAATCGATGGGTTTTGTCTGATTCCAAACCAGGGAGCTTTCACGTGAAATCACGGACAGGCGACATTGAGGTCAGCGGACAGGGGAGATACTGGAGGACCCCGAGGTTAAAAATGATTACTCATGAAAAATTCACACGTTTGTTAGGATTTCTCTTCCCTGTCCAGGAATTGAACCTGAGCCACGGTGGTGAAAGCGCTGGATCTTCACCACTAGACCACCAGGGAGAACAAGTGTAAAGAAAAATCCTATCTTTTTAATTAATTTTGCTGGTTTTATTTAGTATTTTTTATCCTTTTTATTGCTTTCCTGGTTTCGATTGATTCATTTATTATCTTGAATTATGTGGGGGACTTTTTAAAATTAATTTTGAATCGGCCATGATTTTTTTCTATTTTTTATTCCTTCTGTGGCCCGAGAGAAGCGGTGTCATGGTGCTGATGGGAAGAGGCATGTTTGGGGCGGTTCGCTGGATGGAAAAAATGCCCGTGAATGGTAAAATTGAGACGTAAGTTAGCTCCCTGGTGGTCTAGTGGTTAGGATTCGGCGCTTTCACCGCCGCGGCCCGGGTTCGATTCCCGGTCAGGGAAAAACGCCCAGTGTTTTCCTAAAATTCAAAGTAAATTCTTTAATTCCAGCCAATTTCAGCCGAATATGTACCCTTAGAAAGAAAGCGGCGACTCCAAATCCATGGCAAGCTAAGGCACGGAAGCTGCTCCTGCCGCAATCATATTCCCACAGTTTCGGGGAAGTGAATTTTTGGAGATGTTTGCTTGCCCCGGTTCGCCATGTTTTTTGGGGGAGACACGGACACTTGTAGGAGTTTCTGCCCAGAAAAGCTTGTCTGCAGGGAAGATATTGATGGATAAACTAAAGTAAACCGGTTCTGAATCATTAACATGGATTTTTACGAGTGCCATCATTCAGTGATTTGTAGGAATATTGACCCAAAAAAAAGCAGGAAAAGGAGTAAAAATTAAACAATTTCATGCTATAAACAGACTTTTTTTTTTTTTTTTTTACCAGCATCTCCACAACGGAATTTGAAGGAATGTTGANTTTTAAGTTATAAAACTGGTTTTTTTTTTTTTTTTTTTACCAGCATCTCCACGACGGAATTTGAAGGAATGTTGAGACACAAAAGTAGTTAAAAGCCATGAGCCGGCTATCTGTTTCTGCCCGGTTTCGAACCGGGGACCTTTCGCGTGTGAGGCGAACGTGATAACCACTACACTACAGAAACACGCCGCGGGTCGGAGCGCGCCCCTTCTACACTCAAAACCGAAGATCAAAATAAAGCACTTTTCCCACAGAATTCCTCGAAATTTCAGGCAATTCCACCTCCTCGCTGCGGCCGCGGGGATTCATCCCAGCGGGGAAGGGTTTTGATCGCGGAAACCAAATTGGCGGAAAGGCCAAAATTGCCTTGAGGGAGAGGTTTCTTCCCAGCCTTTTCCATCCCAAAAAGATCTGTCTGCTAAGGGGTTTCCGGGGGAAAATGGGATGAAATTACCATCATTCGTATATGAAATATAGGATAAATAGAGGAGCCCAGTGGGCGCCCGGCTAGCTCAGTCGGTAGAGCATGAGACTCTTAATCTCAGGGTCGTGGGTTCGAGCCCCACGTTGGGCGGCGGTACATTTTCCCTTGTGTTTATCGAAAACTGGTATTTTTTGCTCTTTATTTATTGTAGTTTTTAAATTATTACTAATATCTAAATTATTTTTAAATTATTGTTGTTCCATTGCTATTATTATTGTTGTTGTTACTATTATTATTTCATTATTCCTTTTAAAATTATTATTTTTATTATTATGCCGGGGTTTACTATTTTTATTTTGAGAATGATTGTTCCTTTCAGAAATCATTATTCCATTTTGAAATCCTTTTTCCCTCAGCTACTATTCTTTTTAAAATTATTCTTTTTATTTTCAATTACAAATATTATCCTATTTTTTAAATAATTCTCTTTTACCAGTAGTCAAAAAGCCCCCACAAAGCAAGAGCCAAAAAAAAAAAAAAAGGAAAACAAAAGAATCCCGCGCTCCAAAAAAAGAAAAGCCCAACAAACCGTGATTTCTAAAACCCCGAATTGCTCTGTTTAGGCCCACTTCGCTGCCGTCAGGATGGCCGAGTGGTCTAAGGCGCCAGACTCAAGGAATTACCTTCCCTCGGGAATTCTGGTCTCCAGATGGAGGCGTGGGTTCAAATCCCACTCCTGACAGGGCTAACTTTTGGAGAAATTCCTAAAAAACAGCCCTTTTTCCTGCCGCGCTTTCCCTTTTTCAAATTACTGTTCATTTTTTCCCCCTTTCCGAATTACTTTTTTAAATTTTTGTTCCTTTTTGAAATGATAACTCCCTGTAAATAATCATAACGTATAATAAACAGTTAAACCTTCAATAATCGCCATTCTTTAATTTCAGTGTTCAACTGCAATTATTTTAGCTCAGCTGCTAAACGCCTTTCATATAAACGTCATCGGAAAAAAATGCAATTAGCGTTATTGCTTATTTATTTCTTTATTGCTCAATAACAGCTGGGGCAGGTGGTAGGGGACGCCCCGCGGGAAGGGACAGGCACAGAAAGGGGAGAAAGGGGGTGTTTTGGGAGTTAGGAGGTGTTTAAATATGAAAAGATTTTCCAAAACAAAAAAAAGTGGATTTAGGGAAAAAGAAAACAGAAAAGCATCTTCCCTGACCGGGAATCGAACCCGGGCCGCGGCGGTGAGAGCGCCGAATCCTAACCACTAGACCACCAGGGAGCCTTCAAAACGCACCTCATGAAAGGGTCTATTCAGGAGGGATAATCTCAATGGCACCCGGGATTTCCTCCTGGTTCTGATGGGTTTCCAGACACAATCCCAATGGATCCCAGGACTTTATCCCGATGCATCCCAGAATGCGATCACGACCCAGACAGATCCCAGCGCATGATCTCAAGACTCCAGGACATGATCCCAATGGAGCCCAGGATTCGACCCCAAAAGTCCCCAGGGGATGATCCTGATAAACCCCAGGATCTGACCCCAGTGGACGCCAGGATTTGACCCCGATGGACCTCAGGTGTCCAAGCTCCAGGAAAAGCCTCTGGTGGACCCAGGTCCTGGGAGATGATCCTGCTGGACCCCAGGAGATGATGCTGGTAGACCCCAGATGTCCAGGTCCCAGCAAATGCCTCGGGTGGCCCCAGTTGCCAGCAGATTGTTCTGATTGCCCCAATTATTCCCGTTCTTTGCCCTATTTCCATTTATTTTCCATCCTTTTCCCCTCTCATCCTCTCCCTCATCACCGCCCTGGCACAGAAAGTCTCTCCCCACCCTCGGATCAGCATTTCTCTGAACCAACTGTGGCTTCTTGTTGGCAGAATTGATGGAGAAAGGGAAATTTTCCACTCTGAAACCCCCCCCAGGTGAGTGACCCACTACGGGGGGAGGTCAGGGGGACAGCGTGAACTGGCACCCCCTGCCCAGGCAGAGCAAGGGCAGGACCTGCTCCCCACCGAAGGACGTAGGGGGGTATGTGAACATGGGGATCTCCCTCTGGGAATCGAAGAATGCCACTCGCCCAGCCTCGTAGTCCAGGTAGACCCCGACCACCTCGGGGGCTTTGGGCAGGGAGATGGGGATGGTGGGCGAGGTGAGAGCCTGGCACTGGCTCCCGCACTGCCCCACGGCCCAGATCCCCACCTCGGGCTTGACACTGATCCGGCCCTTCCTGCGCACGGATTCCTTGGCCACACCGATGGCCCAGGCGGCCCCGTCGCCCACCTGCACCTCCCAGTAGTGTCGGCCAGAGCCAAATCCCTCCCGGCCCAGGATGCAGCGCGAGGAGTCAAAGCGTTTGGGGTGGTCGGGGACGGCCCTCCGGGTGTCTTCCCACCGGACACACTTCCTGTCCTCAGACAGGGCAAGCCGGGGATGGGCCGTGTCCGGATCCAGCGTCAGACTCACTGCGGAGGGAGGGGATGGGTGTCATGCATGGGAGTCACCCCTTGAGAGCTTTGGGGTTGGGTTTGTCCCATCTTCCCCAGTCTGGGATGAGCCAGCGATGGTTTGATGCCCATGTGCAGGACTGGGAGAGTGGAAAAGCCAACAAAGGGAATTCGGCTTGGAGCAAAAATGAGGCTCTGGAGTGTGGGGGTTTTTGCTGGTCATTGAGGGGTGTCCCATGGCTTTCCTTTCTTAAGTTGCCAAGTGGAAATATTTGGGATTTTCACCTCTGAGGGGTGATTTACGAAGGTGACACTGATGCAGCACTGCTTCCGACCCCTTTCCTTGGTGCCTCCATACCTTGGAACTTCTTCAGCATCTCTTTGAGGGTGATGTTTTTCTGGGGCAGCCCTGTGGATTCCTCTGCTAGCTCTGCTGATGTCTCCACCAGCTCCAGGGCACTCTGCTTCTCCAGCCTGGAAAGAAGGAGAAGATTTTTCTCCACAGAAATATGGAATGGCGGGACTGGAGAGGCAGCTGGGCCCCGGGAAGACTTGAAAGGCCCCTTCCAACCCAAACCACCCTGAGTTTCCATGATTTTATAATTCCATTCCTCTTGGGTTTAGGCATCTACAGGAGGTTTTTGGGATCTGCTCCTCATCAAGGAGCTTGTGGAGAACATTTGCCGACCCAACCACGTGTGAGGAGTCCTGGGACTCCTGGGTGGTAAAGATTTTCCACCAGTGGAAATCAGGGAATAAAAATGTCTTTCCTTGTCCACTTTCCTCCTTCCAATAACCCACCTCCAATCCAAAGGGGACACGAGCGGGTCTGTTAAAGGGTGGAGGATTCCCTTAGCGTTTGACACTTTTAGCTGTTGGCTCCCTATTTTTGACAGGCTCGAAAGGAAAAGCTCATTCCTCCAGGAACAGGGAGGTTTTCATGGATCACAGAGCAGCTGGAGCAGAGCTGGAGGTACCTTCACCCCCCAGTACCTGACTCTGGTCTCCAGCATCCTAACTGGACTTTCGTGGTGTCCTAGTTGTGTCCTGCATGTCCCTGTCACACAGGTCACGGATTGCTGGGGGTTTGGAGTCCACCAGCCATGGGGACAAACAACAAGAACATGGCAGGAATGCAGGGGAGCCACAAACCTGTTCAAGATGTCTCTGCTGTCCTGCAGGGGAGAGAGAGAGAGAGAGAGATCAGAGGAATTGTGAGGTCAGAGCAGAGTCAGCCTGGGGTGAATAACCAGGGAGGGCTGTGGGGTGACCCTGGGGTGCTGCTTGGCCTGAATGAGGGATTCTGGATCTGCGGGAATTCAGGTGAGGTCGTGGCAACCTTAATGAGCAGTTGGGTTACCGGCATCATCCCCCTCCCAGGATGGGCGTGACGGCTGCTAATGAACATCTCTGCTTATTTGAACATATGACTATTTGAATGTTTGGGTGTTTGAATGTTTGGATATTTGAATATTTTGACATTTGAATGTTTGAATTTTTTGATATTTTAATATTTAATTATCGAACCAGGGGTGAAGCCAAGCCCAGAGGTGGGCTCGGGTGGTGACTTTGGTGGCAACCTCCAGACCAGGGGAGCACAGGTGGTTTCCCACTGCAGACAAGGGAACTCAGACCATCTCTGGGGGTGTTCAACTGGACAGATGAACCCCAGTGACCGGCGACTTGGACCCTGGGGGTGGTCCGCAACATTCCAATGGACAGCTGAGATGACTTTGTGGGCATTGAAGGGAATAATTTAGGAAAAAAAAGATGGGTTTTAAAGGGAGTTTTTGTATCTCCAGGTTGGACGGGGATTGGGGATACGTAGCCCAGTGGCCTAGGTGGTCTGCAAGGCCTCTTCCTACCCAAACCATGACCCTGGGATTCTGTTTAGGATTAATTTGGCTGGTGGTCTGGTTGCACCACAGGTGGCCAAAGGTTTTCAGAGGGCTCTGAGGTCTCACCTGCAGGAGTTCCCAGGGCGGCTGCTGGCATTTTTCCTCCAGTTCCTGGATCTGCTGGCCCAAGGAGGAGATCTGCTCCGAGAGCCTGCTGATATTCTCCTCCTGCCTCCGCACAATCTCCCGGTCCAGCTTTGCCAGCCGGCCCAGGAGGAGCCGCTCCTGCCCCTCCAGGAGCTGGTGCAGCTCCTTGACCTGGCACCGGACCCTTTGCCGCTCCGCGTCCACCCTCTCCTGCAACAGGATTGGACAAATGGGGCTGGGGCAGGGATGGGAGAGAAATGCCGGCAGAGTGGATTGAAGGGGGATTTATCACCGCCAGAAATTCCAGGGTTCTTGCAAACCCTGGAGAGAACCAAGAGAACTTTTTTTGCCATTTCTAGGTGGGGGTTGCTGGCAAAGCATTTTCCCGTGCTCTGTAAACTTTGTACCCAAAACACTCCAGACCTTTGGACAAGGGAAGATGCAAAACAAACCCATAAATAGATTAGGTAGTGATAGAGATCGGGGAAAGGGAAAACAAGGCAAGAAAGATGCGATCAGGTGATTCTTGTTTTCTGTCTGTTAGTAGAGGGAACCTGGGAATGGTCCCCACCTGTGAGCATATGGAGGGAGGCAGAGATCCGCAATAACCTGGCAAAATCCAGGTTAGGTTGGATACCGGGAAGAAATTCTTCCCCGTGAGGGCAGTGACAGGCACAGGTAGCCCAGGTGTGCCTCCACACCCATCACCACGGCTGGAGGGACAAGGAAAGGGTCACTCACGAGCAGGTCCAGGCTTTTCCCTTCCTCAGCCGCTTTCAGCCCCAGCATCTTTTCTCTCCTGTCTTTCAGGATCTGCGCGTGAGCCTGGAATTTCTCCTGAGCGGAGGGGAAACACCGGGTCGGTGCCTTTCCCTCCATCCAGCGATGTCGGGGGCGCGGGGCGGTGGGTGACTGTCACCCGGCGGGACGCAGAGAAGAGGCGGAAGGCGCAGAAATCCAGACCTTTGCAAAGCAAACAACGCTCACCTGGCCTCCCCCTCCTCCTCCCTCCTCCTTCTCCTCCTCCCTCATCCCCAGGGACACCCGGACACCTCCCACCTTGTGCTCCTCCGCCGCTTCCTCGATGGGGACGGCGGCGTGGAGCCGGTGATCCTGGGACTCGCGGCACACGCGGCACAAGGGGGTCTGGTCCTCCTCGCAGAAGAGCTTCAGAGCCTCGCCGTGCCTCTGGCAGAGCCTCTCCCCTCCCCCGGATATCCCCCTCAGGCTGAGGCGCTGCGCGATCCGGATGATCTTGGCCAGCTCCCGGTTGGGTCTCAGGCTCCGCTCCGGGGCCGTCTCCCGGCAGCGCGGGCACGGGAAGCTCTCCCGGGAGCTCTCCCAGCAGCGCTCGATGCAGCCCCGGCAGAAGTTGTGGCCGCAGTGGATGGACACGGGGTCCTGGAAGAGGCCGAGGCACAACGAGCAGGAGGCTTCGGCGCGGAGGCTCCCTGCGGGGCCGTGCTCGGCCATGGCGACGGGGACGGGGCGGTTTCGCTTTCCCCCGTGGCCGGGCTGGCCCCGCGGCTGCTCCGCTTCCTGCAGGTGCCTCTGCCCCGGGGAGGTGAAAGCGAGAGCGGAGCAGCTTGGCTGCTGAGATGAGCCGGGTTTGGCGCCGGGTGTGGCACCGGGTTGTTCGGCACCGAGTTTAATACCGGGTTTGGCACCGGGTTGTTTGACACCGGCTTTGACCCCCGACTGCAGCCGCAGCGGAGCCGGAGAGGGACAGAGAATCCCCCTTCCCACCAGGCCCGCAGCGGGTTGGAAGGAGATTAAATGGAAATTAAACCTCCTTCATCACTTACCGGCTTGGTTGGGATCCACCTGCAGCTCCCGTTTCACCCCTTTCTCCCCCAAAAAACACCCAGGGAAAGTGAG
This sequence comes from Falcunculus frontatus, assembly GCA_013398115.1. Lineage (NCBI taxonomy): Eukaryota > Metazoa > Chordata > Aves > Passeriformes > Falcunculus > Falcunculus frontatus. The sequence goes on from VZRV01007680.1 coordinate 62,068, forward strand.
AGGCTGCCCTAAGCCTCTCCTTGGGGTCTTAACCAGGAACCGGCCTGGTTTCACTGCTTTCAATTTATTTTTTCTAATTTATTCATTGATAAATTTAATGTATATGCGTGTTTAATTTTTCAATTCACTCCTAGTTTATTAATTGAAGGGCACGGCCATGGGGACAGAGCTTGAAGTAATTCTTCGGGTGAAACCACTAACTCATCCTTTGCTGCTCATTCTGCCTCCCGATTATTCAGCATTCCTGAATTCCCGACTCCAACACCCCCACCCGTACGTGCAGCTATAAATAATTTTATTCAAACATACTTTTATTGTTCCTCTCACTTCTCCTTTTACACAGGAAATCGTTTCTCTCACGGGTCGGGGCTGAGCCGCTGACCACAGACCCTCCTATTTTTGACTTTCCTTTTCTTCCAAGAGCCCCCCCTGGACCACCAGCCTGTAAACTCCGGAGCCCTTCACGTGCAGAAGCCACCAGAACTCGCTGGCGTCTGGCGTCGGTACCGAAATGATGGGGTTTTTTGAGGAAATAGGTCAAAAACTCACAGACCGTTAATTCTGTGGGGGAGTTTTTTGGGGTTTCGGGTTTTCCTGTGCTCAGAACATTCAGACTGAAACCTGAGGGGCGGCTTCGTGCTCAAAACACCTTTTTTTTTAAATTTTTTTTTCGTTAATCTGGGGCTAAGGTTGATCTATCGGGGGGTGAGACGTGCGGAGAGTTGGGATGGGTCAAGATCCCCCTTTCCAAGCGATTTCCCTCCTTGATTAACCGGGTGTAATCAACGTGAATTCTCGCCCGGCGTAGGCTCAAGAGGGAGCTGGAGGTTCGGGTTTAACAGACAAGGAGAGATTTGCTCAGTGCCAGAGGAAAAGAAAATCAGTAATCCAAGGTTTTCTGTGGGATTTTGCTCTATTGCTTCAAGGTGCAGGTAGATCCAGGGCTGGGAGCAACCTGCCTCCTTTTCCCACAGTTTCAGGGGAAAAAGTACCTAAATAAAAAGTTTCTTAAAATCCGAATTTTTTTTTTTTTTAATCCGAATTAAAAAAAAAAAAAAATCCAAATCTTTAAAAATCCCTCACCGGGCTGTGGATCCCAGGAATCCCACCCTGACCAGCGGTTTGGGACCACCCGGGGAGCCCAACCAGGAGGATTTTGACCATCACTCACCTCTCCATCCCCACCCCCGCTGGGCTCCGCGGGGTGCAGGAAGGCAACGCCTTCCCCGGGTCGGGGAGAAAATGAAAGCGGCGGCTCCCGCATCCCTCGGGGCCCATGGACGCGCCGAGCGCTCGGGACGCGCTCCCAGGCGAGGCCTCCTGCCCCATCTGCCTGGAGTATTTCCGGGACCCAGTGTCCATCCACTGCGGCCACCACTTCTGTCGCTCGTGCATCGAGCGCTGCTGGGAATGGCCCACGGCGGGGTTCGCGTGCCCGCGGTGCCGGGACACGGCCCCGGAGCGGAGCCTCCGCCCGAGCCGGGAGCTGGCGCGGGTGCTGGAGATCGCCCGGCGGCTGAGCCGCGGGGAAGCCCTGGGAACAGGGGAGGAGGAGGAAGGATGCCAGAGGCACCGGGAGCCCCTGGAGCTTTTCTGCAAGGAGGACGGGACTCTGCTGTGCGCGATCTGCCGCGAGTCCCGCGCGCACCGCGCCCACACCGTGCTCCCGGTGCCGCAAGTTGTCCGGGAATACCAGGTAAAGGCAGGGTTTTCCATCCAGGAGCAGAAATGTCCCCCCGGCTTTGCCCTCCTTGTCCCCAGCCCGTTTCGAGGGGACAGGACACGCTGCGGTGCTTCTGCTCTCTCTGTTCTCCTCCGAGCCTGGAGGGATCCGGGTCTTTCTCCTCTTCCCTGCTGCGGAATTCCAGCCTCTGTCCAGCTCCAGCGCTTAGCGGATACCCGCCAATCCCTAAATCAGCAGGAACGTGGACAAGAGCGGGAATGTTTTCCTGGACGGGGAGGAGAAACGGAACTCCGTACTGCAACCCCCTGCCCAGAGTGTGTCTTTGAAGCTGTCCCAGTCTCCAGAGAAAGGGGATCCTTATTTTTCCTTTCCTCAGGGGCAAATACTGGCTCGGCTGCAAACCCTGAAGGACGACAGAGACAAACTCCTGGAGTCCCGGGAGGTTGAAATGAGGAAAAACTGGGAGTATTTGGTAAATGCTTTGGAGCAGAGGGGTGGAGGAATGGGTGTCTCCCTATGGATTTAGAGGGGGGAGGTCGTCCTTGGGGCTGGGGTCCCTCTCCAAGGAGGGGCTTTGACTCCCCCTTCCCACCCAGCTCCGCTCCCCGTGTGTCCCGTCCCGCAGGAGACGACCGAAGTCGAGCGGCAGCGGATTCTCTCCCAGTTCCAGGGGCTGCGCCTCTCCCTGGAAGAGCATTCCCGTCACCTCCTGGCTCGGCTGGGGGACCTGGAGAGGGACATCGGGAAGGCGCAGGAGGAAAACGTGACGAGCCTGACGGAGGAGATCTCCCGGCTGGACGCCCGCATCCAGGAGCTGGAGGAGAAGTGCCGGCAACCAGCCAGGACCTTCCTGCAGGTGGCGAGGGACAACGGGATGGAGCCACCGGGTCCGGCGGGTTTTGGAGCGACCCAGTCCCGTGGGATCACGGCGGGGGGTGGAACGAGGTGGTCTCTGGGGGTCCCTTCAACCCAAACCGTTCTGTGGTGCGGCCGCGCCCCGCTCCAGACCCAAATCGGATGACTCAGCAGTTTTCCCGCCAGTTGGACTCGATGGGCCTAGAAAATCTCTTCCAGTATAAGTGTTTCCACGGTTCTGAGTGACTTCTTGACTCACCGAGTCCCATCTCCCTTCTCTCCCTTCCAGGACATCAGTGGCACCTTGAGCAGGTACAGACCGGGCTTCCTGAGCTGCTCCTCCTGCCCTGGGCTGGGGTTGGGGGTTGGATCCTGTCTTTGGCCTCATTTAGAGACCAAAGTATTTGGTTTTGCGGCCAAATCCCTGAGCAAAGGGGTCTGAGCCCGTCCTTAAAGGCTCCTCTGTGGGTGCACAGAGAATTTCTTGGGCTCCCTCTGGGGTGGATCCTCAACCTCTTCCTTCCGTCCTTCTCCAGGCTCAGAAAGGAAAACCTCCAGCTGCCCCCATCGCCTCTTCCAGAGCTGGAAAAGAAAATTCATCACTTCAGGGAGGAAAATACTCTCTTGGAGGAGACTCTGAGGAGTTTCCAAGGTATTGGGAGCAGGCTGGGGGATGAAGCAATGAATTTAATTGATTTTATGATATATACTAATTGTATTGATTATGTTTATTATATATGTTTATGTTTATTATATGTTTATTAAATTATTATTATGTATATGTGCAAACATAAATTATATTTGTTTACTTAGAGCATATACTGTATTTTATTGCGATTATTTTTATTGCTATTTTTGCAATTATTTTTTTATTGCAATCCTATTTTATCACAATTCCAGTCATCAGTCTCGGTGTGGCAGAACAGCCTCCCCACATTCCCGCTCCCACTGATCCCCGCATTTTGTATCAATCCATGTCTCCCTTTTTTCAGACATCCTGATGTTTGAGCTGCCAGAGAAAAGTAAGTCCTGGGATGGGGACGAGGGGTGGGCCACAAGCTGGGTGGGAGATGCCGAACAAACGATGGGAAACGAAGGAAAAGCCCCACGGGGAGCCGGGGAATCCTCACCGCGAGGATCATCCCCGCGGGATGAGGGGAGGCAGGATCCACGGAATCCCCTCTGGCGCAGTGACGGTGACGCTGGACCCCAGCACGGCTCACCCCCAGCTCCTCGTGGCGCCCGACGGGAGCAGCGTCAGCTGGGAAAGCGCCTGGGACCCTCCCGCGGACGGACCCGGAGCCGGCACTGACCCTCCCGGGGACGGACCCGGAGCCGGCACCGACCCCTCCGTGCTGGGCCGCGAGGGCGTCACGGCCGGGAGGCGCTGCTGGGACGTGCAGGTGGCACCCGCGGGGTCCTGGGCCCTGGGGGTGGCCAGGGAGACCCCCAGGAGCGGGGAGGAGACCCCCGGGAGCGCGGAGGAGACCCCCGGGAGCGCCGAGTGGGAGCTCTGGTCCATGGGGCTCTGCCAGGGCCAGTTCTGGGCTCTCACCTCCCTGGAGCGCATCCCGCTGTTCCCGATCGGCGTGCCCAGGAGGGTGCGGGTGGCCCTGGACTACGAGAGGGGCCAGGTGGCTTTTTTTGATGCTGATAAGAGGAGCCTGATCTTCGCTTTCCCGGCGGCCTCGTTCAAGGGGCAGAGCGTCCACCCCTGGTTCCTGGTGTGGGGCGAGGGCTCCCGGATCACCCTGTGCCCCTGAGCTTCCCCAAGTCCCAAGGCTTATCATCCATTCCCAGCACTTCGGGGGACTTGTGTCTGCTGAAGTGTCTCTTTCCCCCCTCCCAGTGATGCTGAGCATCCCTCGGGGTCGCTGTCCCGAGTTGTCACCCCCAAATCTGGTGGCTGAAAATGGAGCCACGTCTCTCCCGTCCCATCCTGCACCATCCCGATCCCTCTCCTCTCCTCTGGCTCTGGATAAAGTAAAAGCCCAACATTTACACGTTTTAACTTCTCTGTTTGGTGTTTGCTGCTCCTGGGTGTCAGGATCAAGCTGGAATTTTGTTTAATTAAACCCCATTCCTGGTGTTTGCACCCCAGAAGAGCCATGAGCCCCATGCAGGTGGCCCAGGGACTGTCCCTGTCCCTTCTCCCCGGAAGCCACATGCCACTGCCGGCAGTCAGGAAGGACACGGAGCGGGAAATCACGTCCTTTTTTATTATTAATTATACAAATCATGGAACCCACAGACCTGGTCACCACAGGGACCTTTTCCAGGGAGAAAATGGCTGCTTTAGGGCAATTCCTCCCATTGGAGGTTGGGAAAAAGGCTAAAAAATGTAATTTGTAGCCCTTGTTTTGGAGATGACCAGCTCAGATGGGATCATCTACAGCCAGTCAGGCAAGCCTTGGGAAAATTTGCCTTTCCATCCCGATTTCTCTCGTTTTCCCACCGTTTCCCATTTCTCTGCCCCAGGGTCCCTTCTCCACAGCTTCTTCCCTCTCTTTACCTTGTTTTCCCCGGGTTTATCCCTTCTCCTGGCAGAGAAGGAAACTCAAACCTGCCCCAGGGGCTGCTCCAGTTGCCCCCTGAGGTGTGAAAAGTGGGGGACACTTTTCCCTCAGGGACACAGTCGGAGCCTGGACCTGGCCCCCACCACCCAGAGCCAGGGCCGGACCCTCTCCCCGGCAAAGGACACGCGGGAAAAGACGAACAGGAGCCCCCCGTCCTCGGCGTCGAAAAATGCCACCGTCCCCCCGCTGCAGTCCAGGTGGACACTGACCCTGTGGGGCAGCCACCGCAGGGCCACCAGGGTCACCTTGCGGGCGGTCAGCGCCCGGATCTGCCCCCCCCACTTCTCCAGGCCCCAGATCCCGCCCTGGGGGCCGAGGCTGAGCCGCCCCTTTCTCCGCACGGATTCCCGGGCCACCCCCACAGCCCAGTCACCGCCGTCCCCCACGTCCACGTCCCAGCAGTGCCGCCCGGCCACGAAGCCCTGGTGGCCCAGCACGAAGGGCCAGTAGTCGAAGCGCTCCGGGTTGTCCGGGAGGTTGCGGTGTCCAGCTCCACGCCAGACGCTCTTCCCGTCCTCGGACAGGACGAGGTCGGGATGAGCCGTGTCGGGGTCCAGGGTCACGCTGGCTGTGGGGGCAGAGAACCAGGGGTGAGGACCAGACCCCGTTTGGCACCTGAGGGTCTCAGATCACTTCTCTTGGATCACCTGAGAGAAGCATCAAGAAACCTCCCAGAACTGGGGAAAACCCTCCCAGCCCAGGGTGTTCCAGGGATATCCAAGCTGGAAGAGCCACACAAGGGTCACTGAGTCCAACTCTCAGCCCTGCACAGGACAACCCCAAGAGTCACCCCAAGATTTTATGGGAAGTCCTGTCCTTGAAGCAGAAAAGCTGGGTTTCACTCAAAAAAATTCAAAGAAAAACCACAGCAATGGTGGTGCAGAAATCCCTGCAGATTTGAGGCTAAAAATAAACACCAAGGGGGGGGAGGGAAGAGGAGAAAGGGAAGAGGTGATGTGGGAGGAAAATGAGCAGAGTCTGCAGCAGCCATGGGTCAAGACCCGGCTGGTTGGGCTGAAATAAATAAAATTAATGAAAAACCTCCTTGGGTCACCCTGATTTTCAAATTAAGGTGGGTTTTTTTGTGCCAGGGAAAGCCCTTTTCCCTTTCTCTCCTCCATCTCCAGCTTCTCCCTGCAACTCCCAATTTATATCTGGGATGGGTGCAGGGCACCTCAGCTCTTCCAGCTCTTCCAAATTATGACTTAAATGTATTTTTGTTCTCCCTCTGGGTACCTTGGAGCTTCCTCAGGGTTTCCTTCAGGGCACTGCTCCTCCACGAGAAGTGACAAACTCGCTCTTCCGGCCCCGGAGCTGCATCCAGGGGCAGCTGGAAAGTCACTTTCCCACACCTGGGATAAAAAAAGTAAAACCAACAAAAACCCCCTCACACTTCTCAGAACAACCATGGAGGTTTCAGGAGCCATGAGAAATGAGGGACGGTGCTGCTGGAATGTTGGGTTTTAATTTCGCCCCCTCCCTTGGAAGTCCAGGAGATCAAAGGCCAAATTTCTCTGTTGGATTCATCTCTTTTTCTTCTTTCTAAACTTTTTTATGAGGAAGGGAGGAATTTTTGGGGCAGGCTGGGCTGGAGAGAAGAGCCAAGATTTTAGATTAGAGCCAACGTGGAAGTGATTTTGAGATCAGATCTCCGTGGATCAGTACATCCCAAAAGTGATCAAGGACCCAAAATTCTCCTCCCTGGAGCTCAGGAGGAGCCTTGAGCGGCACCAGCGAGTTCCCTCCTGCATTTCCTCTTGGGAAAACTCATGGAAAAGCTTTTCAGGGAGGCCACAAACCTGCTGATGGAGCTTTTCGCATCCTGGGGGAAGAGAGAAAGGAAAGGCAGATCAGCGTGAGATCCCTCAAATCACAGCAAAGGGAATTATTTGGAAGTACAGAAAACCACCAGCCCTCCCACAGGGATTTAATTCCCTTTTCCCCATCTTTCCAGGCTCAAACCTCCCTCTCCTCATCCCCTTGGGGCTTTCAGTTCTCCAGAGGGAACAGGAGAGAGTGGGAACCGGGAGAACCCCAATTATTAACGCAGTGATTTTCCCTCACAACAAGAGAATTCCCTCACCGGCTGCTGACTCTTCTCTTCCTGCCGCTGTGCCGGGGTGTCCAGGTGGGAAATCTCCAGGGTTTTTTTCGCCTGCCTCTTCTCCAGCTCATTTTTCAGGTCTTCCAGCTGTGGGAGCAAGAGGAGCTCAGGATCCCCCCAGAACCTGCGGCCCCAAATCCAAGTGGGGCTTTTAAATGACGAAGGAAACGCGGGGTGGGAAATACCCCGAGGAACTCATGGAAAGGCATTTCCCATGGGAGAATACCTCTGGATTCAAACCCCGACTCATTTTCCTTGAATTCCTGGGGAAATCTGTGTCGGGAACTGGCAGGGGTGTGAGGGAGTGTGGGGAAAAATCAAACTGGATGCAACCAAGAAACTCCAGTTTGGATTCTTCTCTGTCAGTTTACCGGGAAGTTTGGGAATATCGCAGCTCCCTGCCCAAATTGGGCCAAATTCTGCCCAAATCCGTGCGGTAAGGGCGTCTTTCCTCCCAAAGCAATGTTCCTGAGCTCGGTGTGTCCCTAAATGTCCCCGAAGGTCAGCAGGTGGCACCTACCAGGTCCTCCAGTTTCCCGCACTCCAGGGCAGCTGTCCTTCCTCGGAGTCCTCCTCTCCTCGCTTAGGAAGCCGAATCCCCGCTGGAATTGTTCCCAATGGATCCAAACCCCGCTAGGTTTACCCCTTTGACGGGGCTGGATCCTTCCTTTCCTGTTCGTGCCCTGTCCCGGATGAATCCGTGGCACGGCTGGGCTGAGCCTGCGCGTCAGGTCTCCCCCCACCCCTCCTGGTTTTTCCTCATCAGAATTCCAGGATTTTACCCCTGGAGCTGCTGCCGCGGGGAGCTGCCACCCCACTCCTTTTGTACTAAAACCATCCACCTCCCCAAAAATCCCTGGAGACACAGGATGTCCGGGTTCCCAGGTGGGCGAGGAACTCCCAGGGCTTGGAGGGACCACAGATGGGGAAAATCCGAGAAAAAAGGGAGGGAAAAGGACAATCAGAACCTCGAGGGTGTTGGCAGAGGGACACAAATCGGGGTCCGGGTCACCTTTTCACCTTCATCCCTGTGGTCAAGTCCCGGCTCTGAGCTCACCGGGAAACTTCTCCAGGGAATTTTTCACCCTCTACTCCTCCATTAAGCTCCACGGATAAATTCCTATTTATTTTTACGGAACTTTTAGTGGCAGCATCTCTGCAACCCAGCTGAGGGGCCCACAGCCCGGGCAGGTTTGGAGTGGCAAATCTCAATTCCAGCACACGTTTCCCACCGGGAAGAGCTGCGGAGGAGTCGCTGGCTGTGGGAACGGCGGGACTAGGAGCAAACACCCCAAAAACGCTTCCGGGGAAGTTTCGGCAGAAGGGAAGGGGGTGGACCCCGATGAGACACCAGCAGAGCCTCGGGCTCGGCTCCTTCGTCTTGGAATGGGGAATCAGGTGGGGAAAGGAGTCGGCAGAGCCTGGAAAACCAGCCGGGGTGGGAACTGCTTTGCATCGTTCTGGAGAGAAGGGACGCCATGGGTGGAGATCAGAGACAGGGAGGGACCCTGAGGAGCCGGGGCAGAGCGATCTCTGCCCCCGAGGGATGCAGAACATTCCCCGGACGCGGCGTTTGTGCCGTGGGTTCCCAGGAGGTGCCTCCGGGAGGATCCCGTGGGGATGGGGAGGGGGCTCCGTCACGGGGCCTCCACTCATCCCGTGCCTGTTATTCCGAGCCCAGCGTCCCTCCCGGTTCCTCTTCTTGGTTCCGGAATCAGTGACAGGGCTGTTTCGGTGCCGCCGCTTCCTCTTTTGGGTTTCCTCGGAAGAAAATCGCTCGTTTTTGAGGAAATCGATGTCGGTGAAAGCGGCAAAAGGTGCCAGAAGTCGTGTCCTGCCTCTGCCCTTCCCGGCACTCCGGGCTGAGGAGCATTCGGCTGGCACCACCCGCCTGGGATTGATCCCACCTCGTCCCTCCCCAACGGCCAGCACGGGAGGACAGCCTTTTTGGGGAAGCAATAATGGGGAAAATTGGATTCCAGGAGGGTTTGTGTCCCTCCGCGGTCTGTGTGAAAGGCTGGGGAGGCGGGAGCTCCGCGGGGTGTCCCCATCCCGTGCGGATTTTCTTAATTTATCACCCAGAGGCTCAGAAATCCAGAGGAACACAATTCCCGGAGGGGTAGGTATGTGAGGGTGCAACCCAAAATGTTATTTTATTGGAAAGAAACGTCAGGAATGTGGACAGAGGTGGGGAGCAGCCCCCAAACCGGGGGGTGAAGGGTCCAAGACACACCCTGGACAAAAAGCACTTTGGGAAGAGAGAAAACCGGGAGGATTCATCCCGACACGGGCACAACAGGGTAAAACCCCACACACTGAAACGGGTTCTCCACCCTCAAGGCTCCTCCTGGCGCGGCCACTCCGCCACCGGCCGATCCCTGGGGCCATCCCAGAGCTCCCGACGGACACAGAGGAGCAGCGAATTCCCGCGGCATCACTCGGGACACATCCGGCAGCCCCCTCAGGGACAGATCCGCAGCGAGAACCCGAACCCCACCCAGTCCAGAGGGGACATGACCCGTCCGGCCACCGGCCGGTCCTCGCAGCGGGGGCTGCGCGTCACCTCCAGCAGCCGCGCCCCCATCCCGATCTTGAACCAGGGCAGGACCCTCTCGCCGTCGAAGGCGGCCCGGGTGTATTCCAGGATGGGAATGTCGTCACCGGCGCTGAAAAAAGCCACCCGGCGCCCCTCGTAGTCCAGGGAGACGCGGAGCCGCCGGGGCGGGGGGTGCAGGCGGAGGTTGGCGCGGGGGGAGGTCAGGGAATGGAACGCTTCCAGCGCCCACACCCCCTCCTTGGGGGAGAGGCTCAGGGGGCCCCTCCTGCGCGCGGACTCCCGCACCACGCCCAGCGCCCAGACCCCGCCCTGCCCCACCTCCACCTCCCAAAAATGTCGCCCCGAGGCGAAGCCCCCCCGCGCCAACACGCAGGGCTCGAAGTCGAAGCGCTCGGGGTGGTCCGGGACGTCCCTCGGCACCAGCTGCCCCCGCGCTTCTTTTCCGTCCTCGGAGAGCTGCAGGTTGGGGTGAGCCGTGGATGGGTCCAGGGTGACGTCGGCTGCGGGATAAAGGAGCGTTGGAGGGGAGCCGGGGAGGATGGAGATGCTCCTGTCCCTCCCAGCACCCGGATCGGTCCCGTTCTCCCGTTTCCTGCGGCTCTGGAGGGTCACGGGCGGGGCTAGGGGGGCAGGGAAAGGGAAGCAGAAATGCTCTTTCTGGGTTATTTGGGCACTGGTTTTCCCATGGGAACCTCTCCCACAAGCCCAAACCCCCCATTTCCTCCCACCGACTCACCCGGCTCCTGCAGCTGGAACATGAGGCTGTCTGAAGGAGAGAGAGAGCTGTCACGGACTCAGGGTCCGACAATACCTTCATCCCACGGGATGGACCCCCTGGCCAAGCAAAAATCATCCCCAAGGACTTGTCCACATGGATTTATCCCCCCTCTATCCTCTGCCCCGCTTTGCACCCACGTGGGATTAGATTTTCCCACCAGCGACCCCTAATCCACTTTTTGGGTGAGACCTGGGAGAAGAAACTCCTTTGCTGGGCTGGTTTCTCCCTTCTCTCCACTTCCCGTCTGGTTTTGCCCCAGGAAAAACCTCAGGGAAAACCTCAGGGTCCTTCTCTGGTGAACAGTTCCTGGATATCCCCCACAAGGACCCTGTTCCTCATGGATCTCACACTAAAGGACCCCCTTTCTCCCAGATATCCCACAAAATAACCCCATTTCTCCCAGATATCCCACACAAGGACCCCGTTTCTCCCGGATCTCACTCCCAGGGACCCCATTCCTTCCGGATTCCCACACCAGGCCCCCTGCCCCCTCCCGATCCCGCTCAGCACCTTGGCATCTCCTCAAGGTGCCTCTCACCAGGATGTTCCTCTGGACAAAATCCTCGAGGCTCCTCTCTAGGTCGGGGGAAATCTCGGCAGGGGGGTGGAACTTCATCATCTCACAGCTGCAAAGAGGCCAAAAAAGGGGCAACCCCCCCAATCTGATGGTCCATTTTATTCTCATTAAACATCCCAGGGGCCGTTACAGGATGAGCTGAGGATGTTTATCCCAGGAGCAGATCCAAGCCCCTTTTACCTGCCCTTCCTGAGCAGTTTCCTTCCCCCAGACCCAAATCCCCGAGCCCGAAGCAGCGCAGTGGGAATTTGAGCTCCTGGAGGGAAATCTCGACCTCGGGATTCACCTGGATGGCCCCAGAGGTGCGAGAAGGGAGAAGGAGCCGCATTACCTGTCCAGGAGCTGTCGGATGTCCTAAAGGTGGGAAGAGAGAGGAGATGGTTGGAGAGGCAGAACAACAAGTTGTGTTCCTTCAAATCACGGGATCAAAGAATTCCAGCCAGGTTTGGGTTGGAGGGACTTTAAAAACCATCCCAATCCACACCCGATCCTCTTCCCAGAGGTGTCCCAGCCCTGTCCCACCTGGGACATTCCCAGGGCTGTGGCAGTGACACCAGGGGAGCTCCTGTGGGGATAATTTGGGCTCCTGGGTCTTGGATTTTGCTTTTTCCCCCTTTTCCCCTCCCAGTCCGAGCGCTCCGGGGCCTCACCTGAAGGAAGTGGCTCGGGGGCTGTTGGAACTTCCCCTCCATCTCCCAGATGAGGGTATCCAGCTGGGATAACTCCTCCGAGACCTTGGCCAGTGCCTCGTCCTGGGCTCGGCCGATGGCCCTGTCCAGGTCCCCGAGCTGGACCAGGAGGAGACGCTCCTGCTCCTCCAGGAACTGCCGCAATTCCTGGAATTCCCGCACCATCCGCTGCCCCTCGCTCCTGGTTTTGTCCTGCCAGGAGAAGCGGTGAGGGCAGGGGGTGGGAGAAGGGCCGAGATCTCTCTCTGCCCCTCCTTCCCCTCCCAGCTCCGTGTTATCGCCCCGGCGCAGCCTCCGGTGAACCCCAGCAGATAAACACGGAACCCAACGCTCCGTGAGCCAAATCCGGGAGATTTGGCCTCAAAACACAGCTGGGGTAGAGGGAGAGATCCAAAACCACCCCCCCAGGATCCAAACAGGCCCCCGACCCCCCAACTCCCCCGGATTCTCTCAGGGGCTCCCACCAGGTGCAAACTCCTCCGGGCACCGGATTTTCGGCTTTCCAGGTATTTTTCTCTCTCCTCCTTCAGAGCCTGGAGACAGCTTTGGATCTGCTCCTGCAGGGAAATAAAAGGTGAGCTCGGAGGGGCTGAGAAAAATCCATTTTCCCACTAAAATGTCCTCTATCCCTGGTCTGAGATGGGAGAGGCTTCGCCAGCGAGGAGCTGAGCTGGAGCCAACCCCGCGTCCAGGGAGGGCTGGGAGCCCCAGATAAGAGAGATTTCCCCCAAAAAACACTCCTGGCCTCTGGAAATTTGGGTTCTGGGATAAAGATCTCTGTCTTTAACCCCAGGCAGATTTATTTAGCAGATGTTTATATCTACAAGAACTGGTGTTGATTTACAGCTTCTTTAAGTTTATATAAGATTTTCAAGAAGTCTTTTTGGAGTCACACAGCTCCAAGAGCTTGAGGTTTTGGGGAGAAAACTGCCAAAAAAAGAGGTTGGGCCAGCAGGAGAAGAGGAGAAGAAGAAGAAGGGAGGGGAAGTGATTTCTAAGTGTTTATACCTAAAAAAAAAGTAAGTTCTATTTGTCTGAAATGAAAGAAACAGAGAAGATGCCCTTGAGAGTGGATTAAAAACACCCCAAAAGAAAAGCATCTTGAGGCATTTTCACACACTTTGGGTACTGGAATCACCACTGAGGAATTTAAACCTGACGATCCCCACTCCCCACGGGAGTTCCGGAGCGTTTTCCCCCCAGAAAGCCGCTCCCCACGGGCCGTGCAGGTGCTACCTTGTATTCCTGGGCGGCTTCCTCGGCGGGCACGACGCGGTGGAGCCGATGGACGCGGGAGCGGCCGCACACGAGGCACAGCAGAACCCGCTCCTCCCGGCAGAAGAGCTGCAGCGGCTCCCGGTGCCGCGCGCAGAGGGTCCCCGGGACCCCCGGGAGCAGCCCCCGGGCGATGTCAGCGACGTGTCCCAGCTCCCGGTTGGGTCTCAGGCTCCGCTCCGGGGCCGCGTTCCGGCAGCGCGGGCAGCAGAAGGAGCCCCGGGAGCTCTCCCAGCAGCGCTCGATGCAGCCCCGGCAGAAGTTGTGGCCGCAGGGGACGGACACGGGGTCCTGGAAGAGCTCGAGGCACACGGGGCACGAAGCCTCGGCGCGGAGCTGCTCGGCCAGGCTGGGCCGCGCCATGGAGGAGGAAGAGGAGGAGGAGGAGAATGTGCTTCCTCCGCCTTGGATGTCGGGTGGCTGGGATGAGGAAGAGGAGGATGTGATTCCTCTGCCTTGGATGTCGGGTGGTTGGGAGTTGCTGCCTGGGAGGGATGGAAAGGAGCGGGGAAAGGGAGAGGAGGGGGTGCTTCCTCCTCTCCTCCTCCTCCTTCTTGTTTCCTCCTGCCTTCCTCACCTCTTTTTCCTCACCACATCCTCCTCCTCTCCTCTTCTTCCTCCTTGTTTTTTCCCTCGTTTCCTCTTCCTCCACCTCCTCTTCCTCCTTGCTTCCTTCTCACCTCCTCCTCTTCCTCTTTCTTACCCCTCCTTTTTTGTTCTTCCTCTTTCCCCCCTTCTTCTTCTTCTTCTTTCTTCCTCCTCCTCCTCCTCCTCCTCCTCAGTGCCTCTGAAGAAGCAGATGTGGGGGAGCAGATGTGGGGGAGCTGATAAGGCCGGAGCCAGGGCGGGGCTGGAGCAGCGGCTGCAGAGAAATCACGTGAAATTGGGGTGGGAAAACTGAAATAGAGGGAAAAATGAGGGAGGGGAGGGTTGGGATTAAAATAAGTACCGGGAAAGGTGGAAAATACCGGGATGGAGGAAAGGTGCGTTGGGGAAGGTAGGGAGGGAAGAATGGTTGAGATTAAAAATATATCTAAAGAAAAATGATGGAAGAAGGGCTGAGATGTGCTGAAAGTGCCAGAGTGAGGGGGGAAAATAAAGGGAAAAAAAGGGAAGGAAAGGAGGGAAAAGAGGAAGAAAAGAAAAGGGAGTGTTTCTGCCCGGTTTCGAACCGGGGACCTTTCGCGTGTGAGGCGAACGTGATAACCACTACACTACAGAAACGCTGTGCCGCGCTCCCCGCCCCGCCGTGCTACGGCCGCGGCCCGCGCGCCGCTCCCGCGCCCCGCGGGGTCACCGGGGCCCCGCGGCCGCGGCCGAGGGAGGAGCTGGGGAAAACCGCAGAAAAGAGACATTTCGGGTAAAAAAATATGTGCGAGCGCCCAGCGCGGGACTCGAACCGGCGGGTCCGAGGTTCCAGTCCCCC
>VZRV01007682.1:0-299935 GCA_013398115.1 Falcunculus frontatus
ATAAAGTCACCCCAAGACACCGTAATAAAGGTAGCAATTTGATTTCATCTGTGGATAATAACCTTGTTTCACATTGCAATATAACTGGTACTTATGTTAGATTAATATTTATTAGTACTTATTGATGTTAGGGTTTAGTTGTTCTCTTTTCCTCACATCACAGCCATTTTATAAAAATTCAAGTTAAATTGCTACACAATAAGCAATTAAAAGTGTTTGTGTGTATGAGAGAGAGAGAAGAAAGTAATCTGTGTGTGGAGATATTCCTATAGAGAAGGACAGACTCTCCCTGACTAGTAATCTAGAGATTTGTGCTCAAAGTGATGGAGTTCTGTTTGCACTAGTTAAAGATTTGGCTCTTTGAATGCATATTTCAACCCACAGGCACTGTTTTGCTGTTCGTATCAGAGTGGTTTGCATGGGTTTCCTGCCTTTTAACGAGGTGTTTGTATATCCCTTGCTTTGATCGTGGGCAATGCCTATTCAGGAACGAGATTGTGCACTATGTTCAGTGGCCTTTTTATGTGACATGTGAAGGATTGCCAACTTGGAGGATAATGTGAGTCATAAAGTGCCTGATCCAAATTTAACCAAATTTGTTCATCTCTAAATTTAGAGAATAGCTGAATGGCAAGACAGATATATTTCAATTTCCATCAGTCACAAGGACAGAGTGTTGGCAGATGCCTGTTAACAGCTATAGCATGTTTTTGGTACTCATATATGTGTGTATGAGTGGGAAAAGACTAGTTACTTTTACTTATCGTGAGCCTGTTTCTTCTTTGACTGCTTTTAAATCACTCTTGGGCTTGATGTTCCTTCTGTGCAGATAATTCTTGTGCGGAAGGTGCGCTGTGGTCTTGAGTCACGTTTTTGCCCTCTTGAGTAGAAAGACTTGCATTGGACTTGGATTTTTGTCATTATGAAAACTGAAATATAGACCCTTTTAAAATAAGGCAGGTACCAGGCAAGGTAAGACAAACCAAAATTCTTTTTGTTGATCTTACAATCAGGCTTCAATATCAATAATTTCAGAAAACAGGTTTAAGTTCCTCATCCATTTGAGCATAACCCTGAGTTAACATATATATAATTCACATGTCTTCAACAGGATTAATCATATCCATGTATCAGTTTGTGTTTACCTGCTTATCTGTGCTGGAGTCTTAATCTTTTTGACTATTCTAATTCTTTGGCCAGTGAAAGTAAGACCATGTTCCCATTGCTTTTGTGCAAGGCATTTCATTAATGGGTATGACTGTTTGTCTGGTGGTTTTTCTCAGTGAGATCTTCATTATAGACCTCTGTTTAGGCTCTTTTTCTTGTTTTATTTTATTAGGACCCCAGTTCAGTGACTTGTGTCATCATATTTGCACATATAGTGATGGACTGTGATATTACAAACAATTTGATTGTTGCATCCCTCACTGAGTCAAACAATGAGACTGGCTGGGTTGGAGATATGTTCATTTTTATATACAGGATCACTGAAATAGCAGTGACTGAATAGGTAATACCAGAATGTGCATGACAGCTTTGATAGGATTTAAGCAACATTGTGCTTCCTGTAGTTTGCTGAACTGGTAATGATGATTTAAGGGTCTTACCTTAAAAGTTTTCTACCCTTCTAGGTGTGAAATAAACCCACAAGTTAGCATTGTTTAATTTAATATAATATTAATTTTTCTTTGAAAAATCAGTACCCTAAGATATTTTTAAAAGACAGATATTGTAGCATAGTAGTAATAAGAATACTGTAGAAATCTGGCAGGGATACTGCTGGGATACTATGATTTTAGAAGACTGTCTATGGTAATTAGTTAGCATTTGCTCTAATGAAACCCCACCACCCTATTTGCTGATTTCACATTTTCTTAAAAGTGAAGCATTACTATATTCATTTTCCCTCACACTTGTCTTTTCAAAATACAAGTCAATCATCTATATTCTGTCTACTTGTGTCATTTTTTAACCTTTCTTGTAATATGGGAAATTAGATATTGCATTTGTTAGCATTGCTAGAAAAGGACAGCCAACCTCCCTAATAAGTATGAGAAGATAAAAAAGCTTCAGGTTTCTGCTATATCTCTGTTCTTAAGTGGGCTTCAAAGCCAGAGTAAGGGGGTTTGAACCACTACTATGATGGCTCAGAATTGTCGAGTCTTGAGGAATATGAGCTCAAACTCTCATTCTTCTAGCCTGAGTCCAGAAATTAGTTTTGAATTTAGAAGTTATTACATAGAACCACAATTAATTTATATCTTAGTGTATCATGGTGTGTTTACACTTCAGTAAGTTTAAGTGTATAAGTCTTAATAACAAAGTATTTCTCAGCAAATTCTATGAGCATTGTCAAATATGTGAGTTTGGAATATCTCCACTGAAGTCAGGTCTAAAGAAGCTTGATTTGTACTAGAAGAATTAATCTACAAGATACATCACTAGCATGTCTTAAACTATTTTTCTAATGACTGTACAATAGGCTTGGCAAGCCATTAATGATTGTTGTTGTTGTTATTATTACTATTACATTTTCTTTAAAAAGGGATGTTTAATAAAAAGAAAAATCCACCAGCCTTTTGACACGTTCATCCTAAATTTTGCATTTTTTCAATTTGTAGTATGAGGGTGTGAGTGTACAGAACTTACGTATCTGCATGTAGAAGATAACTTAGTAGCTTCCCTTTCCAACATTCAGCTTTTGTGATCAATGGCATGGTATAAATAACCCTGTTTGAGTAAAAGCCATTCAGTCTAAAAAACTATTAGCCATTTTATGCTGTAAGAGTTCTCTTCGTAGCTTCCTGTCAATTATTTTGGATTTAGGATATCTTTTTAAGAAAGATGAAGTGAAACTTTTTACAAGGTCGTATAGTGACAGGACAAGGGAGAACAGCTTCAAACTGACAGAGGGCAGAGTTGGATGGGATATTGGGAAGAAATTCTTCCCTGTGAGGGTGGTGAGGCACTGGCACAAGCTGCCCAGAGAAGCTGTGGATGCATAATCCCCAGAATTGTCCAAGACCAGGCTGGATGGGGCTTGGAGCAATGTGGTCTAACAGAAGGTGTTCCTGCCCATGGCAGGGGGTGGAATGGGATGATCAATAAGGTCCCTTCCAATCCAAACCATTCTGTGATTCCATGATTGTCCAATTTAAAAAAAAAAGAAAAAAGAAAAAAAAAAGAAAAAAAAAAGAAAAAAAAAAAAAAAAATTCCTCTGTTTTATCTCTGAGAATGATGGGGTTGAAGTCCTGTTCTCTTCAATGATATCCTTACAGATACACACATCCTTTCATTGGGCTGAGACTCATAAAGGTCCATGGCTCTGCCTCCATGAAGACTTTATTGTTGTACCATCTAATTTGCACAGTAGGCAAGCTCAAAAGATGACGTATTTTCTCTCTGTCTTTTGTTTCTACCAAAAGAGATTTAGACTAGATCTTTGGGAGAACTTCAGTGCTGAAGTGCATCTGGCTGCCTGGAGCTCAAAAATCCTCAGTCTCTGCTCAGTAGCATTCAGGCCTGGGCCCAGGTGAAATCCAGGGACGGCTCTATTTCTATCAGTCATATTCCAAAAAAGTGCTTCCACTGGGGCACTGTAGGAACTGCTGTTATGTTAACAAGGGTGAACAGCAAGGTGACCAGAGCACTGATTGAAATTGTTGGTTCTCTTTTCCCCCAAGTGTTCTCTAAACCACTGGGCCACAAGACCACATCTTTTCTTCTCTCACTGACTAATTTAGCAGAAAAGCTTGGAAAAAGAGTCTTTCTCCCAGGTATGTTCTTATAATTAAATGATTCACAGAGCCATGTGTGAGTGTAGGATCTGAAATCTTCCTTCTCTGGAGTAGGTGGTTGGACTCCCAAGAAACTGGTTGAAGGAAGAGATGGGAAGGAGAAGGAAAGGAAAGCACAGCTTTTGTGGAGTATATTTTGAATTAAACTGGTTAACCACAGATTGATCTCCAGAATGGGGCTCAGGAAGGTGAAACTCAGTGGGAATGAAGCAGGTCTCCTCTTTAGGAGCAAAGTATAAACACCTGGAATCAGTAGTGCAGTAAAACACATCAATGCAGCATCTCAGGAAGGAAAAGAGATGTTCTACTTCCTAGTTCTAAAATTGCTCGGCTCTATCATTGAGGGGAAGCACTGGTGCTCACTTTGGTATATTATAACTCTGGAAAAGTATTATGTGTAATATATTGTATTCTGAAGTGTATGTTTATGTAGTCACATATATACATATTTATAAATAAATCTGTATATATTTATGAATTTATTTATATAAGCATAAAATTACCAAATCCTTTTACTATCTGAACATAAAAGAACAGCCTTTTTATTTGGATCATCGAAGAACCAATTACATTTGTAAGTGAATACTATAGAGTTTATCACTCTCCAAAACTAAATATGGCTATTTTCTTTTACTAGAAGACAGCACCTACACAGCAGTATCTGCAATAATTTTTCACAGCTGCAGTCCTAGAACTGTGGAATACCAAAGTTAGGAATTCAATAGCAATGGTAATTCCTCCGTATTGTACTAAAGCAATATTTTCCATTGGGTTTTGTTGAGGGACAAGCAGCTCAATATTGCTGAGCAGTCTGCATAAAAAGTATATAATGCATGCTTATGGGATGTACTGCACATCCAAGTTAACATTTGATGAGAAAGTTTTTCCTTTTTTTTCCTAACAAACTGTATTAACTGCGTAATTTTAAAATCAGTCATATTTATAGACACTTAATATGGAATTCAGGCAAAATTTTATTGTACTTTCCCCAAGTTCTATTCTCAAGGAAGTAACTTTTGGTACCAACATCCAGTTATTATGGCTGAACTGATATAATGGCTTGTTTCGTCAAAAAGGGTTGGAATTGTCATTCCATTTTCTTTGTGAGTTTTGTCTTCCCCCCTCCCCTCCTCTGCCACCTTAGCTAAGAAACACTGCTTTTCCCCTTGTCTTTATTCTGTTGCTTGTTGGATACTTTCCTAAGCAAATTCAACCTTCTTTCTCCTGCTTAGCAAACTGGATTAGCTTAGCTCAGGTCTGACAAAAGGGACTGTCTGGCAGCAAGCAATTCAGTCAACTCAGGCTATCACTTCCCTCATGTTTTCCAGTTCTTCCGAGTGACTGAAGAACACCTAACACTCAGAGGAAAGAGTACAAAAGCAGCTCTGAGCCCTGTGGGTGCTAAGGTGGAACCAAATGAAATTCTAATTTTTCAGTAGCTGCTAGTAGGCTGCATGGGCCATTCTGATAGGTGAGGATTCCTGAATCACTAAAGGATGATGGCCATTTCCTCCTTTATTTTTCATCCCCTTGCCTTCCCTTTCCATACCTTAATCCTCATGTCCTGCAGCTGGGGTAGGGCAGTGGTGCTTTAGCAGCTTCTGGGTCTGTTGAAGATTTTCACTCCTGCCCGAGCTCACTTGAGGGAGAGGCTTGAAACTGCTTTGTGTGACACTGGTCATGCATTTTCCCTTTACTCAGGAATATTTCTGCAGACTGTGAACAGAGACTAAGTAATTTGAAAACATTAGTCATAAAAAACCATATCAACCTGGAACAGTTGAGTAGTTAAAACAGCAAACCTTTTATGAATCATCTGAGCAAGAGACTATAGGTGTGATCACAGCTGCTGAGTTCTGTTGCAACTCACTGGCATTATGCTCATTTGTGCAGAAGGTGGAGACTTAATTAGATGAATATGGTTTCTGAATAAGTCTACAAATCACAGAACAGGTATGTGCACGCTAATGCAGCTGGCATACCCAAACTTTCTTTTTCTTTTTTCTTTTCTTTTGACTCAGAAATTTAGAGTGTGATCTAAAGCCTGTGGAAAAAGTCCTAATAAAAATAAAATTTATTTTTATAATGTATGTAGAAATAATTTATCATTCTTTTGATAAAAATAATGGTGCATTAAAAAAACTACTGATCAGCAAGTAATATGGTGGAAATTGTGTTTAGGAATGGGCATTTGGCACAGCTGTCTCCTTGTGTAAGTAATCAGTGGGATTTCTGAAATGGGAAAATATGTGGACTGTATTCATTGTGTTTTCCCTTAGCCAGAATACATACCTACAGTGTGCTCAGAGTTTGTATTTTTCAGAGCACCCAGATGGCAATCTGCAAGTGGCAAGAAGTAGAGATAGTGGCCTGAAAATCCTATGGTAAAAGCAGAGACAAATTGGGTGGTGCACTGAAAAGCCTAAGAGCCACAGGAAAAGCAGAACATCGCTTGCTTCATGTCTGCATATTCTCTTCTGATACCTGCATGAGCTGTGATACCACCTTGGGCTTCCTTGCAAATGAGTGGTGATAAAAGGGATGACTACAAAAACCTCAGCAGCAACTAAGAATTTGGTTTTCAAAGCAGGCGTGGAATTTAAGGTGGTACTTTACCTCCTACTGCTTGTGGCTACCCCTATGCAGAGAGAGCTGTTCCAGGGCAAAAGTCCAAGTCATTGTTAATTGGCTATAAGGAGAGTTGTTTTAAATTGTGTTTTTGGTACCCGAAGAAAGGATGGTTTCAAAAATCTGGATATTTTGAAAAAGCAACAGGACATGTATTTCCAATTGTCTACTTCATAACAATCATAAATTGCATAGGAAAGCATGGATAATGAATTCTGGGTAAAGGGAGAGGAACTGGGGAGAACAATCACTTCTAAAACCTGTAAAATAAACTTTTACATTTCTATAAAATTCCAATTAAATTACTGTTTACACAAAATATGTGTCTGAAATAACAGCCTCTTTAGGATACAATTAAATGTGAAGCTGATACCTTATTCCACCAGTTTATTGGAAATATCATGCACAGTGATTTCACAATATTTTTGAAAATGAAGAATGATTTCCACAGATTTTTATGCAAGTTGAGTCTAGAAGGAAAGAAAAAATACGTATCTGAACGTGCCTTACAGGAGCCTCAAATGTGTCCGAGGGCCCAGTGCTTTTATTGGTGGACTCTATGGAAAAATGATAGTGTTCAGATGTTTAGGTGAGCTAGAGGACAGCGGTTATTTGGGATTCGTGAGGGAAGGGGCAGCAAGTTTTAGGTCAAATCAACTTGGAGGCTGCATATAGTGCTTGGCATTTATATAAAGCAAGCTCAAGGTTGAATGCAGCATTCAAGTTGTAAAATGGATGTAGAATGCGTAAAAAACCCCTGCAATTACTTCAGTGATGATCCATTCAGGTTAAGAATTTTCATCTTTGCTGTTGCCATAGCAATCTGTTCCCCTGTCACTAGCACATTAAAAACCCATTCTGTAAAACTGTTGTTGCCAATATTGAACACATAACAGACAAAACCATTTTTTAATAGCTTAGGTGCAACACGAAGAAGACCTAGATCTTAGAGAGATGCATATGTTCTTTAAAAAGAAGAAGATTAATATTTCCATAATTCATTGCAGGAACACAATATTTGTGCTGCAGTATTGATGTCAGTATAAAATAGTTTTCAAATAATCCAGCAATGCAGTGTCAGTTGAGCTCAAATAATTAACTGTTCAGCTGAGATACAACAGACCCATATGTTCTGAATTAAGCTCTTATTTTGGTAACGTGCTGTAGAACTGTGTGTCTCTTTAACCTTCTGTTACTGGTTGAGTCTGATTCTCTTCAATGATTGACTGGAGTGATTTTACTTATCCTGGTGTAATTCTGGAAGGGGAGGACCGTTGTGTCCCATAACAGCTTTACATCTGTGATCTCATCTTAAACTGCTCATGGACACAAGCTCTGCAATGAGTTTGTACAGATAATGAATTGTAGCGGTAAGTCCTTAAGCATTTGTTAGTACATCCAAAGGAGGGGGGGAAAGCAATTTGTAATTCAAAGCAAACGTAGCAATGGTTTGACAAATGTATCTACCCAAGCTGAGTAAAATGCAAATACTTTTCAGTAAAGTAGAGATACACATCTCTAGATACGTACATATATGTATGTGTGTGTATGTGTGTGTGTATTCATTCAGGACTGAAAGGCAGAAGTTTGCTTAAATCACAAATAGTCCCAGATTTGAAAACTCAGGCATTGACTAAATAACTCACAACATAGTAGCTGGAAACTGAATGTATGGCCCTTAGTTGATCACTGATAATGTAGCTCTCATCCTTGTTTCTGCCTCAGCATCCTTTTGTCCTCTGACCATCTCTAGACTTCATCCTTTGAATTCTTATTCTCTGTCCGTGCCATACTTCTTTGTTTCACTTCTTATGTCTTCCACTTGCCACTCTCCCCCACTTCTGTCCTTCATTTGTCTTTGAGAGCCTTTATCCTGGGATGGTGTTGATTTAGTGCAGGAGAATCACAGGAGGTTCACAGAATATGCTGAGTTGGAAGAGACCCACATGGATCATTGTATCCAACTTCGGTTGGTTACTCCTGTAGTTACAGTGCAAGGTATTAAGAGAAATGATGGTGATAAGTGATCTTCTTTTTTAACTGCACTTGGCAATATCTCCTAAATTTTTCATTTTCTTTTGGTTGAATTGGAGGAGGTGCTTTTTTTTTTTTTTGGCTTTTAATGCAACCACGTCCTCTTGTCTGGGGGCTTGAGTTGGTTTTCCTATTTTAAGTTATTACTGTTTTCTTAGTGAATAAACTGACCAATGAAAAGGATGATTTCATTTGGATCCCTTCACCTGTTTTTGCAATTTGAAGTGTGACCCTTTGGAACATGCTGCTGGATGACATTTACCCAGCAGAGATTGCAGGTCCCCTCCACAGTGAACCTGCTGCATTCCTGTCTGAGAGCATCTGTGGATTGCTCAACCAAAACCGTGTCCCTGACATGCCAGATCCCTG
Organism: Falcunculus frontatus; assembly: GCA_013398115.1. NCBI lineage: Eukaryota > Metazoa > Chordata > Aves > Passeriformes > Falcunculus > Falcunculus frontatus. Next base: position 8,830 of record VZRV01007682.1, read on the forward strand.
TCTGCCTGTGGAGGTCAATGAAGATGGGGGTTGGGAAGTGTCTTGTGTCCCAGCCACATGTGTTCATTATCCAGTAACTCCTGCACTGAGGGATGGAGGGGTTGAGCTGTCTGTTGCAGTCCAGGGCTGGAGCTTGAGGTAGGAGTTAGCAAAATATCATGAGCTCCCAAAATGCTTCTGGATGTAAAGTTTAGTGAATTAGACAGTAGGAAATACACCTGATGAATTTGTTCTTATTTGATAAAAACCCCAACTGTATGAAGTTAGTAAGTCTGGCTTAAATGCATACAATCAAACCTGAGGCCAGCTGAAACTCGGCTCTTCACTTTTCCCCATCCCTTCACATTGTAGGTGTTTCAGGTGGTCACCAGAAAAGCCCAAGTAGATTGAGATAGAGGAGAGATTCAGAGCTATCTTTGAACTTTATGGACCTTTTTCATTAAAATGCTTAGAGCTGTAAATGTAGAAATAAGAAACTCATTTATCTTTACAAAAGTACTGCTATTCAGCACTCATAAAATAATCTTTTAAATTATTGTTTCTGCTTGTATCGATAAATTTGTACAAAATGCTTAAAAGTCAGGCATTGCCAGAAAAATGTCTTTTCAGCTTGTTAATTAGGGGTTTATAAGAATGTGCACCAGCTTGCTCTTTGGATAAATTGCAAAAGAAGAAGGAGCAAAGAAAAAGGTCCCCATGGATAAAAATGATAGTGTGGAATTAGTGAGTAGCAAGACTTTGATCCACCAGGCTCACCATTGCCTGGACAGTCAGGGCATGAAAACAGGTGGCTCTGCTAACTGGAGGAACAAAAGTTAATTTTTCTGTTTGTTGGGGAGGTATCTTGGTTAGTCACCTCCTGAAGCCCATGGGCTTGAGCTGAGGGACCAGCTTGGGCTGATGTACGAAGGGGAGTGTGAGCAAGATTTGACCTGGTATAGCTTGAGCAATGGGAAATTTGTCCAGTTCTCCTTGTGTGGCCAAGGGCATCAGATAACGCTTACGTTTTTATTTCCCAGGCAAGTCGTTTTATCTTCTTGTTTATGTACAGCTTGAACAAGAACAAAGCAATGTAAATTGTACCCAGAGACAAATCACCCAACCACCATTCTGGCACCTGCACCCCCTTCATTGCAGAGACCACAACTGGGATTCCCTGTTTCATACTTCACTTCTTTCACCCATCATCACAGAGACATCCTGGTCTGCCTAAAAATTAGGCAATTTGAATGGAGGTCTCCGTGCACAGATGAGATGAGGTTAATCAGTCACATGGATAAGACACTGGAAGTCTGGCTTACATTTCCACCTGCACAACAGTCTAGCCGTGACCATATAATTTTACCTCTAAATCTAGGGGTTTTCATTACTAAAAGGGAGACAATAATACTGACCTAGGCGAAGTACCCTGACATAACAGATTAAATGTGTTACAGGAAAAGTACAGAGGTTATTGAATTCTGCCGATAAAACAGCTTGAGCTATTTATTGCCCAAGCTGGGAAACAATAACAAAACAATGTAAATAGTGAAAAATAAAATAGATTCTTAGATGTCTCTGTCTGAACATACTGTAGTGCTAATATTAACATGAGATTGAAGTTCTGATTTTTTTCTTGGCCATATGATTTCTATACTGAGATTTTTTCCTTGAATATAAAATAACAGATCCTTACTATAAAACCATTTGTAAACAGAAGGCTGCATCTTTGTCGCTGAAAATTTCATAACTTAAGAGTGCCATTATTTGGATTTGTACTTTTAAGTTCACTGCAGAACTCCTACTTTAGGGAAATAAATCTGATTAAATTTTTGAAAGTGCAGGTGACAGAACTAACAGTAGTTCATTTCTCCACTACCCAAAGACAATTCATCCTGACTCTGCCTTCAAGTGGAGCCGAGAGAACAGGGCAGAGTAGTTCTATGGGGTTTCTTGTTTGTTCTCTCATTCCCGTTTCTTTTGTCTTAATCATTCACTGTTTTGAAACTTGAACCAGAATTGGCCCCAGTGGTACACCCAGGGGCTGACATGAGTTCCTTCCTCACAGGACAGGGTCATTCTGTTCTAGATAGGGTTGCTTGGTTGGTTTTTATTCCCTGGAGATATTTGAAGTAATACAAGAAGAGCTCTTTGCTCAGACATGGAGTTTTTTGTGCATCTTAACAATTGATAACTCTATCTTACTTAACATCTCAGTAATTTGATTCTTATCTGTATAATCAGTTTCCAATTTCATTCAGTATCAGCACTTTGTATTTTAATGGAATCACAGAACCATTAAGGTTGGAAAAGACCTCCAAGGTCATCAAGTCCAACTTTGGACTGACCACCATGCCAACCACTATGTATTTTGTTGTCCAGTTTGAAAATCTTTCAAATCCTTGTGTATCTATAGGAATAGGAATATTAGAATGTGTGTTTGCAAGGTTGGAGGCAGCAGCCTTTAAGGCACAACTTTCCAGAAGGAAGAACTTCTTGTTTTAACTTTCTGTAGAGGGTATCTGTACAGCCCAGAAGTTGTGGTGCCCCTGATGTTTCCAGGTAAACCTTGGACTTCACTGCGTGGTGAAGGAAATCTCATTTGGGATAGTAGGAAAATGTAGATCCTACTTGTGATAAGCTTTCTGTAGCATGGGTTGGAAAGTTCATTTTGGTATTTACCCTAAAAATCTGAATCTGGGCTGAATTGATCCCAGTTCATGCTAATATTAAGCAGGAAGTTGTGGTAAGTCTAATAAATGCCCATAGCAGCAGGTGGCAACTCAATTTCTCCTTCTCCCCAGACTGCAGTAGTTCATCACGTTATTCTTGCCGGTGTGTGAGGCTGTAATAAGGTAGATAGGGCAAAGAAGTTATTCGGTCAGATCCTTCCCTTTGTTTTTAGTCCATGTGTCACCCTACAAGGAAACTGTGGCAGAAATAGCCACTTCTGTTCCTCACCCTGCTGCCAGAATCTTTATTTCTAAAGGAAGGTATACTTACTTGTTCTATCATCCATGGATGGAAATGCTGCTCTCTGTGCCCCCTTTCCCCCTTCTCTTGGCTTGAGAAAGAATTTTAATGGAGTATATTTTTCCATGGATAATCCAGGGTACTTCCATGAGTACTCAAGAAAAATTGTCTTGCATGTTTATAACTGTTCAGCTCTCCTTGTTGTTTCATTCAGACCAATCTTCAAATGTTAATCTTTTCTGAATATGCAACATCACACCCCCAAATGTCTCTGACAGGAGTAGCAGAGGTGAAAATATAAACGCTTTAGGAGAAGTTTATTAAGAATATTCTGCCTGAAAACACTTGTTATTTCTTATCAAACACTGGAGACAGAATGAAGTAGACTGCTTTGCCACTCTGTGGGTGACGTCTGAGGAGAACATATCAGCATGGATGTGACACAGTTTCACTTTCCTTGAGCTGATTATATTATAGTGTCTTTTCTACTGACAAATTTCATTACCAGATTGGGGTAATAATAGCATATTTTATCTTGCTGGCTGTGATCCAAAACCTTGGTTTAGAGCAGAGTTAAATTTAGAGAAATTCAGTTGAATCTGTATTTTTTTCCTTATTAGCTATTTCTAACAGCCTGATAAGTTTCTGTGTTTGGTGACTAAGTGTCTCTTGCTGTTATAATGACAATCATCTGCTTGCTTATATTGCCGTGTCATCCCAACAGCAATAAAGAAGTGCTAGATAAAAGTTACAAAACTTTGCCTTAAGAATATTGGCCAGTTAACCAAAGTATGAACTTTTGGTTAGAGGCTGTGGCTTCCCCATCCCTGGAAATGTCCAAGGCCATATTGGATGGGGCTTGGAGCAACCTGGTCTGGTGGAAAGTGTCCCTGCCCATGGTGGGGGGTGAAATTGGGTGATCTTTCAGGTCCTTTCCAATCCAAGCCATTCCATGATTCTATGAATTGAAATCTGGGATGAAGGAATGAAAGAGGTTTAATGGGAAAAGTTAGTTATCTTCTTTACACATATGGCCCAATCATATTCCATCTTATCTTAAATAAGCTTTGAATAAATTTGGTATATAACTAAGAAAAGGGTGAGTAATGAAAATAAACATGGATAGTAATAGGTGCTGTGTTGGCCCAAATGGATGTCATCTTAGCTGAATGTTGTGGGGCAGTGTGCTGTAGTAGATTTATAGGCAGCTTTCCATTTTAATAATTCAGTATTTACTACTTCCTGAGGCACAGCAAACGTCTCTTTGTGACCCTGGCTACCATGAAATGCATCATCGTACTGATGCACATCACTGTGGTGCATTTCAGATCTCTTTTGAAAACAGTCTGGTGCTTAGAAAGCCTTCAGCCATGGCAGCTGGGAAGAGAAAAAGAGCTGGGAGGGAACTGCTGGCTCTGAGAGATTCTGTCTGGGAAAGCTTTGCAATTGTTTTAAGCTCTGTTCAAATGTTTTTCTTCCAACAGACTTTGGGAACTATCACTGCAGTGCCCATTAAGGTTCCTCAGGTCAGCTCCTTGCAGAGGTTGGCAGGACAAGGACCAGCAGTGCTACCTCAGGTACAAAATACAGCTTCAAAGGGCGGGGTTGTGTCATTTTGTGCATATTCTCTGCTTCTGTCTAGTGCCCAGGCCTGGATGCATTAACACACTGATTTTGCAGAGTTGAGTTTTTCTTCAATCCATGAAAAAAAAAATTCTTCTGGGAGCGTACTGATAGCATAATGAAAAAATATAAAAAAATCATGTAGAGTCATTGTGGAAGAACAAAATACATATGGTGCAATGTAAATTTATGCTTTAAAGATGAATCACAAATCACAGAAGTGAAAATCTGCAATTCTGTAATTAAAAGAACTGGTGGAAGTGTTAACCTTCCTCTTCAAGATTTAACCCCATGTTCTGTTTCACTGACTTATTTGCCTTGTCTATTCCAATACAAAATTTTGGCCGAGCTAACCCAGGTTCCAGACCGAGGAAAGATTCTCTGGGTAAGAGTGAAAGGGGAGTTGCACTCACTGATTTTTAAAATATTTCAAACTGTCTTCTTTTCTGAACACCCATCACTGTTTCTACAACTATACACTTTATTCCCCATTTCAACCCTCTTTCTCAAAATTTTTGGATGTCCTTTTCAACAAGTGTTTTGCTGCAATTCTATGGTTTGCTTTTCACATTAATGATTATTAGGTATAAATATATTTCTCCCACTGTGGCCCTTAGAGCTCTATTTCTCATATATGAACACTAGAAAAGTGTTGATGACATATATTCTTCCTATTGTTCCTTTATTATTTCTAATTTTTTTTTAGTGGCAGAATCTAGTAGAAGATCTGTGAGATAAATTTACTTGGAGGAAGAAGTATTTCCAATACAAAGTTCTTAAATTCTCTCTTTAAATTACATTTTGTGGAAGGCAGAGTTGGGAACATAAAGTGAGGTTAGTTTTCTTATCAAGTTCAAGACTTTGCTTTTCAGTTGTTCTTACAACTGACATTTTGGGGTGTCAAAGATGAGCAGATTGCTCCTGAAAATAGATGAAGTCCAAGAGCAGCTGAAAGACCTGTAACAGGGCCTAAATTATCATTTAGGTTGTGTTTCAGCAATGGCGATGGCATTGCAAATGCTGCACTTAGAGAAGTACCAATGCCCTATGCTTTTATGAAATAGAAAAAATTTCATTCAGCGCTAGATCCAATTTTGAAGAATTGGAAAAAGTGGAGGAAGCTGATTTCCTCAGCTTTTTTTGAAAAGAACACATCCTTTCTGTCTTGCTTTGTAGCTCACGGCAATATTTTTGTTTATATCCCGCTTTGTTTCACTCCCTTCCTGGTACAGCTTCCATTTCAGACCTGTTTATGCAATCATACTTAATACTAATGAACTACCAGTGCTTTCTTGGCTGCCCAGAGCTATAGTTCACTAACTTTTCTGTTTAGTGAATATTTCATATGGATAGAATGGGCAATAACTACCTAGCAATCTCATTTCCGACAAAACTAAAAATGAAGTAGGCAGCTGTATGTAACACCATGTTATTGGGGGTATGTCTTATGCCCTGAGTTTTTTCTGGCTTTTTCACAGGCCAGCAACAAGGCCAGCTTTTTCAGCAACAGCCTGTCCCATTTACACACCAGTCCTCCTTTGCACTTCTTCATGATCCATGTGTTCCTCTCCCACTCCAAGCTCACAGAGAAGTTTAAAATTTCCATAGTTTCCTAATGGGGAAACTCCATCCATCAAGACTTTGTGCTTGATGTCTTCAGAGATACCAGGTTTTCATCTACAAGTGGAAAGTTTGGCTTCTAATTCAATAGTCAGATGTCTTGAAAATAGATTAAATATAGCCATGAACCAGAGTGGTGTAAAGTTGTTGTTCCCCAGGTAGAGCTAGATGCAGGTGACCTGGGAGGCCACTGTAAGTGATCTGCAGCACTGTGTCACTGTGAACGCTGTCCTTTATAAGAACTGTAGGGTGAGTGCATAGTCAGTCATCTCTGGTCCAGGAGAACTGGAAACTTCAGATGGAAATATAAAAACTCCAGGAAGCAAGGCCATGTGATACCATGCAGGTGTTATGGTAAAAAACATCTCTTCACTCTTTCTTCCTTGTAGTTTTGTGAAAACAAGCACCTAATTAAAAATTATTTTGGAAATTAAGGGGTGTATATTATCTTCCAGTAGGAGCTGGAAATTGTTCAGAATTAAATCCTGTCACAGTCCATCTCCTCAGCTTTTTTTCATCAGGCTTGGTCACAGACCAGGCTGGCCACTAACCTCTTTTTGTCCCTGTGGGTGACAGGCAAGGCCCCATAACTTGCTCTGAATTACTGGCACAATCCTGCCATTCTAGGACTGACTTTAGGAGACGCAAATTCCTGTCTCTCAAGTGTACCAACAAGTGGAGTCCAGCTGGGTTTGGCATCTGCTAAAACCTTTACTTTGGTTGCCCATGTAGCAGCAAATTACTGGGACAGCAGAACCATATTCATCAGTTTTCTACCAAGAATTCAGAGTATTTCACAGGGAGTGAAAGCGGTGCTGTGTACAGACTCTGGGATGTTACCTATGGCTTCAGTCTTGTTCTGGAAGGGATGAAGCCTTCCCCAATCTCCATCTCTGCCAAGTCTAGTTGTGACAGTGAAGTGTGCAGAGCCCTGCAGTGATGAAACCAGAGCAGCAAAGGCTTCTATGCTCCAGCAGCTGTGTCCATTTACTCAAGCAGGTGAGTGCAGGTGCAGCTGGTGCAAGTGCAGTGGCAGGTACAGTCGCACTCACCTCATCTTTTGGGCCGCATGTGCTGCTTCCCTGCAGGTCCGTGGAGGGGTGGAAGGCCTGGGTAGAGCCCTTTTGGGATTCCTCCCATTTTAGGAGCCTATTTATCTCTGAATCATCCTCTGGGAGTGGCTTTCCTCTAAGGTGGACAGATTGCACTTCTATCTCAGGTGCATGTAGAGAACTGGGAAAAATCCAGGTCAGTATCTGCATTCCTGGCAGCACACCAACTGCTCTCTGGCATTTCTCCTTTTGGCCAGTCTCATTATTTCTTTGAGATTTCAGATTCCCTTTAGATTTACAGGTAGGCATAAATATTACCAGCCTGGCTGGAAAGAAAGAGGGGACTCCTCCATCTTGAGAGTCCTCATCATGTCTGAAGGAGTTTGATATATTTGACACTTTCATGCTCCTCATCTTGACAGCCTCTTCTGATTTACCCCTATGCAGTCAAGCAAAAACATACCACACAAGTAAACCGAGGCATTTAAGAAGACTTACATAAAATAATGCATACAGCTCCCTCATTTTCCAGATTTTTACAGATACTTGTCATTTGTTTTGTTCATTTGAATGGGTTTATGATATGACCCCCTGGGAGCTTTTCCATCTGGGGAACGAAGTTTCAAAATTTGCACACTCACAAACGGCAGCAAAATCCCATCACTTAGAACCACCAATTAAGTGGTGAGCAAACAAACATTACTTACAAGTTCATTGCACAATACAAACAATATTTTTTAGGCATTCATTATTTGCCAAAACAAGCTTCTTTAGCAGACATTTGTCTTTTTATTTTTTTTTTCCTGAATATGAAGTTATTTTTGCTTTCATCAAATAAGGGAACTGTGGTGTTTGAGAAGATAATTCCGGATAGTCTTTCTCTTCTTACTTTGGTCTTTGAGGTTTCCAGCTGGGTGAGATGCTTTGAAACTGCAGACTCTCTACTGCACTCTAAGAAGAAAATCCTAGAGATCCTCTACTCGAACACTGTGGTATTCCTGAGCTATTTGTCTTCTTTATGGCACCCATCTGCTCTAAGGGGAGGATGGCATTCTGTGGGGTTGAGTTCCAATTTTCAGCTGCAGAGAAAATGTTCTGTCTATTTTGAACTGGTTTACAGACAAATATAAGTTGTGCTGTAGCCACCTGGAGGTATATGTGAAATGTTATTTTCTGTTCTTCAACAGGAAGATTTTAAATGAAAAGGTAAAGATATTAAAATAAACCTTCTGTTTTGTTGTCAGTAATTTGGGCCCAGTCCAATCCTTATTCCAATTAATGGAGAGACTGTGACATTTTGAATGGCAGTTAAATCAGATTACAATGCTATTTCCCTGACCTATCTTTCCAGTGCTGGTTGAAGGAACAGTTTGGGATGGTTTTGCTCATGACACTGCTGCTTAGAGCAGAGCAGTGTCTGCACTGGAGGGATCACACAGGTTAGTGGTGAAAACAAACAGGTACTCACAGGGCCTTAGGTGAAACATGTATGTTTCAATCAACTCCACCCAGTTCTGCTGTCAGATACTGCTTAGTTTTTATCTTCTGCGGTGACTTTAACATGTGTAATTCAGTAGGGTCTGAATGTGGTCACTGGGCTGCCTTGGGACAGGCTCTGGTACCTTAGTGAGCATTTATTCTTCACTGGGTACCATGTGTGCCCAGACAGAGTCTCAAAAGTTAAACACACAGTCCCATTTTAAAATTTCATGTCATAGTTCTCATGAGCACATTTCTACACTTGTGTACCAAAGCCAGGCACTGCTCCTGGCTTTCTCAGTGGTAGGGCTTCTGGAAGATTTCTTGAAAGGAAAACAACTCCTATAGACAGAACTCAAGTTTTGGGATGCCACTGTGTACTGTAGAAGAAATAGGTTGGTCTGTGGCAAAGTCTCTGTTTGCATCATGAGTCTAAAAAAAACCTATTATTTTTAAGTGTAATGTGTTAAAACTGTACATAGCCATTGGAAAGTGGAAAAGTGTTATTAAATGCAAGTCAGTCTTTCATGAAAATAGAAAAGAAACTCACAGGCATACATGTTTGTATAAAAAGTTATACAGAATCATGCAGTGGAGAGACAAGTATACTTTATTGTTTGATTGAGAAAGGAATAATGGAATTGGGTAAAGTTGTTTTTACAATATCAAGGGGGAAAGGACTATAATAACCTAAGGGATGTTGTGAAACTTTCTGGTATATAACTCTCAGCGCTTTCAGGAAAATGTGTTGGAATGCTGCTGGAGGAGAAGAGAGAGAATCTAATTGAAGGTAACTTAATCAGTGTGGTAAGCAACCAAGCAAGAGTATTTAATATTCATTGTATGAATGCAGAAAACAAGCAAAATTACTTTTTAGAAAAGGTTTGCAGAGACCTGGCTGACGCTTATAGCCCTTAATAAATACAGTTATTAATCTGTTTCATTGTATATAAGCTCTTATACCGTGCTTGTCACTGTAACTGAAGCACCTTCTGATAATATGTTAAGCACCAAGAGGGACATCTGTTGTAAGCTATTTCTTCTCTCCTCTTTTCCTTTGGGAAGAAGCACATACAGCTGAGAAATCTACTTAGGGTTTCTTCTTAGCAATTTGCTTACTTTTAATGGTCATGCTACTATTAATTGCATGCCACTATAGAAAACATTTAGTGTAGAAATTGATGAGGTTTGTGCTCATAATTCTTAGAGAAGAAGGTTGAGACAGCTGCCTCAGCCTCGTTGTAGAGACTCCCTGCACCAGGGACGCATGTCTAGCTTGGCCTTTCATATTAAGTCTTTACAGGGAGAGCTTTGAAGATTGGGATGGAAACACAATACTGCATCAGAAAGTCTGTGGAGTCTCAGTTCCACACTAGTGGGTAGGTTTGGTAAGTTGCCCGTGTTTCTGAGAGGCAGTGGCTTGCTGTAGCACTTTCAAGGTATGTATTTTACACTGCTGTGCAGCCAGGACAGGTGAAGGTGTGACTGAGGTGGTGCCATAAGAACATTCCCTGTGGATGGCAGTAAAGCAGGCAAGCCCAGGCTGCCGGATAGCTCGGGGGTCAGCTTGCTGCGTCCTCAATGAGGCAGCGACACAGAAGTTTGAGGACCAGCCCCCACCTGAGGGAGCTTCCTCTGGGCAGGTGATCGGGCACGCAGGTGGAGGCAAAGAAGGAGAGAGGGGATTCCTGGTATGGTAATCCACGTGAAGCTTTATTAGCACAGAGGGACAGGGATGAAGAGCCAAATTTTAATGAGGGGTTCAGATTTTATACTGAGGGCAGGACAGGTGGGGACAAGGGACACAGCCAAGGGGGCAAGAGATAAAAGGCAGGGTGACAGCTAAGGGGACAAATGAAGATGGGACATAGGAGGGACTTGGAGGAGGAACCAATGGGGTGTCAAATGGAGCAGAACTTTATAGAACATATACATATTAATAAAGGGGAATGAATATTAATAACTTCATATATAAAACAGGGAGGGGAAAACATGAACCAACCATAACTAAATATGAATAACATGAAACTGGGGGATTGTGGGCTCTCACCCTAACCAAGGATTGAGAGAAAGGGCTTAATCCTTTGACCACTACTGCTTGGGGTTGGTGTTGCCCTTAGGGGTCTGGGTGGCTTCAGTCACCTGCACCACCACATGGTAGCATGCCAGACCTTAGCAGTGGCAAGAAATCCAGTCTTCTGCCATAAGGTCAAGGATGAACATGTAGGGCGGATCAAGGGGGCCTACACTCAGATGCACCTTTTCCAAAGGACCTATTTCCTCTGCCTTTCTATCGGTGTCAGTTTTCAGTTCTTAACAAGAGAACTGATGCAGAGTGGTGAGGAAGAAGAAGCAGAACTGGCTGTTACTGATGCTTGAGACCTTCAGATCTGATCAGTGTTGTAAGCACTTTGAAAAAGACCTCCATAGAAGTCAGCTCTCCATGATAGTCTGCACATAGAATCCTAAAGTATCCATGAAAACCTCAGGAAACATTCAGGCCATTTTTACACCTGGCATGGTACCCAATTGAAAACTCTCATGTTACTCCATGTCAAATGCTGCTTTGCAGAGTAGCAGCAAATGGGAGGGTAAGAAATTTCCCCTCTCTTCACTGATGCCATTTGTATCCATGTGAAAGATATGGCTTCCACATCTGGCCTGGATCTGGACTATGCTGTGTCTCTGAGCCTCAAGGCCAATTGTATGAGCTTGCATCAGAACTTGGGGCGAATAACAGGTGGACAGGAAGGCTTTCTTTTTTTGCATAACTTCAGCAAAGGCTTGGAGGAACTAGCTATGCTGCTGTCTGACCCTTCCTTTTCATCTCCTGATGTCTCAGCATTTTGTGTGCTTCCATCTTGCTTCGGCTGTCAGCAGACAGAAACTATTTTTGTCCTTACTTTTATTATTATTTTTTGGTTTTCTTTTTTGATTTTGGCTAGTAAATGAATTGGGGCTGGTCGAATAATCATAATGTGGTATTATTGTTGTCTAGAAGCAGGACAAGCTCTTAAAGTGGTGGACAGTACAAAGCAGTGATATCCATGGTCTTTAATGTGACACCAGATTTTGAGTCCAGTGAATGCCAGCTGTGCAGATTAGTCCAGAGCTTGCCCATGGAAGCATATGAACAGGAGGAAAGCAGACAGGTCTTCTCTCATTTGTGCCTAAAGGCTTCATGGACACTTTAAATTGAAGGAAGTTAATAATAGATGAGTATCTGTGAGAGAAGCAAGCTAACTTGTTGTCATGGTTTGAAGCTGGTTAGGCACCAAGCCCGACGAAATCTATTTATTTACTTGCCTCTGCTATAGTTAAGCAGAGAAGGGGAAATTAAAACTTCATTTTCGTAAGGCGAAATAAAGATTACTGAGGAAAACAGAAAATCTTCAAGGCAAAACAGGTCTACACTTGAACAGTTACAGTATAAAGAAGATTTCTTACTAGCAGAATTAAAAGTAAAAAGAAATAATAAGAAATTAAAGCAAACTCTCAGACCACCTTTCTTTCCAGTACCCCCTCTTTCCACCAACCCGCAGAAGGGAAACAAACACGGGGTTTGGTCAGTGTTTCATTTCTTAAGAGTCTTTCTTTATGTTTATGGAAAAGAGTTTCTTCTGCTGTGCCATGGGATTCTTCACAAAACAACAGTCAGCCCAAAAATCTGCTGCAGTGAAAAAAAATATCCCTCCCATGAATCTTGCAGTCTTCCCACACTGCCAATCATGGGCCATAACAGCCATAGGATTTAGTCTTTTAAAGATGAGCTACTCCAGCCTGAAAGCAAAGGCTCTCTTCTTCAATCTCTAAAAGCCTTTCACAACATCTATGGGCTCTGGCGTTGAGCACTTTTTACGAGCTGCCCGTGGATTTCTGCATCCCCCCATGTACTTCATCTCATGACTTATAGGGAAAACAAATTGCTGTATCGTAGTCCTCACCACAGCTTGCAAGGAGAAATTCAGCTCCAGTGCTGGAAGCGCCCTCGCTCTCTTTCGTTTTCCCCCACAACTGACCTCGGAGTCGCCACGTTAGCTTCGTCTCACATGATCTCACTTGTCCTTTCTCTCCAACCTGGAGGAAAACTGGTGCCTGTTAAGTTACGGCTAAAAAGTTGATCTTGTCTCTCATCCGGGCTCTGCGCCAGGAAAAAATTCGCTATATTTCTCATTGCTGGCTGCATGGTGTCTTTTTTGGTTTGGAGCCATGCCAGCTGTGGGGAGGCCCCACCAGCTCTGCACTGGGGGCCACGGCAGCTTCAGATGAAATCTCAGCCATGCGGTCCCAGCTCAGTTTTCAGGGTTTTTTTTGGGGCTCTTTTCCAGCCACGTGGCTACTCACGGCTCGGTTGGGTGGCTTTCCCAGCGGCCTCGCTCACGCCGCTGCACCTGGGGGGGCCCAGACCTGCTCCGGGACAGGGCCCGGAGGTCCCCTTCCCCTGCCACCCCTCGGCAAGAAAGCAAGAACAAAAGGAAGTTCCTGCACTTCCTCCTTGCTTTAAATATGTAGAGCACAGAGGCTTTACCAGCTTATTTCATTGGTTTAGTAACCTGTCTATCAACTATTAGTTCTGTGCCAGTCACAGAAACCGAGCAGCTGTTTTCCTTTCCTCTCCCTTACAAACCAAGTTTTGCTAAACCACCACACTTGTAATGCTGAAGAGTGGAAATGGAAGTAAGTTATTGACTGGTGTGTATAATCACAGTCTTTTACATTCCCATTGTAATCCTAAACAATAAGGATTAATTTTTTCCTCAGGGGCCCAAATATAACTGAATGTTCAAGGATAGAATTGTTGTGCAGAAGGTAAAAAAACCAGAAATCCTTGTCAACTTCAACCTCTACTTCTTTTTTTTTTTAATAATAGTGATTTTTATTTGCTGGTTTAATGGTAGTTTTCCCCCTTTGCAAATGGAAAAGAGCCATTTAATGAATCATCAATTCAATAGTGGCAGTGCCAAACCAGAAAATATAGGCAGAAAATACACAATTAATTAGCAAAAGTCAGTCAAGTTCCTGTGAAAATGCAGTTTTGTGTTCAAAACATTGATAACATTTTTAATAAAGAACTCCCACCTGAGTATCTTATGCCAACATCCAAAAAAAGCAGAGCTGGCAGATTCCCATTCAAACATCCCTATCAGCAAAACTTCCATTTCTGTAGTATCAGGCAAAGCTGAAAGAAAAGAAGAACTAAGTGAAATTGTTTTGCCTTCTCAAAAACTGCCCAGGAGTTCTATTAGCTGCGTCTCACCTTTACACTAAAGTTAGCTGTCCATGACTGACAATTGAAATACCAAATCATGGCAGGTACACAGCACCTGGGAGATGCCTAACAGAGTGTGTGCAATTTGAACACACTGAAAATACTGCCGAGTGACTCCTGGGTTTTGTTGCGCGTAAACTGAGAGACCGGGGTTTGTTTTGAGGGGCTCGTTGCAGTTCTGCCCTTGCTGAAGTCTGCTCAATTTTGCTATTGGTTTTGATCAGATTAAGGTTTCTTCCCTGGTCTGCTCCATCCAGAGTATCAGGATTGGAAATGTGGGCTGGAGGAGCTCCTTGGGTTTTGCTCTGCATTTCACACCACCCTTCTGTAGGTTCACAGGCTAGTATTCCAGGGATATGCTAAAGAGAGGGTAATGTTGTATGTGAACATGGGATTCACTGATCTGGGTCATCTTGCCTGGGCTTTCCACAATGAAGATTAACTTATTTTTTTGTAGCCCCATCAAAGGGAAGGAAGAAAAGAAAGAAATCTTCCCCCTGTGGGAAGAAAATAAACTATGTTTATTTTGACTGTGGTCTTAGACCAGGCTCAAGATAATAGGAGCTTATTGGGAAAGGAACTAACGATGAACCAAGCTACAAATACTTGTATTTGAGTGGGCGGGGCAACCTGGATTTCAGGGAGTGTCATTGCTGTAAAGTTACGCTGAACCTTTTTTTTTGCATAATTTTTATTGATTAAAAAAGAAGACGGAGAGAGTTGGTTCTCAGCTGGCATAAATAGACACAGCTTTACTGAAGTCAGTGTACATCTGTTCATTCTGGTGAAGGATATAATTACCCCATATTGCACTCATTTTATCAGCCATTGCTAACATTTTCTGTGTGATCCTCTAAAGCTTTTCAAGAATGAAAGCTCTGTCTGCTGCTCCCAGCACTTTGCCTATGTGACATATGAATTGTGCCAAATCCATTTTGAGTTTTTGTTTTTAAGCTTTGAGTACAAGGGCGAAGTGAAAATAAAGTGTGAATAATGGTCTTTCTCTCAAAGGCAATGTGATATTGCATTGAGCTGAAAAATTTATTTTCTTACTGATCGGCCCTGCCAGTATGAGGGGCTGATGAATGCTGAGCATGATCCAGCTGATATCTGATACAGGGGAAGGGGAGGGCTCTTCAGTGTTGCTGACAAAGCTTTAACGAGATCCAGGGACTGGAAGCTGAAGTTAGGCAAATTCAGCCTTGCAATAAAATGCCAGTCATGAACATAAAAAACCATTTTAACTATTTACTGGAGCTCATCGTTAAGAAGTCTTTAGTATTTTCTTTTAAAATCAGTCTTCAGTTTCTGGGAGAAATTATATGGCCAGCCTGTGAGCTGGAGGATCACAGTGATCCCTTTTGGGTTTGTAATTGAAGTACACTTGTTAACTTCCCTTCTTTCCTAGGCCTGAAGGAGAACACATTTACCAGAAATGTCCTTAACAATTCTCATAACACCTGCAGATCGGCACAGATGTAACTGTTCTAATTAAATCCTGTTCTTTAGGACTACATAGGATTGCCCACAGAGATTGGAGGAATTGTGTGATTTTCTTCCCTTCTCCCTTTTCCCCATACTTGTTTGGGTTGGATCTTGAGGACTTCTTTTGTAAGAGGTTTTCTTTCTTACCTTATTTTTCTTTATTATAGCAGGTGAGTGGCTCACCTGGTGAGATGTACCTCAGGAAATAGATTGCCCATGATCAAAATTGCCTTTGTCAGTGGTGACACACATCAGGCTCTTCCGCCTCCACCACTCAACAATTCATTCACCTCTGCAGTATTCAGTGATTTGTGCTCTTGAGAGCTTGAATGACATTTCTGAGAAATGGAAGTCTTTGAGCTTCATATAGGGACATCTGGATGGAGCTTAATAATATGGGATATACAAGAAGTCATGTTAGTCACAGGAGCTGATTCTTTCCTGATCTGAAATTCTTTAAAATATATTAAATTAGAGGTTGTTGAACAAAAGAGCACTCTGTACATCTCACAGAATTGGGCTCTCTCTTATTTCCCTGTCTGAAAAGCAGACAGCCCCCCGCCCCGAGTGAATGCTCAGGTTTGAGAATATCTCCTTGAAATGTGTGCTCACCTGCAGCTATCTGAGAAGTACCAGTCTGAACACTGCCACAGGAAATTAAATGTTTCTGTTATTGTGGGTTTTGAGGAAACTCAAGGACAACACGGTTTAGGAAATCATTATATTCAAGAAGCAGCTCTCTCTTTTGCATTTTGAGCCCTGGTAGTATCACATTCTGTTTGGACAGCTGTCAGAAGTTAAATGAAAGGTACTTGGGGAAAGAAGGGTTGAGCTACAGGAGAATTGTTACTTGCAGAACTCGCCAACACATGAAGTGTTCTCTTGGTAAGATACATGCTGTCTCTTTTTCTTTCTCTTTTCTTCACCTTTGCTGAACTCTGGTGCCTTTTTTTTCTGTGACTCTTGTAGCAGGGACTGATGCCATTCAACCTGTGCTACTTTCAGTAGAAAATTACTTTTTGATACTGTGCATGTGCAGTGTGGTCCCTGTCCTGCCCTAGTTTTATTCTACCTCTTCTTCAGTGATTGTGAGCTTCCAAACTTTTGCTAATGCCACTGTCCTCCTTTCGTTTCTCAAATTTAAGCTACAGTTTTGCTGTGAGGAAAAGACATTTATGCTACCTTTTTCCTTCTTATATTTTCTCTCCCTAGCTGACACCATTTATCTTCACAAATTACTGTAGCAGTTTAGGGTTTTAGGTGACACTCTGCCAAAGGTCTTTCATGTAGCTGTTTATTGATGTTTACGCTTAGTGTTTATTTCCCGAGGGGAACATTCATAGGTGTTGGGGCACAAGGGGCTTTTACGTTTGCTTTCTGTTTTGGATTCACCTTTGCAGGCCCTAGAAATAAATGTTATTTTATCTTTAAATTATTTTAGCTTTAACTTAGGAGCACCTGAAATCTTTGTTTCTGTAGTCAACCCTTTTTATTCTTCTGTAATTGCAAATAAATATGGTCTCCCAAGGTTAGGTGAACTTGGCAGGGAGTTTGCGGAGGCTTAGCCCATGAAAACAGCTGTTCCTCCTCTGTATCACACGGTGGCAGAAAGTGCCCAGCATATGCTCTGTACTGTACCAGTTTGCTAAGTCCTATCAGATAATTTCAGCATGCAGCACTTTATAAAAAAGAATTTAGTGTTTTGGAAAATTAAGTTTGTTTAATTGTCTGTGCAGGAAGAGCTTATTTTATAGCGAAGTAATATGTGTTCATCCACAACTTGCAGAATGAGTATTATGGGTGTGTGTAGGATTCATTGAAGTATTACATCTGACAGTCTATATATATATATGCTATAAATGGAGTAGAAAAGATAATTATATAGCTGGAATATATATAGGCACTTAGTTTTAATTAGGCTTTTGATTAAATTTAAAAGTGCATTTAAGAGTGAGAGATCCTGGTAGACTACATGACAGTTTTTGGCTAGAAAAACTCCTGAACTGATTGGTTTAAACCAATGCTTTGTGCACTACTTTTGAAAATAAGACCATTAACTAATCATGGATATGAAGCTAAGCACGGAGTCCTCCCTTAAACTACTTGACCAAGGTCTGATATCTTAACTAAGCCAGTCAGATAATCATTACACAAAGTGATTGCATGAAGAAAATGAGCAAAGAACCCTTCAGTTACTGTCAGGGTATTTTGACTATGATTCGTTGGAGTTCTGTGTAGTTTTTGCATCATTTCAGAGCAGGTCTCTGAGGCTTTCCATTGTCACCCCGAAGCTATGAGCTGAACACAGTGGCTTCCTGGCTCTGGCACAAGTCTGCAGGACCTTGGGCAAACCTCCTCTTTACCTTTCCATCTACCATGACTGCTGGAAATGTGAATGTCCCTAGCAGAACTGTGCCTCTGACACCCGTTTGCACTGCTCGTGGGTGTTGGGGTCCTGCCGACATTTGAGGGACAAGTTACGGAGACACAAAGAGCTCCCAACATGTGTGTTGCTGCACTTAATATTTGCTGTGGGGACAAATGGGTACGGTTCCTTCTTGACATGACAGGGGATGATGGCCAGCCTTGAGAGATGGTTTTCTGCACATCAGTAAATCCTTGTGTTTTCATTAAATGCTTACTTAGCCTCAAGATTGAAGTTGGCACCATTTGAAGGGCTCCTGTAGACTCCAGTGTGCTGACACAGGCAGCTGTTTCCCATGTCTGTTAGAACTTGTCATTTTGTTTCACAGTATGGAAGGTGTGAGAAGTGAGAGTACTAAATAAGCAGCAGAGGGAACTGACTGTTTTATCTGGCAGTGTTAATGAATAAGCTCGGAGTGAAGTTAACTCCATGTGAAGCAGTTCAAATTATTTAATTTTCAATCCTGAAACTGTGCTTAACATGTTGTTAAGGCAGAGCCATGTTGACAGGGTGATGTTAATTACACCACTGGAAACACATCACATTAGCTGAAAACAATTGATTGCAGCTATCATTCATGGCTCTGGGTACAGCCACAGCTGTTGCAAAGCTGGGCAAAGTGTCCTCTTCCATTCATGGAAGCTCCTCCTGCATCCACCTGCAGCTGCAAATTAGCTCTTTAATTACTACAACAAAATATCATGTTTGGCGGTTGTGGGTTTCTTGTATCCCTCTCTTTATTTTGTTCCTTTTTTGTGAGCTAAGTAATTGTGTGACTGATTTCCTCTCCATTTGACATGGCATGTCTTAAACATCTGAGGATGTTCATTGACCAATCCACCATTATAAAGGCATATGCTTTACTGTCCCTGTAAATGCTTTCCCACAACGCCCTTAATGATTCAGCACCCACTCTTTAATTCATAGCAAGAGTGTTGTGTCCTTCGGAACAGGAAATTATTGCATGGATTTTCCATTCTTTGCAAAGGCTTTGGCTTACACATCCCTACTGAGAACTGGATGTGACTTGACTAGCATTTGTATGGATGTGTGCTAATCAAAATGAGGATTTGACTTTCTCCTCCCTTATTGTTTAGCATTGCAGTGAGTTAAGAACTTCAAAATTACCTAATTGAGAACTGCTGGGAATATATGTACAAGTAAATGAATGGTTGGGTACTTGCAGTTGCTACATTCTGTTTTTCTAGATGCTCCTGGTCTATAGTTAGTGCAATTAGAGATTCTGCTGGGGGATGCATGCGTGCAGGGTTTGTTCATGTGCGTAATAATGCCTGACTCTCTGTTTGTAGGTTAGGCCAAAGACCCTGATTCCAGACAGCCTCCCAATCTCCCCGTGCAGAGACCAACCTTCCAAGCAGCCTCCCACCTTCCAGAAGGCAACCATAGTGAGCATCAAAAACCCTAGCCCTGCCCTCCCAACTGCCAACAACACCGTCAGCCATGTACAGACGCCCAACATCCAGTCACAAAGTGTCACCGAGCCCGCAGCTCTTTCATCCCCTCTGAGTGGTGCTGGTGTGGCCTATGCCATCATTTCCACCTCCCCCAGCAATGCAGCTCCGATCAGCACCAGTGCCACAGTCTCGGTGGTCAACGACAGCATTAAAGTGCAACCGCTTCTCATCAGTGCCGACAGCAAGGTGAGTTCCTTGGGTAGCAAACGCAGGAACTGCTGCAGAATATTCCCCTGAGAGTGCACAGCCCTGTGCAGTGATATCAGTGCTTCTTCTCAAAGAAAATAATCGGAAAGCAATGACAAAATTTTTACAGGGACACATAGAGGCTAGTAGACTTTTATCTGTGTGCAAGCCTGTTTTTTAGTGGGAAAAAACCACATTATTATGTAGACTGACATTAACAGGACCATATGAACTTCTCTTTCCTTAGGCCAATCTTCACTAATAAAATCCCTGAATTCTGTACAGGCTCAAATTTCCTATGGACTCCCTCTTCAATGATACAGTGATACTAGTTCTATTGGCTGACCCCAAGGAGTACATAAAATAATCAGAGATTCCCTTCTGCTCTTCCAGGGGAAGAACAAATGAAATGAGAGCTCAGGGTTTCAGAACTGACCAGGAGATGAATCAGTAGAAAGAAAAAATTCAAGCTATGAATTACTTGTTTCATCTTTGTACATGTACATGTACATCTTTTCAGCATTGGAATGCAAGAACTTCACCACTCTTATACCTGAGACAGATTCCACACAGGCTGCCAATGTACCCAGCAGACATTCACTTGTTGCAATAAGAAGCGACGCAGAGTCCTCAGGCAGGTGCAGAAGGGAGCCCCTTTATTGCAAAAACTCGGCCTTTTTAAGCAGTTAGCCAGTTATCAGTTTACGTAGTTTTAAAGCACAACAAACATAATTCAACCAACCACCATATACCACAATGTGAGCATGAGATGGTCACACAGCATGTTTTTCTACCCCTACTTCAGCTGTGTCTCTTTCCCACAGTCCTTTTCACAGCCAAAGTAACAGGCCTGAGCCATGATTTTAAAGGGGCAGCAAGGCCTTCATTTTATAGGATTTTACCTATGTGCAACATTCACTGTAATTTACTTCTGGGATTCTGCTACTTTTGGTCTTGTTGGCAGCACAGGTTGTCATACAGTGCTAAAAAAATTACAATATGTAGGATGGCTTTTGAGGTAAATAAAAGCAGACATCTCTTCCCACTTCTTTGACATAAATTACTTTTCTCATACTTAAAATGGCTGCTGGCTCAGAAAACCATCCCTTTTTATGTTCTTGAATCTTCTAGAGTGACTGAGTTGAGAAAGGTATCTAACACTTAAATGACATTGATTGAAAATCAGCAATAAAATAGATGGAAAAGGCCTAGTGTTCAAATCTAATAATCTTTACCTAGAGGGCGATAGTCCTTGGGAAGTCCTTTTGAAGCTCCACAGTCCTTTTGATTATAGGTATGAAGTCACACGTGTAGTTCTGTGGGCAGAAATTATCATTCATTCTTTTTTAATTTAATAGCTTCTAGAGAATGTGACCTACATCATGTAAATCTTCATGTGGTAATTCAAATATGAGCAGCTAGATATCCTGCCATAAATGTGTTTATGAGATCTGTGTCCTGATTCCTATAGGTTCTAAACAAGACCTAATATTAATGTAAAACACATATAGTTTATTTAGTTTACAGAAAACTGGACATCCACTGCTTATAACTTGTAAAGGCTGAGGACTGAAGTCTGATCTCAGTTGCATGAGGAGTACCTTCTTTCCCATTCCCGTGTACTTACTCTGAAATAACACTGGTCCGACTGAGATCAGACTGGGTTTGAATGTTTAGTAATCTCATCTCTTCTACTTGTACACAAAATAAAATCAAAGGAGAGACCTTAAAATCACTGACACCACAAGTGCTAAAGCATAGCTGCTCAGCTGCCTTCACAAGTCCCCTAAATAGAAAGTGTCCTAATTTTCAGAGTCACTGATCGAGTGACCTATGCTGCAGAGGGTTTATAATGCACCAATAAGAATTAATTTTTAGAAACTTAAGTATGGATTTAGGACCCTAACCTAGGTATCCTGTTGTTTTATGCTTTTGACTTGTGACTTACATTTCTTACTTGTAGGGTATCAAGTAACCCTTCAAAGAGGATTGAAAGGTTTCAGGCAGAAAAATCCAGTTTCATATAGTGAATTCTCTTATTTGTACTTTGTCTTTTAGGTTATCATTATTCAACCTCAAATCCAAACCCAGACAGAAAGTAAAGTGGAGACAAAGAAACCTCCTGAAGAGTCAGCTCAGGGACTGCCTGCTACCAAAAAGAAAAAGGAGGAAAATCCAGAGGTGATTTTTTTATTTTTGATTTTTAATAAATGAGCTACAATATGGTTAAGTTATGAGGGCCAAATCTAAATATTCTTCTGTGTGCATATGCAATTACTTTATTTGTGCTTATGGTTCTGCCAGCTGTTCATCTCTCCTCCCAATCTCTGCAATTAGGGTGATTTCCTTGCCAGTGAGTGCCCTGACAAGTCTGGTTTGCATCATTCAAACCTTCCACTGTCACAAAATGTGAGACTTTAAGGTCTCATAATACATAGAGATCTCATAATAATCTAGGCACCCTGTGGCTGTAGCTGGATTTCTTGTGAAAGGTGTATACAAGCTTAAGATATTTTCTTTTATGTTATCAAACATATAGCATCAGATTAAGAGGCTGCATATGAGGTGGAATTAACATTTCTTTTGTAAGATGAGCTTTTAACATCATCTTTGTAATTAATCTTGCAATTTTTAGATTGTATTAATAGTTTCCTGCATTTCCTGTATGTCTTCCCACATGTACGCAGATTCTAGTCTGAAATACAATAAAATCCTTTAAATTGAGTAAGAGAGTAGAAAGCAGGTAACAAGACTAAATCTCTTTTGTGAATTACACTATTGATTTAAACTAGAAATTTAAATTGCAAGTCCTTGTAGAAATGGGGTCTCTTTAACAGACATTTTGGGTTTTGACTGGATATGTTCACTTTAGATTGGGTGTAATTTTAGGGCAGTTTGAGAAGTTATACAAACCAAATCTACTTCTTTTGTGGAAATGCTCAGCTCCTATGAAATCTTAACCTCACTAGTCTAATAAATGTGTAGCATGAAAGCATCCTTGGAGCTGTAGGTTTAAGAGGATTAATATGATATAAATTTATGTTATTTCAGGCATATGGGTGGTCATTTGTTTTACTATTTTAAGAGGTTCAGATAGTTAAAAGAGTGTTAAGGATAAATATTTTAGCCCAAAATATCACAGCTCTATGTAGAAGCTCTGCGGAACGACAGTTGGGAAACCTCCCGAGTTTATGACCATTATATGAACGTTCATTACCCCTGAATGATGGGACTGTAGAGTCCTGTTTTGTTTAGTCAGCTATTTCCAAAAACTTATTCATTTTATAGCCCCTTACGGGTAGAAAGACCAGTAGGCCCTGCTTAGAAACAAAATGCTAGGAAAAAACCATCAAATTTTCTTTGCCTCTAAGTTATCCCTGTGGAAAAAGTATTGAATAAAAGTCTTCCAGAGAGATGCAGGAAGAGGCAATGGGACAGAGCATGCTTGTGGTATGGGATTCATAAATGTAAGAGATTTTCATTACATTGCTAACTAGAATATCTCGACAATCTTTTTCTAACCACAGACACTGTTCCTACCCTGTTTGCTGGAGGTCTCAAAAACCTTTATTTTCTGGGTAGGGTGCTAACACTGTGCTCTAAAGTATGACAGTTCTTTTCTTTTCATAGATTGTTGCACAGCCATAAATAGGTAGGTCTAGAGTTAATTTCTTTTGTTCTTTGAAAGTAAATGTTAGTTGATTATCATGTATTTATGCAATTAGTGTAATTAGAACTAACAGCATAATTAGTATAAATACATGTGATGACATAAATAGAACATGTAATTACAAAATGAAGTGCTTTTGTGAAAATCTTTGTTTTGCTTCATGAAAAGACATACTGTGTATTTCTAAAAGCACTCATGGCTTTTAAGCAGATGATTAAATTTTAGAGAAAGACAACATGGTATTTTTAAAAAGAAAATAGGCACTCAATGCACTTCTCACTTTTATTTATCTTGAAAGCACAAAACTGAGGGAGGAACACCAATATGGCTCTGTGCAGAACTTAGTTGGGAGAGACTGGGATTTAACAAATTACACTGACAATTTGAAACAAGCTAACCAGAAATAACCAGACTTATCAGTAGCCAGGAATCCCATGTGCAATTACTGAATAAACAGAGGAGAGTGAAGATAATTACTCTCTTTAGTTCCTGGCTTGGTCATTCTACTGGTAAGCCCTGAAGCTGATCATGGACTGAGGAGGAGGAGGCCACCAACTCCTTCCCATCAGCAGGACTCAGGTGGGGATGGAGGATAATGGATCCAGTGATGGGCCTTCTCCCACCAGGGAGAAGAAATGGAGGAATTTCTGTAAAGAAACAGAGGAATTACAAAATACAAAAGGGAGCTGCTCCCCTGGGGAGAAAATGCCCTGGATGTTGGTTTTTTTGGGTTGGTTTGTTTGTTTGGGGGGTTTTTGTTTGGGGCAGGTGAGGGGGGGTGTAAATATTTTTTTTCTTGAAGAGACCTGAATTCAACACAGAAAGAAACAGAATTCTTCCAAAAACATTTTACTCATTTAAAAATTCATATTAGCAAACTATCTGGCAACATTTTAATTCTTAAATTTTTTTTTTATCTAGAGGAAAAATTACTGCCATAAATGCTGGTTATTTAGTTACTAATGTTCTAATCCCTCCTAGGAAATACAAGAGAGACATATGGCAATTGTGAACTAAATGCTAATGTTAGGCCTAGATTGAAAATCTGGAGAAAATGAAGTCTTGGTTTTGCAGCTTCCTGCACAGAGGAGAAACAATAGACTCTGTGACATTTGAAAGGAAGGTTTTGCAGTGGAAGTCAGATTTTGAGTTGAATCCATTGAGCTACAGGGGTGTGAAATAGCAAAACCCATATAAACAAATAGGCTGTTAATATAATATGCTTGTTAAAAAGAATACAGTTTGTATTGGGATTTTTAAAAAGGAGCCATCTTTCAAATCCCTATAATAGCTAACACTTTCTGTGTTTAATCACGAGATAATTATCAAGTCCACTTGTGATGGCTCTTCATATTTTGAGTATGTTGTCATTACATTTAGTTAGATATGTATTAAAACCATTTCAGCATGAAGAGAGGAAATTGTTTAGCAAACATTAGAATACACAAATAATTTCAGTTGAGGCATCAGAAAATGTGTGCTTTCCCTACAGTTTAGTGTTGGGGTAATGCAGGAATTCTGCACTCCGTTGGGAAAACATGCATTAACCATTCCAGATTTCTGTTTCTATCCCTAAATGTTACTACTTTTCCTCACAGTGCTGAGAAGTATCCTGCCACCATTACTTTTTGATGGGGCTGAGGTGAAGCTTGTAATTCTACTCAGTGGACTAATTTTCTTCTCAGATCTGCACAGTGGATCAAATAAAAAAGATTTTCCTTCAGGTGTGGGGCCACCACTCTCCCTGGCTGGTGTTTCAGGCATGTAAGGAGTGAACATTACTGAAATCAAGGTCTGACATGCAAATGAACACGTGTGTGTAATTACCACAGATATGGAAGGCAGAAATACAGTGTGAATATATCTAAACTGCCAGTGAAGAAATTCTACACCACCATTTTTTAATCTATCTGGAGAGTGGGAGTCTCCTGAGGCTGTGGAAAGGAAATATTCCTGTCTTATGTGGGTGTTAGTTCACCTGTTTGACAAAGGTATTTTCACAGATACATGAGTGGTAGAGATGTCCAATCCTGACCCTCTCATTCTGATGAACCCACCCAATAGTTAGATCTTTTCATTTACAAAATGAGGATGTTTTTGCTTTCACAATTTCACTATGTGAAAGTCAGAATTGCAAAGGAAATTGTAGTTCTGGTGACTTACACGTTGATTTTATCCTGAACTGAAATGAAATGTTGAATCATTGGGCTTTTCACAAAACAAGAAGGTCAAACTAATTTTGACTTGGAAGTGTTGAAACGTTCTCCTGACACTCTTTGAATGAAACAGAATGTTTTGACCTTCTGCTGCTTAAACACCATGTTTCAGTTCGACCTAAATCTAAACATTTTATTTGGAGTACGATAATTCCGTCTTCCTATGGTCTTTGTATGCTTCCTCAGACTTGGACTGTGGGTTTTGCTTGCTTGGATTTCCCAAGAGCTTGAGTTTCATAGTCAGATTGTCTCTCCTGTGGAATTGAACCTCATGAAAATGCCCCTTGGGTAACCTAATCCAACAAGATTGTTCAGCTCAGCAGAAAGAGGAGGCCCCCAAAGCCCACAAGTACCACAAATGTGACTGAAAACCGAGGAGTTCTGTTCATTTTGGACTTGGAACACCACAGCATAATTTCAGTTTTCATCAAAAACGTGCAATAAAAACTTCAGCAAAACCTTTCTGCAAGGAAAGATTTTCCAGTGAGAAATCACTGACAGTAAATTTAGAATCTGCTCTAATACTTGTCCTACCACTGCATCAGCATGGTTTGAAGATTTTTTAGTATGAAGATATGTTTTGTGCATAGATAGTTTAGAAGACTTGTGAGTAATATTTTAGATCAGATTCCTCACTCAAAATGAATTCACCAGCGTCAGTGGGAGATGTTTGTTCACTCCCCATTGAGGAAAAATATTGGATCAATATACATCTTCACAATCCATGCACACGATGTTATTTTTGTATCTTGGGAAGAGAAATTTCTGACTTGTTTTTTGGAGGGGAGGGAACTTTCAATATGCTTCTGATGTCTTGTTTAGTGTTGTACAGTTCATACTTGTTTCACTTCATACAGCTTGCTCATATCCAATAAAAGCAGTGCCATGTCCAGATCATAATAATAATACAAAATTACTTCACTAAAGAATGGAGCAACAATCCAGCTAGCAATATGAAAATAAACTGATTCAGTTGACTGAATATTGGTCATGTGCTGTGTAAGATCAGCAGTCATTTAGCATTGGCTTCAGAAGTCTTTGAACTGCTAGAGTTTATGTAGTCATACAAGGAGAACCAGGCATATCTGAAGCAAATCTGTTAAAGTTCTTCACGTTACTATGCAATCAAATAAGATACATTTCTAAAACACTTTAACTGGGTTTATTCTGTCAATGCTAATTTTATTTATTTTCTTACCATTATTACAGTAGAAAATCTAACCCATTTTTTTTTTCCTTAGAAAATTGCCTTCATGGTAGCACTAGGACTGGTCACAACAGAGCACTTGGAAGGTAAGATGGCATATGCTGATTTATAGTTCAGTTTTTGAGTGAAATCTTTTCTGTTGGCTTCTCTGCCAGAGCACGTTACTGAGGATTGTGTTCAGATGGCTTTTGAATCTCCCCAGAGAAGGAGATTCCACAGCCTCTCTGAGTAATCTGTTCAGTGTTCTGTTGCCCTTCTGGTAAAGAAGTTCTTCCTCATGTTCAGGTGGAACTTCCTGGGCATCAGTTTCTGTGCGTGGCCTCTTGTCCTGTCACTGGGCACATGGAGCACAGCCTGATCCATCCTCTGACCCCTGCCTGCAGATATTTATACACATCAACGAGATTCCCTCTCAGCTTTTCCTTCTCCCATCCTCTGAAGGGCAATGAAAACTGAAAAAATGAAAATGTAAAAATCAGATGAAATGTTACCTTTGCACAGTTGAGCCTTTCAGTCTCACAATAGTGGGTGACCTTACTTAGTGGGTGACTTACTTACCCCATGGCATGGCTCAAGGGGCAGGAGGACTGGCCCTGCAGCCAGCACCAGCCTGCTTGGCACAGGCTGGTATTTGGACTCACTCAGTCATCATGGTCCTTTAAAAGACGTTAATAAATGGAGGAAATAGGAAAACAGAAATCCTGCAAAGGCTCTGACCATCTGATTGATAGATCTGTGAGGTTCAAAGCTCTTTGCCCAGATATGCAGCAAGTGCCCTCTGCTCTCTCCCATGTGAGATGGACTTCCAGTTTCTGAGTTGGTTGTCTGTCATCACTACAGTTCCAAAGAATAATGTGTAAAATAGTGGTGAAAATCTGGCATTTGTTTCATAAGATTTTATTTACTTAAGACTACTTCTCACAGAGAATTCCTTCCCTCCATTTCCCCTACTTAACCAAAAACTTAACAATCTTCCCATGTAATCTTGTGTTTGCGCGAGAGCCTCTCGCATGCCTTCCCAGGCTCCTGAATATGACTTCAAACAAGTATTGCACATAAGCTAAATGCAGTATCACATAGCTTTCAGTTTCCTTCTCCAGCCTTCCAAAAATAGCTTGCAAAAGTTAGCAGATTTGTATCTTTCTTTGCCTCAGCTTTGTTGTTCTGAAATCATAGATGAGAGGGGGGAAAAAGAGTTCGTTTAGCAAATCTGCCAGTGATGTGAGACAAGTTGGGGTGGCAGAATAGTTCTCATGGACAGAGATGATGCAGATATTTTTAAGAGAAGATCTGCACCCTGATGGTTTTAGTTACAAGCTCAGCTATGACGAGTTGGTTGGATTCCACCAGTAAAAGGAGAGAAAGCTGGTGTCCGTGTCAGCTGGCAGTGATTCTTGATCACAAAAAGTGTTAATGGCAACTGATATTAACCACCCATCCCATGCACCATAGTCAGCAAAATACTTGGGAATTTCCAGTGCACTGAGTTTAAGTTTTAAGTGTTTTAGACTTGGGAGCATGCTTAGCTACCTTGCTGTCTCAAAAAGTATCTACCATTTTTAGCTTGATTTCTTTTTACTAAGATTTCCGGTTTCTTGGTTTTAAGACAAGTTGTGAATTGATGAGAAAATACATCTGAATTGTAATGTCTCCTCAGTATATTCAGCAGGTTTCCTGTGGGTTTTGTTGCCATTTTTCAGTGGTTTTTCTCTTTAATCTGCATTTTTAAAAATTGTTTAATGTCCCAGTGACTGAGAATTTGAAAGCAATATAAAGAAATTTTAAGCCTTCGTCATTTTTAATCCCTTAATGTTAATGGATTGAAATGGAAATCAAAAAGCTGCAACAATCTGGGGAGAAGATTTATAATCCAAAAAGTGCAAATTATGACTGGTTCTTGTTTTCTTTGTCTAAGGAAAATAGGACAACATTTGAAATTATGCTGAAGTCCAAATTATGCTTACAACAGAGAGGACTTAATTTTGAATAATTCTATACCCTTTGATTTTATTGGAACTAATAAATTGTTTGTGTGGATTTATTGCTTATGTTCAAAATGCCAAGCAATGCTCCAGTTTGTTCTACATCGAGTGTGGAGATGCACATTTTAAACCAAACTGCTACAATCACACAGAATCAAGTCTTGAAGACAAATTCACTTTTTATATTCCTACCAGCATTAAATAAATGGTTCCAACCAAGAGCTATTTACTATGGAAAGGGTATTTCTTCATCAGAATTGGTGATTACAGCTGTCAAAAATGCCCTTATAGCTTTCACATGCTAAAAGTTTTTATTTTACTGCTCTGTCATGTTTACAGTTATCAGCCATTGCTATTTAGGAATGACTATCCACTATTTCAGGAAGCAGTGGTCATTACACAGTTCAGTTTATTTTAATACTTCTAATGTATTTCTCAATTTCGCACTTGTGGAATTTAACTCTATCAAGATTGGGTCCTTAAAAACTTATTCATTTGGTATCATTAATTTACAGTGTTACTGTTTTTCTTCATTTTATTCATTAATTTTTTGGCGAAGGGCTGTGATCCACTTCTATATGGATTTCTCTATCTGCCTAGAAGCCTTCCCACCTAACCTCCACAGGAGCATTCTCTGCCTGGGAAAAGAGCTCTCTTCTGCAGAGCCTGAGTGTGAGGCGTCTTTACCAGTAAATGAACACAGCTGCTTCCACTGACTTACAGTCTGCAAGGTACAGCTTTCCCTGAAGATAAATTGCCATCACGGGCCTCATAGAATGACCATGCAGAGTGTTTATTGGTGAAGGCAGCAGCTCATTAGAGTTTGGCCTCCAACATAAAGCTATCTTCAAATTCATTCATCTTTGTCAAATGTATTACAGTTTAATTTTTCCTGTTTGGTTTTTATTTTTTAAATTAATTAATTAAGGAATACGATAGCTCAATTCTGTGATGCAGTGCGTGGTTGTAACATATTGAATCTCTTTCTCTAGGCTATTAGAACACCTTTTAGCATTACAATTGTGTAAAAAAAAAAAGGTAGATAGAAAGCAAAACTTTAAAGAAGGACCTTTAGTTCAGGTCATTCTAAAAATGCATGTCTTGGTCCATCTAGATTACTGGAATATTTATGATTTCATCAATTGAAACAAAATTAATTTATTGCATCCTGTTCTGAAAGGTACACAATACTTTTTTAGCAGAAGTAACAAGTAACAAAGATAGCACACCAGTATTTGCCCTTGCTCTGTCTAGGTTTAATTATTGACAGAACCACTCTAGATGTACATTGATGCATGGTATTTTTGTTTCCATAAAGAAAGTGCTCTCCCTCCCTGATGGCTGCATAGGGTGGTGTACATCTTGAGCTGTTTCAGTTCATTACTCTCTCTCTTCATTTCCATCTATTCCCACTGCTACTACTTTTCCTCCCAGCCAGCCAGCTTTTTTTTCTGTACCATAGCAATGCCTCTTCCAAAGCTGCATTCCAGGTATCTGGAATCCAGGTATCTGCCATATATGTGATTCAGACCCCATCAAATATTTTCTGTTGCCTTGATGAGAGCATGTACCAAAGAAATTTTCTCTTTAACTTGGGACCCAGAAGGGCAGAGAGCAACAGATCCATCACTGTTGTTTTATGAGATGCTTGGCCCAGTTACATACAAAGAGAACTCTGCTGCATTGAATTCTTTGTTTCTTTTTCTGGGCCTGAAAGTCACAATCTTGTATCCCTGTGACCACTTCTGGAAGACCAAACCTGCCATAACTCCAGTTTTTTCTCTGCATTGCCATGGTGGTGCTGAGATGCTGCAAGCCCTGAATTCACTGACTGGGGTCCTGAGCCTGGCTGCAAGAGCAGCAGGTCCAGCTCACACTGCTGAGACCAAAGGAAGGAGTCAGCCGAAGGCCACTTCCTCTCTTCCTCACCAAGGTTCCTCAGTTGTGATGTCTCTGTTACCTTTGGGCATTGAGAGCATTTCCCTTATAAGAACTGACACTGACGTCAAGAACAACCATCTCTCTCCTGTGGCTTTGACAGGCCACTGAATCTGTGTGTAGCACCTCACCCTGCTGCTGCTGCTGAGGTACAATTCTCTTTAGGTGCCCCCTGGGAGCTGTGGGATGGATATTTCAGCACAGACACATGAGCATTTCATAGGAAATACTTTCGCAGTAGGACAGAACTGTTTTCCAGACAAGATCCTGTGTTTTGGAATCTGCATATCATGGAGGATGTTAACATGATGATACAGTGGTTACAGCCGAGGCATTTATCTCACATCACAGTGCAGCTTCAGATCACACATTTCTTGGTGGTGAGATTCTCTGCAGCCCTTTGAGTCCCATGGCAGCATGTGACAGCTTATGTCAGACTGTGAATACAGGCCTGCCTGTGCTATTTGAACTGCTCTAGGAGAAGACACCTTCTGAACATGAGAGGTGACATGTCCCTGTGCCATAGGAAAACCCAGCTAGTAGTTGCTCTCCTGGTTCTCTTGTCCATCTAGTTTCCTTCTGATGCATCCATCACTCCAAGAACAGCGGCTTAGCCAATAGTCTTTTGTGAAGGAAAAGTTTTAAATCCATATCTTGGAAGTTAGGCCAGTACAAAATCCATGCAAAGTGTTGGCCTCATCTCTATGGACACTGTGTCCAAGACATGACCAACAATACTGACACCCTGTACTGTAGCAATGCTTAAAATGGTATGTGGGAATGATCAACACTTGAAAAGGGTGCTGGAAACTAGAACTAGGTGTTGGGGATCCAGTTCCTAAGTATCATAAACACCCTGAAAGCACAGCTGTATCTTATTGTTGGATTACAGGTGGGAGATCTTGCTTAATACCCTGAAGGCCATTTTCTGGTGCTGAGGGTGTTCTGAGATAGATCTCTTTAGCTCAGACACTGAGGAAAGACACCAGACCTCCTGCATAATCAGATGGTGTCCTTAGTTTCTCTTGGGTGTGCTCTGGGGCCTCTGGGCTGAAGAACATGCTCCTGCCAATTCCTCTCCTTCTGAGATAGAGCAACACAGAATGGAAGTATCACCACCATGGGGGCATTTAGACTAACAAGATCCCTCTGGTACCTCAGTGCAGAATCTAAACTTTACCTTACAATATTCACATAGGAAATATTTTTGAATAGAGCACACATTTGGTGTCGTGGGATGGATGCTGTGTGGCTCTCCTTGCTAAAGTGTGTCTGGGGTTGATAATCACAATAATAGGCTCTAAAAGACATGCTTGTAATAATCTCAGCATTCTGAACTGACATCAAGAGCTGGAAAAAGAAATTCCATATGACGTAAATGGAATCCTAGCTCAGATCAAAATAGCATTAAATCTACAGATTTCTCTGGCCAAGTAATCTGCTCCCTCTCTCTGTGTTTACAGAGTTGTGCACATGGCTAGTGGTTGCTAAACACAGTCCTCAGCATGTTCCATCTTCAATAGGTGTCACCCTTTAGTGGAAGAGAGTTGTGGAAGTTTAGTGGAAAGGAGAAAAGGGGCTGCAGTCCAAAGAGCCCATCTGTGTGCTGGTGTTTGCAGTGACACATATACACACATATGGCTCATAATGACGTTTTGCATGCTCAGGATTATGAAGTTGTATGCTTCTGGGTGGATAAGTCATCACACTCTGGTTAGAACTGAATCTAGCTGTGCCATTTCAAGTATGCTTTTTCTAGCCTCCATGGAGGAAAAGTAATGTAAATTGAATTTAGAAGGTTATCTGTGCTTTCATATGATATGAACTAAAGGCTTAATTGCTTTAAATGCTTCCTTTTTGTTAATAGCAGACATCAAGAGTACTTTGAAGGCTCTCTGATGATGCTTGCTGAACATGTGTCTGAAGGGATCATAGTAAAAATCTTGTAGGGCAGCAGAAGTCTACCGTGAAGGAAGGAAAAAATAAAAAATGCCTATGTTCTGAATCTCACAAGGAAAAGCTTATTAATGTAAAACCTTGAACTGCAGCAAATATCAATGCTGATGCAACCCAATTATACTTTAGAAACTGAAACTGAACACAAAGCTCAAGGGGCTGAGGGTAAGATCATCTTGCTTAACAGGTTATATCTACACTTTTCCCTGATGAATGAGAAATACCCAGTTCATGTGTATTCCTTTCCATGGTTACAGAAATCCAGAGCAAGCGTCAGGAAAGAAAGAGAAGAAGCACAGCAAATCCAGCCTACAGTGGACTCTTGGAAACAGAGGTACTTCATCATTCACTTATTTTACCACAGTTCTATTTCATGTCAATAAAAGGCCTAAGTGTTTCTTAATACAAAAATATATATGAATATGGAACCACAGTTACTTGTAAAGAGATACTGATGTAGAAAAGATAGAAAAAATCTCATCTCAGTAGCTAAGCAACAGGTTTTTACCCCACAACATCACTTGCTCCAAACTAGAATTCATCTTCGTTTTAATAAAGGCCAAAAGGACTACATTAATGTGGGTCCTAATTACTTTCATACCTACCAAGGCAGTCCCTTTAGATGATAACTGGAGAACAGAAGTGCTGCATTATGTGCAAATGTGCATTGCTAATTCTCTTTTCCTATGTGCCAAATAATAAACGGAAAACTTTGGGTTTTTTATGAGTAACATTCATACAAGGGGTGTGTTGGTTTAAGAATCAGTGTGCTCTGCAGGAATATTGAAGTCTGCATAATAAATATAATAATGCATAATTAAAAAAAAAATGCTCTGGATAATCTCTGTTTTCTGTTACACTTACACTGTTGCATTTATAGTATCAGAATCCTGCATAATCCAATATTGGATTGCAAACTTGGTGTAAAAGCAGCATATAAATAGGCCTAACTTTTTCTGAATTTTTTTTCTTTGTTTCGAAACTAACATATATGCATTTATTCAGCTAATTAAAATTTCACCTTTAAAATTTCGGCACAGTTTCTGTTTACTGTCTGAACTTTCTACTGAAATGAAACTAAGTTGCAGCCAGCTCTCCATTTAAGCAATAACACTTCTCTGTGTTCTGAGTTCTTTAAGCCTAAAGAAAGTGATTGTTCTTTATTTAGGCACAAGTGATGTAGAATTTTTGTATGTTAGCATTTCAGATTGTTGACAGATAGCCGACAGATGAGCCTAAGAAGAAACTCACCGCTGCAGTCAAACTGCTGTGTCGCTTGATTGTTCTTTTTTTTGAAAGCATTGGAGATTTTTATACTCCAGAGCAGCTCTGGGCACTTGAGTTCTTCAGAATTCCTCAACTATTTTCTTTAGTGCAAATACTGATGTCCATACGTGCAGTATTTAACACAGTAGGAACTTTAGCCTTGCGAGAATTAAATCTGTAGTGC
Source organism: Falcunculus frontatus (assembly GCA_013398115.1). Lineage (NCBI taxonomy): Eukaryota > Metazoa > Chordata > Aves > Passeriformes > Falcunculus > Falcunculus frontatus. The sequence goes on from VZRV01007682.1 coordinate 42,815, forward strand.
CTTAGACCTTTTTGTCCTGGTTATTAAAATACTTGCAGCAGAGTTTTGTGGCTGTAGGCAGATTGATGTTTGTGACAAACTCAATTACCTTGGAGCAGAGGTGGAAGAGAAGATGGCCTAGGTCTGCTGCACCCCTAGTTCATACTTCTCATCATATCTATTCTCAAAAGCATATGCTGAAATGAAGGATGATATGGAGAAAGAAATGTCTGTGAAAGAGTCTTGTGGCTGATCAGCTGTGTCCTCATTAGGAGCTGTCATTAAGCACTGACCATGGGGAATGTCATTCAAGTAAAATGGAGGCAGATGGTTTTTCTCTGATCAATTAGCTGCTCAGACTGATTTGCCAATCAGTGAGTTGAGGTATTTGTGGCATTTCAGGCATTTTGGTGCAGTTTAATTTAGTCTACAGAATGATCTTTAATTCATGATTGTTCAAATTGAAACTGCGTGTAAATTAGACTTTTTATTTGCCAACACCCCTCAAAATGGCAGGAGCTCAACATTTGTTGACTAACTTTGATTGCAAAAATGGGATCATGGTCTTATGTCTTCACTTGAATGGTGCGCTTTTTCTTTTCAAAGCTTTGTTCTTAAAAAAATGAGATACCATTTTATTTTCTTCCCCTCGGTATTTTTTTTTTTTCATAGGAAAGGGTTACGTTTCGGGCTGGTTATTTTTTGAAGAAAGAAACATCTATTCAAAATTCATTAACAGACTGGCAGGTACCCTTCTATAAGAGAATAGTTTGCTCACTGCAGAATAAATAATTTATTAGCAAAACCTCTCTAATTTTCTTCCAAGCAGAATCTAACAACATCTAATGGAGGAAAATGGTGCTGTTTCCAGGCCTGCTGTACAAGTATTGGATGGCTCACAGGAACAATTCAGGGCTGTCTAGACTATTTAATGAAGCCTGGCTTGCTACTGACCACAGCTTGTGCCGTTGGACAAGGCTGGCCATGGGCTATGTTAGATGAGTTAAACATCTCAGACAGGTTTGCGGTGCTCTGTGTTTGTAAGTTTGGTGATTTCAGCAGATTGAAATCATTGCCAGCTCCTCAAGGTCCTGCACGTTCACTTCTGAAAGGGAAATATTTTGCTAAGGCCCTCACTCATTGCTTGCAAATGCAGTATGTTCCTCTAAACTGTAGGCAGGTGTCACAAAGGTAGCAACATTTTTCCTGCAGGTGAGAAATCCATCATCATTTCTATATATGCAAATAAAGATGTCATCTCACAGCAACGATTTTCCCTTATGGACATTGTTGGACTTGGAGTTAGTTTTGCTGTGGCCTTGCTCTTACCAGTCCATGCAACATATGCTGCAACCCCATCAATAACATTTGCAATTTGTATTTCTCTCTTCTTAATACAATCTAATGCACAATAAACTACTCTATGAAGAACTTGTTAGAAAGGTACATCATGCAACTGTTTGTCTGACTGTGTCAGTGGTCAGTCTAAGTATCTTTTGGAGATCTGGCTCGGTATGAGGGAAGCCCATGGAGATGTTAATCTGAAATGTAAGAGAAAACCAGAGCACTTTGCAATGACATGGGGGTTGGTTTCTTTTCCCTTGTAGAGGAAACGCCTTGCATCGAATTATTTGAATAACCCCTTGTTCCTTTCAACGAGAGGTAAGCATATTTTTAAATGAATATAATACTATTCTAATGACATGTTAAAATCTTATTAGCAGGATTTCATATGAGTTACTGTTAGGATACCATAGGGCATTACTTTGTGTAATGTCCCTGCATTTTTTAGTATGGAGTGAAAATAGATTGTTTTCCTGCAAAAACAATGGAAGGATAAGGCTAAAGGTCACAATTGTGTAGAAATGGACCCAAAGCCTCTGCATTCAGTGGAAAATCTGATCTCTGGCACTTTAACCACCACGGAGTGAGAGAACTTATTGAAGAAAGTGTTGCCAACCCCAAGTGGTTAAAAATATATATTGAAAAATAATTACTATTTTAGGCTTATCATTTGCCTCTTTTCTTCAACTTTAAGAAACTGCTCTCCATCCTCAAGCACTAGAAATTTCCTACACGTTTTGCTTCAGTAACAAGGGCTGAAACCCACAGTTTTTCTGATTCCAAGAGGTGGGGCCATAAATCTAGACCTGATGACCTTGAAGATGCCTTCCAGTCTTGTATTTATATGAACTTCAAATCTGAAAATTTAATAGTAAATGTCTTGAGAATTAACAACTCAGAGGAGCCATTTGGAGATGCTGATGATTAGCTCACGGGAAGAAGTGCATTTTGGGAAAAAAGGTGCAACACAGAGAAAACAGAGTTGGGACGTGAGATGAAACACAGAGAATGTTGAGTATAGTTTAATTCTTCAGACAAGGCCCACGTAGTATTTTAAGGAAGAAAGTGAGAAGCTTGAGTTGTATTTCAGAAAAGGAGACAAAGCCAGTAAAGAAATTTGATTCTGTCCTTGCCCTTGTTTTGCCTTTATAACTTATTCTCTACTGAGGTTCATTAGAGGTAAGGGAAGACAGAGCTTTTTCTAAGTTAAATATCATTTCAGTATTAGGAGCATTTGCAGGGGTAATTATAATTGAGACATGAAGTTTTGACAGTTTTTCAGTGTTTGCTTGATCTCCCTGTCAAGTGTCGTGTTTAGTGCTTGAGATTCACCCTTCTGCCTCTGCCTCGACTTCCTGCACCACAGGAGCACTGACTGAAAGGCAGCGGTGTTTCTCTCTGCCTTCAAAACTTCACGTGCCAGATGCAGACACTTGGCCTACTTAACCATGTGCCTCTAATGCATTTGGTCTCAGAGGACAGGAGAGGTTATTAGAGTAAACAGCTATGATGACATGCCTCATAGCAGGAGGCCAGGCTCATGTGAGCCCCCGTGGAAAGAAGCCATTATTCCTGGCTTAGTTTTATCTTCAGAATTAAAATTGTAATTTATTGTTTGTCTTATCATAGCACTTGTTTTTCCCATGTAAACACATGTGAGAAATCAGGACAGAATAGCATAACAATGCAGCAAGCTGTGCTGCCAGCCCCTTGGTGGGTTTAAGTTAGGGTTTGATATCTTGGACCTTCCTTTCGTGACACGTTTCCCATTTTATTTGCAAGGAAGTAGGCAAGGGACAGAGTTCTACTGATGCAGCTGTCTCAGAGCTTCCTGAAAATCAGCAACCTCTCTCCTTAATCATTAATTCCTCTTTGAGTCCTGTATCTTTGGTTCTTCCAGAATATGTGCTGGAGTTCTGCATGTTCTAAGAATGTTAAGATGAACTTCTTTATAGCAGAATTCCCCATCTCAGCAAGGGTTTTTTTAGCACCAGCACTGTTTTGCTGGATGTTGTGCAAGCTCTGAACTGAAGGCAGGTGCTGTCCCAGATTGCTTGGTTCTGCAGTGATGTAGCTCTCCAGCTTCAGTGCAGAGATGGCTGCCCCTTCTCTTAACAAGTGCTCCTTTAAAAACATTGTCTTCAGTTTAATTTTTCAGCAACTAGAAGAGGGAAGTGAACATGTTTAAAGAAGTTTAAAACTTTGTAGCAAAAGTGAGCTGAAAAGATAAATAAACAAACTAGAAAAAAATCCCCATGGTGCCCAGGAAACAACTGTCATTTCTGGAAATATAGAAGAGGACAATTCTTGTAAATTTTGTTCAAAATGTCAATTAATCAGGATTCATTTATATGAAAATGTCTTACTTGAAATGAGGTCACATCCCCTGACATGTATGATTTGTACAAAAGACTCATCAATTACCAAGCCTCTGTTTATTTGAATAACGTTTATATCCCCTGAGTAATCATAGTATCATATAGTGGTGGATCTTTGGGTGTGTATTTTTGGATATGACGTAACATCTACAGTTTTATAAGTCTGTGATTATTTCTGGAACTCATTGCCAAAGTATACTACAATTCTTGGGAAAACTAGAGAAAGTTTTGGAAGAAAAAAGTCTATCAAAGGCTGTTAAATATAAAAATGAAAATGCAAGCTCGGGGTTGGGGAATCACATAAGCTGCCAGCATGAGAAGGATGCTTCTGGAATAGAGAGATTTACTCAGTGTTTGCCCTGTTCTTGCACTCTGCGCAGGAGTGGGAGCGCTGTACGCTGTTAAAAGGGGACAGGGATTTACAGCCTGTGGTTCAGGTTAGGTGAAGCTGTTTCTTTATTCTCGAGTTCCTCTTCCTACATGTGTGTGAGGCCTGCTCATGTGTACATCTTCACACGTATGCAAACATCAGTGTGTAAAACCAGTGTGTAACAGTGGGAGGGGACTTCCAGGTGGGTCTAATATGAGGGGTCACAATGGGACAGCTGTATTCCCACGCTGATCAGAGAGGGAGCTGAAGGAGGACAGGAGAGAAATATCAGTTTGGTTGTCTCCACTTTAATCCAAAGAAAGACCTGTCCATTAAGTGTTTTCCAGTGGGACAGTGTGCTCCAGTCCCTTGCAAAAACCCAAGGGAACGGCTGGAGCTGTGTCAGGGGAGGTTTAGGCTGGATATCAGGAAAAGGTTCTTCCCCCAGAGGGTGGTGGGGCACTGACCAGGCTCCCCAGGGAATGGTCACAGCCCCAAGGCTGCCAGAGCTCCAGGAGACTTTGGACAACGTTCTCAGGCAGAGAGTGGGATTGTTGGGGTGTCTGTGCAGGGCCAGGAGCTGGACTCAGTGATCCTTGTGGGTCCCTTCCAGCTTAGGATATTCTGTGATTCAGTGAAATCAGCAGCAAAAACTGCAACCAACTGTGCAGTTCCCATAAAGCTCTTAATGTTTTCTGGCTTTTTATTTTTGGACCAAAGTGTGTTGAATTCCACAATTTACTATTTTTTTTTATGGAAGGCTTGGCCTGCTCTCCAGCGAGCCCTGTCAGTTCTTGTTCGTATCAGGTTATGAATACAATCACTACAGACTCAGTTCATCCAAAGGTCACTGGTGTTCTGGGTGGGAGCTGTTTGATGAGGAGTTGATGATACCATCAGGCTCACTCCCACAAGGAGCTGACCATTTTGTCCGGGAATCAGCTCAACATTTAAATCTCTGTTTAATGATTAGTCAGAAGCACCCATTTCGTGCTCCACGTTAAGTGCATTGCTGGTTCAGGGCCAGCCTTTCCAACATCTAGCATGCTGAGGTCCTCTAGGAAGAATTTTTGACTACTGGCACCTGCAGAGGAGCTCTGCATGAAAATTTCTGAAAATTTCAAATGCCTTTTAGCATCAGACCTTTGGACATGGGATTCCTGCAATGTACATTTTTAAATCTCAAATGCTAATTCCACTGCTTGCTGTTACATTCTTGCCTGCCCTCATTAATTTTGGCACTGTCCTGATCTCCTATGCCACATCTTAACTAAAATTACTCCCATAGCTGAGAACTAGCAACTGCTGCAGCAATATATTTTCCACTAATCTGTTTTCTGCCCTTCTTTTATATGCTAGCAAATGAGGATCCATTCTGGAAGGTATGTGTGGCAAAGTTTATGTATTAGCAGGTATCTTTCTCATCACTGTGTATTCAGTGCTTGCTTCTGATTATTGTAGTCACTTTCAAGGTACCTAATTGCAGTATTCTCTTTTCCCACTAAACTAAATCTTTGAGTCCCTAAGCTAGAATTTCAAAGAGATGAACTCTTGGGCTTTCACATGCAAGGCTTGAGTTTAGTCTCTTTGTTGATTCCACTGACTGAGAAATTGATAGTCCAGATTTGTGGGTTTAATGAAAATTTTATAAGAAAAATGAGTGACCATTCTAGTTTGTAAAGATTAAATCTCTTTACATTCAGGTTAAAATTGAGATTCTTTGAGCAAGTAGTTTCTAAAGAGTAATATTTTGGAGAGTGATTTTTTGACAGGACAGGTTTAGAATTCAAGATACAAGTCGGACTAAAACTGCCATGAAACTTTTTAATTACTATTCCTAAAAATGAAAATATGCTTTTGGAATTAAGAAACATATAAAATTACTATTCTCCTTCCTGGAAAACCAGTAGGAAATTTTTGATTTTTTTATAATGATTCACAAGCCATGAGAGTTTAAAAATCAGTGTCTCCTTTATTAAAATGCACTTAATTATAAAAAGAGTATTTAATTTTGCCACCAGATTAGCATAGCAATCTACTACATGACATTGTAACTTTGTTGATGAGTCTTAGTTCATGTTATGTATTGCTTCAGACAAAGCACTAATCAGTCTTGTTGGAGAAAGGTTGTCAGAGCAAGTCTGAGCAGAGAACAATTAGTGCCAGGAAGAAAGAGGCCAGAGGAGTTCACAAAAGAGGGTATATAGCCCAAGGCTGTGCTCCAGCCTCCTATTTCCCCAGCTGCCCTTTGAGGCAATGGGCATGAAACATGGAACTGTGCTTTTTTCCCCAGAACCCTTTTCTTGCTTTCTTCCTCCCGCTTTGGGCATGAAGGACAAGTGATCCCCACATTAACTTTGACTCAAGATAGAGCCACGCATGGGGATACGTGTGTTGTAGTAACACACTGGCAAAGAAAAAAGTGGAATAATTCCTATGTCACAAGCTGACTATATTAGTCAACTCTCTCCCGTGTTTCATTAGTTGGGTTTTATGTTTCTGTTTCAATTTATGGAACTTGCTTCTGGCTTTTTTGTTGTTTGTATTTGTTGCTATCATACATCTATTATTTCTGTCTTCTGTGTCTGTCAGGGTCCTTTTGACAATTAGATTTCGTGTTTGAAGGAGCCTGTCTGCTGCAGTAGAGGCTTTGAATGCTGTATAGAGAGAAGTTCTCAATGGATTGACTTTACCCAGGGCACCCTTCTCTTGCAGAACGAGATCCACCACGATGAGCACTGCACTGCTTGCAAGCGTGGAGTTAACTTGCAGCCCTGTGGCACATGTCCTAGAGCATATCACCTCAACTGCTTGGACCCACCCCTCAAAACTGCCCCCAAAGGGGTCTGGGTCTGCCCAAAGTGCCAACAGAAGGTAAGCTACATGGAGCATGGCATACCAAGAAGGGAAAATGGGAGACACCTCAAATTTGTGTACCCCTAAACTAATCTAATCTATGGTCATAGCTCAGTGGACTACATTAGATAAAGAAGTACTGAGAGGCTTTTAGTGCAGTTTGCAGTATTTATTTCTGGTATTTTCACCATCCTAGAGTTAGAACATACACGGAGTGCTGTAGCTTGCCTATAATTGCTAAGAATTGTCCTCTTAAAATGTCTCTTCAGTTCCTTCGGCTCCTTTCTTTACAGTAATGCCACCAGCATGTAGCCAAAGAAAGAATGTAAATCTTAGAGATGAGGGAGGCAGTGTCAGAAGAAGACACTGTTCACCAGTGGATCTGAAAGGTGTGAGGAGAAAACTTCCTTTTCTTTAAATCATGTTTGTTACACACAGCTGTTCATCACAGTTATGCTAATCTGTTAGCATAATCTGTTAGTTATATGCTAATCTGTCTAGTTGCTGTGAATAATGCTGATTGCACAAGCAAGAAAAAAACTACTAAAACACTAAAGTGTAAATTCTGTGCCACAGAGTTCCTTGTGCTTAGCCTTGAGATCACTTTTATGTTCTGAGACAAGGACCCAAGTTCTGATCCTGCCACACTGTAAGGCTGGAGCAAACATTAATGTGTGTTTTTTTGGAATCCTAACCATTTATTATTTCTCGGGCTTATAGGTGTTAAAGAAAGATGACAATGTGCCATGGACTGGAACTCTGGCTATTGTTCACTCCTATGTTACTCATAAAACAGGTACGGATTAACTCAGCCACTGACAAGGGATTCCCTTCTCATGATGGGCAATGCCGTTTGAGTCCTTCTTAACAGAAATATCAAGGTAATGTTATAATGCTGCCAGGTCTGATGGTGTAGGTCATAGGGCCATAAGTGACTGGGGAGAGCAGACTTTTTCTCTCCCCTTCCCCTCGGTCTGTTCCTTTGCCATCTTCTTTCTGTAAGGAAGTTGAGAATGATCTGTCAGAAACTTCACTCTCTGGAGGAAGCTGTCATCAAAGTGGTGCCTTCCCTGGAACAGAGCTGAAAACGCGATTTTGAGGCAGAATCATTGTTTGTGGGGCACAGTCAAGCTAAGCAGAGCCATGTAATTGGGTGTGTAGCACAATGCCAGACTAGTGTCTCAGACACCACAGGAATACCAGCTTCTAACTGTTTCAGTATTATTTGGTATGGCAGCCACTAGGGTCATATGCTGTGTGACAGCTGTGCATTGAGCATTATTCTTTTTTAGTTCCCTGTTGCAGTCTTACAATAATGCTGTTTGGGGCATTAGATCATATTTGTAAGGAGCTTTACGGAGGTCTGGCACAGTTATAATTGTGCTTTTCTGCCAGGGTCACTAACTATTCCCATTTCAAGGGGCTGGCCTCTTCCTAAATACCATTCACCTCTTTCTTGGAGATCTCCAGGATCACATGTGGTCTAAGGATGGATTTTAATTCATCTTAAAGGTGCACTGTAGCTTTTGGGTTGTCCTCCTGTGTGCTAACTGTTGACATAGACACATGCAGAGAATTCCAGAACCATTTAGTTTGGAAAAGACCCCCAAGTTCATTGAGTCCAACCTGTAACTGATCCCACCTTGTCAACCAGCCCAGAGCACTGAGTACCATGTCCAGCCGTTCCATGGACACCTCCAGGGATGAAGACTCCACCACCTCCCTGGGCAGCCCCTTCCAATGCCTGACCATTCTTTCAGTGAAGAAATGCCTGCAAGCAGAAACTCCAGATTTGTTTGGCTGTACCTGCTGAGAAAAAGCTAATGAAACCTTAAACTCATGATGCAAAATACCTGCTTCTGCTTTCTGTCCTCAAGTGCGCAGTATGCCTTTTTCTTAACCTCTGCATCCTTAACCTTTTTGTTCCACAGTCAAAGAAGAAGAGAAGCGAAAGTTATTAAAGAGAAGCAGTGAGCTGAAGAGTGAGCATAGACAGTTAGAAGAAAAAGATCGACTTCTCAGCAATGCAGTAAAGGTAGGATACCTGACTGGGGACAGAGAGTCTTCTGAAGAGATGCTTATAAAGAATTTAAGCCCAAAAAAATGGTATTTTGTGGCTAGAAAATGATTCAAGCTCCCAAGCTACAGATTTTCAAGTGTGAATGTGTTTCCCTCTGAGGAAGTACATGGGCATTTCCTTTATGCACAAAAGCAAGCCACTCTGGCAGGCTGAGGAGGAGAAATCACTTGAATTCCTGTGGCACACACGCACAAAAACCTCCCCAAATAGCCATGGCTGCCTTCCTTGCAGTTGCATCCATAGCTCTGAGCTACCCAATGACTTCAAGGCACTTCCATCCTCTAGGTGAAAAGTTTAGTCAAAAGCATGTCCTCTGGCTGTAGCTGCTTGTCCATTAACTCAAACCTCTTGATATTAAGTAGAAATAACCATCTTTACTGAATGTTGTAAGATCTCTCCATGACTGGAAATGGATTCACAACTATTTTGTCTCTCCAAACTAATTTCAAAGCTAAATGTTGTCTGGAGGTGTCTCTCACACATATTGTGCTATGAGGAGCAGTCTCCGGTTGAATGGGCTGAATTCAAAGCTGCAATTCCTATCCTTCATGGCTGAAGGAACTGATCTGGGGCTACCTCCCTCCTAATAGGTAGCTGTTAGTTTGCATGGCAGTCTCAATAAATATTTGACACTTCCTTATCCTGGAAAAATCAAAGTGGCAGCTGCGGGAGTAACTGGTCACTGCTTGTTTTACCATTGCAGTTATTCAGAGGAGGCATGTTAAAATATTTATCATGTAAAACAGAGTGGAAGGAAAAGCAATAATTTATTAAAAGACATCACTGTGGGGAATATTCCCTGTACATGTGTATAGCACTAATGGAACCATGTGTATGTAGTAGGTAGGAGAGTGCAGTGGGCTGAGGAATTTGGAAAAAGAAAAGCTGTCAGCTATCAGGTGTGTGTCATGGCTGTCAAAATCAGTAAGATTTCTACCTAAGCAGAATCAAGTTCTTTCAGTGGTCAACACTGTCTTATTTAAATGGTAATATCAGCCAATGATTATATTTATTGGAAATGTATCCACTTGAAAGGAGAAAATAAATTAAAGATGTCCCAGCACAGAGCAATTTCATGCTGACATTTTAACAGAGATTTATATGAAAAAGAACACTCTCATACACCCCACAGGTGCAATGGTAAAAACAAGAATATGATTTTTCTTTCATCTGAAATTTCATATCTCTAAACCAACCTCCGAGCAGCTCCACACAGTCACTTTCCAAACAAGTTTATTTTCAAGTGAGCATTTCCCAGTTCCCCAGGACTGGAGAATCCCCACCCCTGAGCAGTCTGGACCATAGCCAAAGAGGAGCAATCTGCAGACAAATAATTGGTTTGGTCAGAATCCTGGGTGCACTGGGAGAAAGAAAACAGGTTTCAGATATTAGAGACCACTGTCTCCTTCCATCTCACAGACAGACTCAGGGTTAGGGTCTGTCCCTCACAGAAGAATGGGGTGCTGGATGCAGCAGTCTACAGTTGGGGAGGGAAAGGAGAATTCCTGATTCTTCCTATCTCTTCTTGGAGAAATGGAAGATTTGGGATGCCTTCGTTTAGCTCCTGCTCTTGTGCCCATTTGCATGGAGGTCTGTATGGAACATTTCAAGTGATCACAGGGTGCAGTTTGTCTACCCTGAGGGACAAAAGCTTTCTGGTTTCATGTTCAGTGAGATTAATGGATCTTCACAGTGCCTATTCCCTGAAATGTGTGGCACATATGAAATGCATCCTGGTGTATGGATACGAAAAAGGCCTCAGCAGGGAATTTCTTTAGCCTTTGCAGCATTTTGTGAAGCTTTGTCTTTCCCATGCAAAGAATTTAAAACAATGTTACAGTTTTGTAAACTTCTACACCAGCAGTTCTATTTCAAGGATTGTTATGGTTTTAACTAGAAAAACATCTAGAAACTGAGAGTTCAGAACTTGGCCAATCACCTCGAGGGGTGGATGGCCAAGGGACCAATTCCTTTATGCCATTCAACATGCTTCTGCGTATTAACATATAAAAGCAGTTCAATTTTCCATTAAACGTCCCTTCTGCCTTTCCTTACTTCGGATCTTTTTGGTGCCTGGACTGTGTCGTTCTTCACTCGTTCGGGAGTTACAGCGACACTGGTGAGGTTCACCCATCAAGCACTTATCAGGGTCCTTTGGTAAGAGTGAGAGACCTGAGCGGTGCCTTCTATATTTTCAGTAACACAGCTATTGCACTCCCGTGCCAGGCATCTCTGTGGAGTGCAGAAGGCATTCCTGCCAGGCTGTCTACAGGATGGAGTCGGAAATGTCCTCCAAATCTGTTTTGTCTGGGAAGAATATTGTTCCCTCAGACAGCTGCTGCAATGCATGCAGCACTGGTGATTACTCCATTTGTTAAGCTGTGGTTTTGCTGTCCCCAAAGGAGAATATACTTCATTTGAGCACAATGCACACTCAAGGCACCAAAGGATGCCTGGAGAGATGTTTGACACCACTTTGAATGTATTCTCAGTCTTTCCTTCTCTCTCCCCTTCTCTTTATCTGACAGAAATGCTTAGAGCTAAAAACCAGCCTGTTGGCCCAGCAGAAAGGGACTCAGTCATCACTGGAACGTCTCAAAACCCTCATTAGACTGATACAAAACGAGCAGATGATTCAGGTTACCATGACGACGACCACCACGACCTCCCTGCTATCCATCCCCTGGATCAAACCCTCCCCTGCTTCCGCTGCCATGCACAAAGCCTTGCAGCCATCACAGGGTAACAACTGACAAGAGTCGGCTGTGCGAGGTCTAAGGAAGGAGGGACAAGAAACTTTATGCACATGAGCAGAGGAGAGATGAAACTGGAACAAAGGAGAGAAGGAGCAATCTCAGTTTTGATACACTTAGAGACTTGCAGACCAGTCAGCCCAGATTGTAGGTCACTGTGGCAGCAGGTTCCCACAGAGCAGGTTGTGCTGCAGTTTTGTATTTGCCAAGACCTTCAGTGCTTATGAGATTTTGTTTTGCTATGTTGGCCTTAATGTATTTATGACTGAGGATGAACAGGAAAAGCGTGGCCAACAGGAAGCAGGATAGCCTTTTGTGGTGGCAGACAGGCTTTCTGTTCTAAGCTGAAAGGAGTTAGTGAGGTATTAGAGAAGTAGTTGGGCTGAAAGCTATGTGTGTGGGGGGTATTCGGTGAGATAACCAGAAACTGAACTACTTAGGACTTGACATGGATGGTTTTCAGAGGAACAAGTTTGGCCCCATTGATTCAGGTGACCTGGAGGTGGGGTCATTGTGACCAGAACAGCATCACGGACACTCACAGATTCTTGGAAACAAAAGATCATCTTTTTCTGTATTATTAGAGTTGAGAATTACAGATATTTAAATAAAGAAACTGTATGAAGTTAGCATTTCTAGTAAAATATTGAAGTATTTTCATCCTGATGCTTCTGTATATGCGTTCTGAAGTATTTAAAAAATACGACAGTAAAACTCCTTTTGCAGGTCCTTTTTACTTATTTTGCTATGAGTGTATTTTTCTTATGGAGTTTTTGTGCAAGGTTTAGCATAAAACATAACAGTGGATATCTTTGACAGTGTGGGTTTCATTCTTTAAAGGGTCTATTTTGTGGTTTTCTTTCTTTTTTTTTTTCATTTTGGATTCTTTTTTAAAGAAAAAAACAAATAAATATTCTGGGGTTTCTTTCTTGTCAGTACAGATAATATGCCAAAAAGATAATTTTACATTTTTTGTACTGCATTTTTATTGTTAAAGATTTGTAACATGATTTTTTTTTTTTTCTTGTAGAAATATGTGCTGAAATGGTACAGGACAAAAAACTGCCTCAAGGGGTTGTTTCTCAAACTGGAGACTCGAACTTAAGACTTCTCGGGGAGGGACAGAGCATGGAAAATTAAAAGGGTTTGAGGGGATTTTGTTTCTGGAAACTTGATTCCTTTTCAACATTTTGTTGGATTTTAGCGTATTTGGGAAATGTTTAGCATTAGCCTGAGAAAATCCCTGTGCACCTGCTTGTTTCACTAGCTGGTCTTCCTGATTCTGCAAGGTCCTGCCTGGCCTGGCCCCCAGGAAAGGTGGTGATGGACACCTTGGTTTTCTCAACTCACACTCCCCAGTGCCATTGTCTCTATGAGTTCTCCATCAATTAGCACAACAGGTACTTATGGAAAGCCACCAGAGCAGGACACAAGGCTAGTCTCTCACATCAGCATATCACGTGGTGCCGAATAGCTTTTTTTGTTTTTAATTTAAAAAAATAAACACATGAGGGACTGCCTGTTTCTGTTGCCCATCACTAGGCAGCACATGGTCCCTTCAACCATTTTCACAACTCCGGGAGAAACTGTGCAGTACTATACAAATCTATTTTAATACACAACACTCGATTGAACAAGATTTTTATATTCTTTTATTGATGAACAAAGTGAACTAAGTAAAACACTGTTGTTATACATTGATTAATGTATGCCAATTATGCATTCTGAGTGGCTTGCAATGTAAATGTTTTCAGGTTTAATGATTTTTTTTTTCCTTCTCAGACAAATTTAAAAAAAGGAAAAGTGTGGAAGGTTGAATATGTGAAGAATTTCTGAAGAACTGTCTTCAACTGTTAAAAGTAGTTATTTTGAAAAGGGGACTGTCCAGTGGATAGTGTGCATAGAAAAAAAAAAGTGTTTGTCTTAAATATGCCAATGTAGTTTTACTTCTTTATGATGCATTAAACTTGACTCACAATTTCCTGGCATTGTTGTGGTGGTCTCTGCTGCCAAGGGCCACAGCATGGCCTGCCCAGGGCCTGTTGAGGGACCCCCTCCTTGGCCAGACTCTCGTGGTGCTGGTGGGGGGAAGTGACTGCTGCCGATTTCTCCACCACTGTGTTCAATTTTTAAACTCAAGCACTCCAAGAATGAGTACAGTACTTTCTGCTTTCTTTCTACCAGGAAGGTGGCCTCTTCCTTGAGGCCACTGTGCCTCCCAGGCAGAGGCACCCTATCCAGTCCCTTGCTTAGCTTCCCACTTCTTGGAATAATTGCCAATCTGCCAGACCCCTGGGCTTTACTTTCATACCTGCACTCTCAGGTGCTCTTCAAATGTGTGGTGACCCTATTTTGTAAAGGAATTTATAAATCACTTTATAACCGTAGTAAAGAAATGAGGAAAGAGGGCCCTTGCAGGGGTTGGCTGGTTTCTGGCTGGTGGAAGGGATGGAACTTCTTCCCACTAAAATTAATCAAATTAAAGCAAAACACTGTCACAACTACATAAAGCCTGCCATGGTGGCTAGTGCTTATGCAGAGCAGAAACAGGGTTGGGGTTTTCTTGTCAGGGGTAGGGGAAAGGGTATTTTTTGTCTGGGAGTGCGTTGCCTTGTCTTCACCTCCTGGCAAGTATCATCATTTTAATTTCAGGCTGCAATGGGCAGAGGAACTCAGCGCTGCACTCCTGCTTCCCCTGCAACTCAGCTGCCCCCTCCTCCCTCCCAGCCCCTGCTACATGGAAGGCAGGCTGGTTTTTCCTAATATTGCTTCTAGTATTAGAAGATACCTCTCCTCCATGTCAGAAAACCCCCCAAATCATATGTCATCATCATCACCATCATCATCATCTGTCTGCCACCACCCTAACCTTTAAACTCAGTGCTGTGCTAACAGACAGGAGCCATTTACAGATCTCTGCATGTTGCCTTAATAATTAATGCAGTTGCAAGAGAGTGTAGCCTTTAATCTTTGATAGTAATTTAAATTGAGGTTTTGGCGGAGATTTGCAGGACCCACAGTAGCCTCTGTGTTCCTTGCTGTGGTACAGGCATTGTCTTTGAAAACAATCAGGAGCTGCAGGGTTCCCAGCCTCCCCTCCCAAGTGCAAGTTATTTTTACAGCTATGCCAGACTTCACAGCTTCAGGGCTCTTTATTTTACCATGACAGACTGTTTGCTGTGCACAGGACCTTTTCACATGCCATAAGTTATCTTGCAGAGGATCTGCTCTGCAAATAGCCATTTGAATGAAGTGTGTTGTCTCCAAGCCTGTCAGTTTTGTACTTGCACCTCTTCAAATGTAATTTCACTTATTCTTCCTCCTCACTGTCTCTTGTCCCTCAGAAATAAGAGGAAAAGGAATACTTCTGTCTGTTGGGAAGTAACACAGAGTGATGCCAGAATGAGCAATTTTTGTGTCAAGAGCTCAGATGTTTCGAGGCTTCATACTCTTTAGAGGGAGAAGCCACTAGGACCTAAATGCTCAGAAGTCAGGAAGCAAAGTCAAGACCTCTCAATTTTTTTTAAAGTATTTAGTTTAAAATCACAGCAGCAATTTTTGAAAGATGTTGCAAGATGATTTCCCAATAACGTCAGCCCAGCAAGTGGCTTCTCTCATGGCAGACCTCTGTGTAAGGATAGCAACAGAAACTACAGCAGCTATATCAGGAGTTTATTCCACATGCCAGCCAGCTTTCTAGTAGTTTGATGGCCTATTACGTTCACTTAAACTCTTAGAAGAATGCATTATAAACCGATACGTACTTTTTGTTCTGTGTTCTGCATGTCATCTATAGTTGGAAAGAAAGTCATTATGCTGAAATGAGTGGCAACAGCCACATCAGATAAAACTACTCACTTTAATCAGGTTTTTCCAACTGCAGCTTATTTTGCTTAGAAAATGAAGCCTGGCTTCTGAGATCAATCACTAGCGACTGACTGGTGCAAACAGAAAATGCCAGACTCCCCTGCTGTAAGCCACTTTTAAGTTCACCATGGTGAAGATCATTAAAGCAAGAGTTGGGATTTTTTCCTCCCTTAAAAAAGCAAACAAAAATTAAATTGTCATGATAGCAAAAAATACTACAAAGTATACACAATCTTGCTGTAACACATTCTAGCTAGGGAGAAGGAAAAACAAAAAAAAAAAGATGCCGTGGCCCTTTGAAGTTCTTATTTGCATTTGCACTGGCAAATTGCAGATGATTCTCTGCTGTTTAAATGCAGCAGAAATACTGCACTCCAATCTTCGATTGAGCAGTTACCACAGAAAATTTAATTCACCTTCGCATTTCTTCTTTTGAGCTTAAAATGGTGCAATAAATCACCTTTCTCCTCAATATTCATGCTAGAAACACAGCTGACTGGAAGTCCAGTTGCAGTTGACACTCTTCCAGTTGCCGAGGTGGAAACTTCAATCATCCCAGCACTGGTGCTATGTCGGTTCCACATGGGAACAGCGCTGTTTCACTGCTGGTGTGTGGCCCATGGTGTTTGTGGTTACCCTGCTAAGCAGGAGTGCTGCTGTGATGGCAGCTCAGTGAGAGGCTGCTCTGACTCACTCCTTGAACTCTGGAACTCCTCATGCTTTGCTTCCCTCCCTCTCAGGGAGATGAAGGGAAATCTAAGCAGAGCACAGGGTGCCAAGCTAGATCCATGGTCAAGGTCCTGAAAATCAGAGTGACACCAGATTCATTATTTTCCACCGGAAGAGGATTGAAATAATAATTTAATGAGTCCAATATCTCTTTAAATACTACATTCCCTTTCCCCCTCTCATTTCCAAATTGGGGTGCTTTGCTGCAGCAGCACCAGGGAGAACAAGAGACACAGGCCCAGAAAGTGACTTTGTGTCCCTGCATACAGGTGAGCAAAAGCTCCAAGCCTGGAGCGACAAGTGCCTGCAACAAGCCTTCCTCTGTCTGCAGCCAAGCATGGCAACCTCTAAGGTACCAAAGGAGTTGGGAGATCTTTACAATCTCTCCCCAACATGAGGGTCCTGCCACTGTGCTCCATGTTGTTGAAAACTCAGGGTTGTGGTTTAAGCTGTAGCTGCTGAAAAAGAAATGATGCATCCTTCACCCTGATGGGCTTTTGCGTTCCTTCACACAAGACCTTCCCAAATGTCTTCATCTGCATTTTGGGGCCACTCCTGCTTTGCTTGGCCATGGAAATATTGTCTTAGTTAAAACTCCAAGGAGAATTAAGATGGGGTGGCATTAGAAATAAATTCACAAAGCAGTGAACTGAGAAAAATAAAATTCTGGTGTAGATATTATGTTATGGTTTAAAGGGAACTTGCATAACTACGGAATTTTCTAGTGGTTTGAAACTGCATCATAAAAAAAATGTGCTGAGCCACTGACTATGTGTTTCAGTCTTCTTACCTTCCTCCATTACATCACAACTGCAAAATATAAACCAAAAAAATAAACTAAATCCCAAATCTACCCACATAGCTGGGAGTCACTTCATCTGGGGGCCCATGCATCTTACCTTGCTCAGCTCTGGGAGGTTTCAGGCTGATGGAAATGGCTGATTTCAAGGACTTTTCACACAATATATTTCTATTTTTTTTATTATTATTATTCTCCCATTTGTCCCAGGGTCTCCTGTCAGCTGGAGACTGTGCTGGTTGCTGCTGCCTCAGCTGCCCTTCCCATCTCCCTCTTCTGAGGGGCTCCAGGAGCTTCATCCCGCCAGTGTTGCGTGGAGGAGAGAGGCACAACCAGTCAAGTGGAGGCTGCGCAAATTCATCTGGGTTGAAATTTGATTCAACATCAGCCATCTGGTGGAAGAGGCTTGGCACAGAGTGGCTGTAAAGCTGCTGGTTGGCAACAGCTGAACATGAGCCCAGGTGTGCTCAGGTGGGCAAGAAGCTAAGGACACCTGGCCTGAATCAGGAATAATGTGTCCAGTAGGACCAGAGCAGTGAACATCCCCTGTGCTGAGCACTGTTGAGGCCACACCTTGAGTGCAGTGTCCGGTTCTGGGCCCCTCATGACAAGACAGACACTGAAGGGCTGCAGCATATCCAGAGAAGGAATCAGTGCTAGGGAAGGGTCTGGAACACAGGAGTAGCTGAGGGGTCTGGGGAGGCTCAGCCTGGAAAAAAAGAGCCTCAGGGGGAACCTTGCTCTCTACAATTCCCAGACAGGAGAGTGCAGCTAGGTGGGGGTCAGGCTTTGCTCCCAGGAATCAAGTGACATCATCTCTGAATATATTTAAAAGACTTGTAGATGTGGCACTTGGGGACATGGTATAGTGGTGGACTTGGCATTTTTAAGTTAGTCATTGGACTCAACCTTAAATGTCTTTTCCAATCTAAATGATACTGGGATTCTATCATCACCTCTGCTGTGTGCCCTGGCTGTTCGGGGTTGCCACGGGGCTGCCACGGTGCTGCCTCAAATAGGGCTACCCAGTGTGCTGGGGCCAGAGAGTCATTTTCTTTGAAGCAATGTTGCTCTGGGTGTGTCTATCACCTGTTCCATTTAAGTGGGCTCAGGCTGGAGCCAGGGGGTGAGTCTTGGCAGTGCCAGTGACCTGCCGGGTGGCTGCAAGGTTCTGCCCTGTGCTGGAGTAGTAACTAAAAATCGCAGCCTAATGAAGAACTGAAAGACACATGTGAGGGACTCAAACATGAAATATTGATGAAACAAAAAAACAGATCAAAGCTTTTAATTTCACACTAAGTACTTTACTCTCACTCTCAGAAATTCTTATCAAAGACAGGCAGATGTCACTGCCTCCAGGGGTCTCAACTCAGAGCTTCTCAATTTGCATTTACTCCACAAATTTGCCTCCAACACCAGAGACCAACGACGTAATAGTAGCAGCAGGTTTTGCTGTGGCAAAGCCACGCGCTGAAATTTAATAACACTGCAGAGCTGAGTAAGGCTTTCCAGTGCCCATTAGGTGCTGTACAATTGTAAATGCAAATAAATCCCTGCACAAATGCCACCAACCTTCTGCATACTGGTACGATGAATTACTATCAGGTAACACAAACATTTATTTCCATAGCGAAATACTAGCACAAACCTTCCATTCTGGGATCTGTATTAGGCAGGAGAGGGTTTACAAAGTTTATAAATAAATTGTGCTCCCAGACACACCAAGCCATGGGCTTGGCACCCACTCTTGTGAAGCCCTGCCTGTGTGAGTCTCCCTTCTCTCCAGATAAAGGTGGGGATTGCTGGGCTTTCATATGAGGTGCTTTGCCTGGTTTTCTTTACCTCTCTAGTCATCAAATTGCTTTCCACAGTCAAAAGCTCACTTAACCAGTGACACGAGTAATTAGTTCATTGGAAATAGCATTGCAAGGGCCAGCTGGGAGCAGGGCAGGGTCCACAGGGTGGTGGGACTCCCTTCCATCAAAGCTGCAAGGAGCCAGGGATGAGGCACAGGCTATTGTGCTCCTGAATTTTGGAAGGTGAGGTTACACAGGGCAATGCTGGGTCACGGGGACAATTCCTCAGCCGCCAGCAGAGGTCCAGATGAGTTGTTTCCTGCAGCAATGCTGACAGAGCCACTTGGTGCCAGCCCAAAGGGGCAGGTTGGGAAGACTTTGTTACTGAGCTCAGCTAACAGCCTAGAAAAATAAATTGTACCCTAAATCTTCTTGGAGAGAAGAAAGCAACCTCCCATATATTATGGCCTAATAATCATTCCAGTGATGCCACAGAAATGCATCTTCAAAGAAAACTGCAGAAAATGAGTGTTAACCTAAAACCTGGGGTGCTGCTCCCCTGATTTGGCAGTGCTTACAAGGGTCTCCCAAGGGCCCTGCTGCTTTAAGCTCATGATGAACATGAAGTTGACTCCCTTTGAACCATCCTGACCTGTTCACCCGCTGTTAGCACAGCTGGAGTGGTACAGAGCACCCAGCTGTACATTGTAGGAGATCACAAGAGCTTTGCACTTCTCCTTCAGTGGCTCAGGGCAAACACTTCAACTTCTGCTATGCTGGAAAGGGCACAGACTTGCTTTTCTCTGCCCAGACAGAAAGAAATCACTGCCCCCAAATCATTGTGGCTGTCCAGGGAGGAGTAGAATCCCCTTTGAGGTATTTCAAAGATGTCCAGATGTGGCACTTGGGACATGGGTTAGTGGTGCCTTGGCAGTGCTGCGGGAGCAGTTGGAGGTCTTTTCCAAGCTAAACAATTCTGTGATTCTATGCTAATGAGGGAGCTTCAGTTTCCTTATCTGAATCATCCTTTCCTGCACTTCACTGGTGTTGTCCTTCACAACTCCTGCAGGGAGGAGGAACCACCTCTCCATCTCTGCACTATCCATCATCTTCAGTGCCATGGTACAACGGGGTTTTCTATAAGGAAATCACTTGATTTCTAATGCAGCCTCAAACAAGTTGTCTTCCAAGATGTTGCTTCCACAGCCAAGTCTGCAATGATAGCCATGGATGCAGGACATGTGGTGACTATAGAAAATACAGCCGTCATCATGGGAGTAGAGTCCTATTAACTTTCAAGTGGTAATTATATGGAGAAGCTGTGGTATTGTGACATGGAGAGAATGAGGTGTTTATCCAGGCTGGGTTTCAGGGCTTATAAGAGAGCTCTACAAGGCCTCTCATAATTTTCATTCTCTTGTGGAAGGCTGGCAGCTCTCATTCCCCTGGAAGGGTCAGAGATAAGCAACTTCTTCTTGGCTATGGCGAGATCCCAAAATGCCTTCATGGTAATAGCCTGTACTGGTTTCTACCCCACCCCCTACCTTCCCCATAAAAAGCCCCCTCCTCTGGCACTGACCAGGGAGCTCTCATCCCTGGCCCCCCCTTCACAGGGTGGTTGGACAATAAAGGCTCCCTCTGCGGAACTGCCGTACGAGGCTCCTGTCTCTCTGTCCCCGAGTTCGCCTGGGGCGATTTCACAAAGAGCTGGATCACAAGAGCTGAAATCACTTGTAGCAGAGAATTGCTACACGTTTGCTGAAATCACCTGTGGCCAGGGAGACTTGCCTGCACCCCTGGAAGGGTTGTTCCCCACAGGACGCTCTCTCTAGGAAGGTCGCAGCATACCGGTGGTGGCTAACACCTGGATCCCCTGTGAAATCCTCTCATTTATATTATTTCGTAAAAGCACTTTTGGTGCGTAAGGCAGTGATATTATCTTACTGCATTTTAAGTTATTTGGTAATGGAATAAGTTTGTTTTTTCTTTGTGCTGTAGCCACTTACCCATCAGGGTTGGCAGCATGCACTCCGGACCCTGGAACGTTTTTGCTGCAGCATTGCCTGAGAGATCAGCCAAAAGCCAAAGATAGGAAAATAAAAGTTTAATCAAGCTTCTGAATAGAATGTGAGAATAAGCATAGAATGTAGGGCTGCTAATCCTTCTTAAAGCATGGAAGCCATTTGTGATAGTTCAACATCTTGTTTGTTGTCCTGCAGCAGCATTAAGTACTCCATGCAGATGAGACTGAGAGCGTTTGGTGGCCAACGGCTGCTGGTGTTTGGTAGCTCAGTAAGAATGAAGGAGCTCCTGTACTGGGAGGGAAAGGGGGAAGGGAAGCAAGACCCCTCTCCAGCCCCTAACATAGAACAAGGCAGCCACAGACACCGGCCCGTGCCTTGATCAGCTCTGTGCATGTACTCAGAGCCTGATGTGATACTGTGTCTGTTCTCAGCATAGCTATTAAATACAGCATTAACGTTACTAGACATCAGCTGGGGCTGCATTTCATCATGCACCAGTATAGCAAGTTTTTCAAAGGACACAGGCTGATGAGGAAGGCTGGGAGCACTGGGAAATGAGGAAAGAAAAAGATCATCCTAACTTCTTTTCCCCTTCATCACAACAAGTGTTGGGTTATGGAGATACAAAAGCTCAATCTAGTTATCAGAAGCATAATCATCTTTCTGCTTCAGAGATGGGGGAAACCGAATCTGGGGAATGCCACTCACTCAGACGATGTAATTTGAAACTTACCTGCAACCCCAAACCTTCTGCAGTTTCAGTTCAGTTTATTCAGCTGCAAAACAGACCCGAGAGCCTTAGAGCACTCCTGTCCCCACAAAATCCCAGTGTGTGTAGGCTGCTGACAGGCTGCAGATAAAGAAGGATGCAACTGGCAATAGACAGAGGACACAGCTTTGAAGGGGTGGGAAATATGTAAGAAAAAAAAAAAGACAACACTGGCAGGTGAAATGGGGAAGAACACCTTTCTTTGGATGCTTTTGAAACAGAAACTATAGCCATTATTATTTTTAGAACTTTGGGTCAAGAAATTCTTCGGTGAAGTGCCAAATATCCACCTATCCAAAGACTCTTCCATGACTTGATGCAGAAATCTAGTTCAGACACTAAAGATGATGCAGTTTGGTGCATTTTACAGTTGCTTTTTATTGTCCCACTAATTAAGGGGATAATTTTCATGACAGATGAGTAAGAGCCTGTAAACTGCTCTTGTGGGCAATTAAAGGTTGAAGCGCAGAAATAACTTCAGAAATAACTTCAGAGTACAACTCAGTATTGGGGAATACAGTCCATGTAATAAAGAAAAAAAACAGAAATCCTGATTTTATATCAGGCTTGAGGAGCTTGGCATTAGTATCTGGCCTGGCAGCAGCTTAAATGACTCTGGTTTTAAGGACTGAAGCAAAAGAAAAGAAAGCAGGCAGCAGAGCAAGCTGTGTTTCAGAGAAGCACATTTCCACGCTGCAGTTCTTCCCCTCCAAATATTTGGGTCAGGCATCAGGTCCAGCCACTCCCAACAAGAGGCACAAGCTCTAACCCATGAATGACAAGCTCGTGCTCTGGGGACTAGAGAGACTGCCAGGCAGGAGAGAAGTTACCACACCAAGACTGCACCATGGAGAAGTCAAGGCCACACAAAAAAAAGTCAGTGTTAATGATCAGCCAGTTCCCCCGGTTCCAGTAGAATTCCCTCCTTATCCCTGGCAATAATTGCAACACCATGTGCGGAAAGGTGACTCCATCTCAGAAGTCCACATATGGGAAGCAGCAATGCTTGTTTCCCTGGCTCTGGAGCACTGCAGAGGCTGGTAGAGCCAGAGCTGGGCCCCTGATGAGCCTGGAATTCTGTGGCTCAGAGGGACACAGGCAGCTTTCTAGAAGAACTTCATGATTTCTGGAAGAACTGCAACAAAACTAGCCTTTTAAGAAAGCACTTGTATTTTTTGTTATTGTGTTCCAGCAGAAATAATTTTTCAGTCAGCTAAATTTTTTTTCATTCGCCAACTATTCTAGAGAGGAACAGCCAGGCTAATAGGTCTATGGTCCTATTGTGTACGATTACCACAGCTTTCCTAGCACTAAAGACACCAGTTAGGAAGAAACATGAGAACTCATGTACCAAATCAAAAGACTTTTCTCTCAGAGTGACAATTCTGGGTGACAGTTCTTAGGTGCCAATCAACCCACTGTGGAAAAAGGCTTTTTTCCTGGTTGTCTCGAGCCCAGTTCACTGTACAAATCACCAACCCTCAAGGCAGTCTTTTCTCAAGCAAGACCAAAGAGAGCATTTGTAGCACCTCACTACAATCTGCCATCGCTCTCAGATGATGCTGGAGGACACTGGAATCCTTTGCAGTATTCCATACACTGAAATGGCTTTCCAGGATGTGCATGGACAAAGACAAAAATCAAACTCTTCAGATTGTGCAAATGAGCATTACTCCATCAGGAAAGGCAGAACACCTTTCACACCCCAGCCATGTGTATTGAATATAGGATTTACACACTTCTCACAGTCATACCTTTGACTTCGATGGAGATGTTCCTGCTCAAAACACGGCATGTTTGCTTCTGACTTATCTTTGTAATTGAAAACCTGTCAGAAATGAAGAGGGTACGAACAGGAACACCACAGGCCAGTAGAGCTTTGACTGAACATGAGTTTCTCACTTCAGAAACTCCAGGTGCTGGCAGTAACTCTCCATTCACCTTCTTCCCTCATGTCCCAAAACCTCCACGGCCCCCTGAAAAGTGAGAGTGTTGGCAAACCTACGTTTTCCACAGTTGGGAATACAAACTAGTCAGGAAACAAAAGGGGGGATGTGTGAATGTACCATAAATCCCATTAAAAGTTCAACTTGCTACCTAAGTACACATTGATCATGCAAATAAAATATCGGGAGCTTTTCTATTATTAGTCTCCCCATGGGTGGAGGAATATATTAAAGTTTATAAGGCTCTGAGAGATTCTGTGACAGATGCCACTCAAGGATTGCAGCACACTCAGACAGATCATCTACACACATACAAGTGATATTCATTTATGGAATTTTTTTTTAAGAACTGCAAAGGCCCTCCTCGGTTAGTGACGTTGTTCAATCTTCTTACGTTTCTTCATAGATTCAGGGTAGAAAAGTATTCCCTTTCCCCTTCGGTGCTTGTTGCTAGAGCTGTCCTGATAATCAGACTAATCTTGGGACCAATTTTCAACTCCTAATAGCTCAGTAAACTAAAATGCTTAGGCAGTTTATTCTCTATATATTGTCAGCTAGGTAACACTTGATTTCTCCTTTCATGACTGCATTTTATTGTTTTAAACTTAAATCCAGCATGTGTGTTTTCAACAGATTATCTCCATAATCACTTTCTTTTTGCTATGGAAATGATCTGAAAATTGTTCTTTGATACGAGAGAAGAGTTCACAAGGCCACACTGTACAAAAGCTTGAATCGTGCAATTATCATTTGTAAAGAGAAACTGTTATCAAAGTAACTGCAGGGGACACCTCCAGGACTCCTCTTAGAGTCAGGAAATTTGAAACATATATTTCTCTAACATGAATTTCACTCCAAACCCTTCTGAATAATTCATGTGAGCTGATTTAATGCCATAGTTAAGTCTGACACTCAGGACAGAGATCAGGGGGTTCCGCCACAGATGGAGGATTTCATGAGTTCCTCTAGGGCTGGGGGACAGAGCTGGGGTCTCATCACTAGGGATTTGTACCCAGGTGCCTTTAGTTTGGGAGAGTCCACTCTCCGTGAACAGCAGCCTTGTAGGAAAAGGCTGGGGTGGAGGTGAGTCTCTTCCCCTTTCTGCCCAGACTGCCTGCTGGGGAGGCAGGAAGGGAAAGGGGAGCAGGAGCCCCAGTTCACCATCACTCTGCCCCCAGCAGAGCTAATGGCAACCAGAACCAGAGCTTCTGGTTTTCTTAAGCAGCATCAAATGACCCACACTGGGATAACAGGTGTTATCTGTTCTTTAAAGAAAGAAGGCACCTTGACGTGAGAGAGCACCATTTTGTTCTTCATTCACTAAATGAGAGGAGCTATAAGTCGCTGGGAAATGGTAGTTTACAAAGCACTAGGAGGAAGACCTGGCATTTAGCACGTGACCAATACTGAAAGAGGGGGTCTGGTTTTAACTATCATCTCGGGTGTCCACAGGCAGGCAAATCAGCTGAAGGGATGCTTGTGGATTGTACTTTCTCTTTGCAAAAGTAAAGGGGTTGGAGACAACTGTGTTCTGACAACTGCAGCTGGCAAATTCCTGTTGTCTCCCAACCTAGAAACTAAATCTATGTGGGAGCCCCCTACCTACCTCCGGGGACATTTTGAGCAAAGCTGACTTCCATGAACTCAGGATTTCAACCCACGGGGTTCTGGTCTGTTACTGTGCTAAAGCTGTCCAGGACTCCCATTCCCATTATGCAACACAGCCTGCAGACCAAATGCCATTTGGTGTTGCCAGATTTTTAAAAAAGGACATGAGGAAATGGAAAACAACCATTTTATAGGACTTAACAGTATTTAATCCCAAGGAACTTTTCTAATGCCATGTGCTCTTTAATTTTTTTTTACAAACAGTGAGACTAACGCATATATATTTTGACCAAGGTCAGAGGGTGGCAAAATACTGTGGTTTTGTTAATTCCCAGAGGTGAAATTCCTCCCCTATCAAAACAGGGTGCTGATGTACAGAACCAAGTTGCTGAGTAGTGCTGAGCATACCTATGTTTGGGTTTCAATACAAGACTAGGAGGCTGTCACTCAGATGTAAAGCTGATGAGTTGCAATATGAAACTGTGATAGTTTTGTCCTTGGCAATCTCATTTTGCTGAACTGCAACAGTCCTGAATTCTTGTTAATTGTTCTCTATGCCAGATTTTATATTTAAATGGGAGTCATGGGTGGTTATTACTCACAGATACTCAAAAGCCACACATTGTCTTTAAGACACTTGAGGAACTGGAGAAAACACACAGCTGTGTCATCAGAAGTTGGTCCTAACCCATCTTGTGCTAAAGCCTCTATTGTTCAAATTTTAATCACTGCCTAATGCTGTAGATGACACCTACTGGGCAAATGAAGGCCTGGCACATCCAGCATTCCACAGCCTCCTGAATATTTGGTTATTTCCTGAGACAAGAACAAATCCTCTTCCCCCTCTGTGACAAGATTTTGTTGCACTCTTCACACAGCCTGGCAATTTCCAACTGCCAAGAGGAAGGACAGAAGCACAAGTCCTCAACTCACTAAAACCCAAGGGATAAAAAGTGGCTGTGTTTGCAGAGGAGAAGATCCTCCTGAGACTGTTACTTTTACTGAAATATAAATATTCCCTCTGTTTCATTAGCTCTGTACAGAAGCAGGAAGACCAGAGCATTTGGGAAAACACCATTTACCTTTTCTAATACTGGTTAATTTTCTTTTGCTCTACAGGCAACTATGATGACAACTTGTTTAAAACATGCCATTGCCAATCAGTGTTAAGCAATGAAATTGTATGGTGTTAGAGTTCATCAAACACAAGCAATATTAATGGCATAATTAGAAAGAAAACACCGAAAATTCTCCCTTTATGTTGGCTAATTATTCACATTGGGACTAATAGCAGACTTCCAATGCGTAAAAATGATATTAGATATATTATCCAAGTTGTTGTCCTTATCACTTTCTAAAGAAACTAATTTGAAATTTCTATCAACTCAATCTGCAAAAGCAATGCAGTCCAAACATTAGGGGTACTCAAAGTTAGTCTATATTCTGTATTATACACTCACCAATATAACTCCACTGATTAAAATTCCAAGAATTTAGAGGATTGCTGCTCCTCATTTGAACTTACAAGAAAAAACTTCTACACACTTTGCATCTGCAGCCACAGTGATTAACTGCACATATTAGATATTAGGAAGCATAATTTGTTAGCCACCTGCACAATTCAAATTACACAGGAAACATTTTATTCTTTGTGGTACTTGTCGACCTGATGTGCCACAACTGCCACACTCTTCGTGTAAAAGAAGATGCTTAAGTATATGGAAAAATAGTTCAAAAATGTTCATATCTTAAAAATTGATTCCACCTTTATTAACTTAATAGGGTAATTCCTAATAAACTTGTATTCAAATAAAAAGTAGAAAAGAAAAGAAAAATAAAAGGAAAACGTACATTCAGGAGTGGTCCAGAAATTACCTCTGCACATGCAGAAAATATTGTCACATAATAAGGTCTCCAGATCCCCAAAGAAATGACAGACTGGCATTCACTGTCATGGGGTTTTTAACATACCAGTTTTTGTCAGCTGCTGAAGTTTAGTAAGTGGATTCACTTTGATCTATTTGTCTTTGAATGTTCATGTTCGTATTCTTCCAATGTGATGGGAATATATGGGGCACTGGTCTTCTCCCAGCATCTTTGGAATTTGGAAAGAGATAGAAACTTTACTCCATGTTGAAAATTTTTTCGCAGAAGAGCCCTAAATATAGAGAGAGACCTTTCCCTCAGGCAGCCTTATTCCATTTTCCCTTCTGAAAGCATTAAGGTAAGATCTCACCAGGCACTGTTTCGGAGTTGAATATATTCACGTAGAAATCTATCACCAGTTCCGTGAAGAGATTCATGGGTACCAGAGCACTCAGGGAGGCAGTTCCTTTCAATGGCCAGATCAAATTTGAACCAAAGACACAGGCCAGGCTGGATGCTGTCACTCTGTTATAGATGCTCTCCTGTGAAACCTGGCAAAACATAAACATGAATAGGTATATGCAGACAGGAAACAAAAGACAAGACGTGATCTCGTATTGAGGAGGAACCAAGGAGGGGAGCAGACCCTGGCCATGGGTACATCACTGGTTTCTTAACCTCAGGGCTGACAAGGCGGCCTAGAGCTATGGGGGCACTGGAGGCTGTGTCCTTCGAGTATACCACAAGATCAAGCAAAAAGGCTGAATTTTTTCCTTGTGCTAGAAAATAAATTGTTTTCAATTCTTCTATCATAGAATCTATTGTTATCTCTGCGGGGGTGGGGAAAAACAGCATAAAAAAATTTAATCTGCATCAGATGACATCAGCTCGACTTTGATTCCTTTATACCACAGCAATGTAGCAAAAGCTAAGCTAGTGCCAAAATGACTGAGGAGGGAAAATGATAAGAACAATGAGCACTCTGTTAACAAGGAGACACAGAACTAGGTATTACCCTGAAGGCAGCTAGACAGTGAACTGGTGTTTGTATACTAAGAAATATGACAAGGTTGGGGGCTGCGTTCTGGCCCTTGGTGGCTTATATAGGCTGCATTTATTCTGTAATATTGTACACTGGGGATCATGGACAAATTATTTTTTGGTGGTTCTTTCAGTGGAAAGTCTCTAAAATATCATGAGAGCTACAGCCCACCACACTGTGTTTTCTGTGGCACAAGAAAGTGCTGTACCCTAAGAAAGGTACCTTAAGCGTACATAGGGCAGGTACTCTGGAATGGCACAAGAGCATGTGGTATAGTACTGGAGGACAGCAGAGGCTGGAAGGAGCCAAATCTGCTGCAGTTGTATTCACCCAGTTTTTGGGAGTGCTCCTGACACCTTCCATTCCACAAGTTGTATACAGGAGCTTCTTCAAGCACTACTTGAAATACACACATCTTAATCCAGATGCTGCTTTGGAAGGCCAGTATTTCAGTTCAAAGCCATACCACTGTGACTTGCTGTAGAGCTAGATTTAGTTTTTTCTCTTCAGGTTAACTATTTCAAAGAATGTTCCCAACTCCAAGATTAAACCATGTTTTCCCACTCTATAAACATTTCAAGGAGACAGTTGACACTAAAATGATCAACAAAAATACCCTAAATACAACTTGTCCTCTTAGAGAAAATCTTGAAGATAAAATGAAACAGTGATTTTATCAATTGAGGCAGAGCTTCACTAAGCCTTATCTGTGAGTCATTAATGGGGATGACTTAGGAGCTCAAGGGAGACATGGCAACCTTGCTTCATTCCAAAATACATAGCAATTCCTTCCTTAGTAGATGCAAGAAAAAGTGTGCAACTGATTCCAACTCTACACAATAATCTTCACTGGCTCACCAAAAGCTGCAAGCAAGGAAACCTTGCCACACTAGTGGTACTGGCTTTATCCCTTTCCAAAGGAATCGGTCTTCCTACCATCTCAACGCCCTTGCTACTCTCAGTGCCAGATTTCTTTCTCAAAGGATATGAACATATCGACTCCATCTACACCACCACGAGCAGCTCATGTGCTCTTCCAGCACTAGATCCTGTAAGGATAGCATGCAGCTAGCCAACCTCTTAATGGGCTACCTCTCTGAATAAGTGCACCCCAAAGCTACATTCTAGCTAAGAAATACAAAAGGCACATTCAGCATTTGGAACTAACCCCCTTGACTCCTTCTTTGATTCTGTCACAAAGTTAGTAACCGTTATCTCTGTTTCAATTGAAAATACATGCTCTGTCAATTTGATGAGCTAATAGAATTTTCCAAAGACTTAGATCATATCCTTGAAGCAATCATCTGAACATCACAGGAAAGGATCACTACAAAGAATCACACAGCTCCACTTTGTTAGGTTTTTTCCCCCTTTCACTGAAACATATATAGAAAAATCACTAAGTAATGGCTATAGTGTAAGGAACTCATTTATAAAGATAAAACTTGTACATTGCAAAAATCATCATTGGGAACAAACACTGAAGTTTTGGTGCCACATCACCAAATGCAAAACATACATGTTCGCTAGCCCAGAATAAATATCCAGTGTATCCTAGAAGATTGTGATGATTTTTGATACCACATACTTTCATCCCAGCACACTCACGGATTCATTTGATGGCTGGTAACAAGTGGTGTCCCCAAGGCTCAGTACTGAGGAAGGTCCTGTTTAATATCTTTATTGATGATCCGGATGAGGGGATTAAATACATACTCTGTCAGTTCAGAGAAGACGCTAAATTGGGCAGGAATGTTGATCTGCTGCAGGGCAGGAAAGCTCTGCAGAGGGACGGGCTGAGGCCAGTGGTCTGAGGTTCAACAAGACCAAGTGCTGGGTCTTGCCCTTGGGTCAGACCAACCCCCTGCAGCTCCAGGCTGGGGCAGAGGGGCTAGAAAACTGGGAAAAGGGGGTGCTGGTGACAGTAGCTGGATATGAGCCCAGGTATGCCCAGGTGGGCAAGAGGCCAATAGCACCTGGGCTGTCCTAGCCATAGTGTGGCCACAGGACCAGGGCAGTGACTGGCCCCCTGTGCTTGCATTGCTGAGGCCACACCTTGAGTCCCAAGGGCAGTTCTGGGCCCTCATGACAAGAAAGACATTGAGTGGCTGGAGCATGTCCAGAGAGGAGAACGGTGCTGGGGAAGGGTCTGGAGTACCAGAAGCAGCTGAGGGATCTGGGGGGGCTCAGTATCGAGAAAAGGAGGCTCAGGGGGGACTGTCTTGTTCTCTACAACTCCCTGACAGGAAGGTTCAGCCAGGTGGGGGTCAGGCTCTTCTGCCATGTCTCAAGCAAAAGGACTAGAAGAAATGGCTTCAAGTTGTGCCAGTTAGAAAATAATTTTTCACTGAAAGAGTGACAGTGATCAGACACTGGAATAAGTTTCCCAGGGAGGTGGTGGAGTCATCGTCTCTGAAAGCGTTCCAGAGGTGTCTGGATGTGGCACCTGGGACATGGTTTAGGGGTGATTAAGGTGATGCTGGGTTGATGGTGGGACTCGATCCTGAAGGTCTCTTCCAACCTTGATGATTCCATGATTCATGGATACCAAAGGAGTGAAGCAGTCACTACACTACCTAATGAACTTAAACTGTGAAATACAGAGGGTAGAAACAGCCAATTACTATTAGGTTTCAAAAATATAACGACATCACCATCTCTTTGGTTGCTCAATTACAATGCTGAAAGGAACTCTGCAAAACACTTTCAACAGAAAATTACTAGCTTTTAAAACACCCCCACAAACTGACTGAAATTTAAGTTTCTACCACCCACTGTCAGCTACTTTGCAGACGTGCCTACTGCTTGTATCTGCTCCATGAGGCTTAGTCATCTAATCCTTCCCAACATCCCCATCATCTCCAGCCACCCGCAAGCTTTACTGAAGGTAATTACACTTTTTCAACTGGACAAGTGGTTAAGACAAAACGTTAATTCAGAGCCATTTTTTCCAGCTTGCATTTGGTTTTAAATTTGCTCCTTTGGTTGCAGATCTGAAGCACAGCTCATGGGCCCCAAATCTTGTCCATTTTCTAGCTGGTCCAGGTTTGACAATTTGAATTTGGCAAGTTTTTGCAATGGTTCTTCCAGGAAATTCATCTACCCTTCCCTCACATCAGGCATGACTGCAGGGACAGAATTCAGCAGTAGGTAGGGAAAATACAAGCCTCTACAGATTCTCCTGCTTCTTTAGCCTTAGACTGTCATGGAAAAATACAATTATAGTGTTCTTCTAAATGGTTTCTAGCTTCAGAACTGGGTACCTGTAGCCCCCAGAGTGCTTTGCTAAGTAATCTTCTTTGCAAGGAGACTTCTATGAGCCCTTTAAGTTTGCATGTGCATTCATAAATCCACTCCACTGCCAGTGCAACGCAGGGCCTGTGCAACACAAGCACTTGTGCACACTCATCTCTCCTGCAATCAGTGGAGCAAGTACACACATGTTTCACAGGTATTATTCAGGGACTAGCTTGTGAAAACCGGTCTTTGTTTTCCCCCTTGCTTCTGCTTGCCCATTTCTGCCAACGGACCTCAGTCCACTGTAGCTTCAAGAAGACCCTGCAAATCCCTCTCCAACAGCCAGGTGGAGTAGAGATGGGCTGGTTTGTACCTTTCACCACGGGGCTCATTACTGGCAAAATCACTACTAATCTAAAGTTAAAGAACATGGACTTAGTTTTGAAATTCAAGTCTGTTACTTCTGTACAAGTTGTACTGTCTTGCTGTAGCACTCTTGGACTACAATGAACTGTTTCATTAAGCAAGAGGGTTGAGATTGCAGAGAAAATAGGGATTTTTTTCTTCTTTCACAAGCCTGTATCAAACTTGGAGTGTTCAAAACCTGTATCTAGTGATTACAAATCATCCCACTTCATGAAATCGCTACAAGTACTTTTGCACTACTCAAGACTTAGCTCATGGAAGAATTAAATTGCCTCTTATATGTAAGGCAGAAGGTTGATGCTTGCAGGTAAAAACTGGGATTATTGTTAAAGTATGAGTTGTGGAAACTTGTGCAGCACACCAATCTGCATTGAATAGAAATCTCTAGCTCTGAGAATGTTTTATGTTCCCCTGACCTTTCCAAATGCAAATATACCCTGAGACATTATGGAAGAAAACCCGTGGATCAGCAAAAATTGCAGATCTGAGCACTAGTATCACTTGATGCTGTGCTTGACATAACAAGGCCTACTTAAAAATAATGCTATATTCTGTTGCCCAATTACAGAAAATACTGTGTGGTACTTTTGCACACCTCGTTAACATATCAAGTGCTCAGCTCTTAAGAAGTGCATTAAGATGATGCATCTACTACTGGAATAAAGTCACTTACACAATTCATAACACTGAGGAGAGATATCAGTTGCTAAAATAATAGCAAATGATGTGAGGATTTCCTTAATAGCTTTAGAGTTCAGCTAGGCAACAGTAAATGAACATGTGGGTATTACAGCAACTGCTGGTTATATCGACGTGTTTATCCTTTAATATTGTTTTTTGCTAGTATTTTGACAGAAAAAGGGATTAGATGCACTTGTTTCTGAAACACACTGTTGGCTAGAATATGGCAAACATGACTGCAGCTCAAGAAGAGCTACTGAGGGCCAATTACCTCACTGGTGAAAATCAGTATCATTCCCCAAACATGGTTGCTGTGGTGGGCTTTTGAAGGGCTTTTGAAGGACAGACCACTTGCTTTAGGTGTCAGCTACACCATGACCCTTCATTTCAGGCACCTAGGTTTGAAAACTGCAGTCTGAAAAAGGCGATGCATTGGATAAGGTAGAAGGAAGGGAAATGTACAGCCCTGTGACTGTCTTTTTCTGCACAGCCAAACTATGCCACAAGGCTGAATGTAGAACTATTCACAGCTGATGTTCCCCAAACCCTCAGACTTATGGGTTTTCCATAAATGGGTTAAAATAAATCAGCAAATCAAAAAGTAGGACAGAAGACACATGATTTAATTTATCCTGAAACACAAAAAAATCCTTGCAAAATCCTGGCATTCGAAGTTTTTCATTTAACACTAGTAATGAATGGCTATTTTAAACAGAAAAATGCTATTTTAAAGATTTAATATAAAGTATTTTTCTGATGGTTGTTCTAAATCTTATTAATATTTATATAATTTTCTAAAATAACACTAATTTATTTGGTGTTTTAGTTGCTCAAGATCTATACTTCAAGGAAAACAGGTGATTTCACCTGTTTTCTCCAGCACCTAAAATTACACAACCACTATTTTTGTGCTTATTTTCACTCCAAAATAGGTAAAAAAATCCCACAAAACTAAATAAAAAAACCCATATATTGTGAATGTGGAGTGGAGGAACAGGACTTGTAAATATACCAGTGCTGGCACAGCTCATTTACATGTGCACAGTAGTTTTCACGACATCTAAAGAATTTCGTGGTGAAGGGATGGCCAGACTACGGCTTAGCCCTGACTCGTGTCACAGCTGGAGGGTTCTGTACCCCAAGTTCAGTCCACTGAACAACCAGTGTACTGTACAACCACCTCACCAGACTATTTAAACCATTCAGTTTTCCCTTCAATGGAGATGTTAACTTCTGAATTTACAAGAGCAGACTTAAAAATAAAATTATTTTGAGAATTTTGCCCATACTCACCATATGGAGAAAGCATACCAGATATTTCAGAACAACATAATTGTGTTCAGGAGGTCTGTCACTGAGTCCTGCGGTCCGAGAGCAATAATTACATGAAATCCGTTCAGAGAATCATGAATGAGCCATAAGAGGCCATCTATTAATTAATTTCTGACAGGTTTAAATACCTTAGTTCGCAAAGATGGCATAAGATCATTAGTCAGTAACTATCCACCTCGCATGCTAATTGGCTAAGACTCACAACACCCATTCAAAAATATTTTTCTAGCTAACATCATAACAAAGTCTGAAAAACAAGTTGCAGGTGAAAGATAGAAAGTTTAGTTTACAAAAACCTTAACAGTGTTTTCCATAGTTTCTATAAGAAAAGTAGAGTTCTCACAGTGGCATTTTACTGAAGGATTTCTCTGCTAAAGGCCTTTCAGCGTCTATAGAGGTCCTTGAACTATTTGTTTGCATCTGGTGTCTCATAAACAGCTCTCCACACCTGCAATGTCAAAGTCATTCTTAACTCTGAAGCATCACTATATTACCAAGAAATAACGCCTTATTTATATCTGCCAGAACTACTTCATATCCATCTGTAAAACGGAGCACAAAATTCAGCTCTATTAACCACGACCACAGTGACAGTGAGGGTTATTCCTTTGAATGCCTCTGTCGTATTTTGTATTATCAGGTATCTGGCTAAGACTAATGTCCAGAGTACTTTCTCAATGCAGTGAAACAGCCAAAATGATTTTTTTATACACAGGACTTTCAAACGTCTTGATTTAACTCTCATTATCTTGCCATGCACTGAATTGAGACATTTACTGATTTTGTTCTTGTTGAGACACAGTCCTGCTCAAAGTGCTATTTTGGTAATCTACTAACTGAAAAAAAACCACTTTTGTCACTCTGCAGGAAATTCTTTTGTCTTGGCAAAAAATTTATCAGATGGCCATCTGAGTGGCTGAGAATTTTCTAGAGATGAACCTAAGCGGGTTCATTTCTACAGATGGGCAAAACCAGATCTGGACCCCAAATTTCTTGCATCAGCTAGACAGTCCAGCTGAGAATTACACTGACACTCACATTTCAAATACTGTACCAAGTTACTCTTTTTTTTCCCCCCTGAGATACTGTAATTATTTTAGTACTGTAAGTTTAACACTAATTTGGAGAAAAATCTGATGATGCTAATCATGACTAATCTAAAGTAGCCCATTTTTGCTGATACTTTTTCTGCATCTGTTGCATTTCTCTCTCTCTCCCTTAGAGTTCTGCACATGGATGTGTGTGCATGCACAAAATGTCAGTGTGTTAAGTGTTCTTAAAGCACTGAACTAAATGCATGAAACTTTACCGTGATAAACTGGTGACATTTTTCCTATGGCAAAACTATCAGTTCCCATAAAACACACTAGTCTGTGTTCCAAGAAGTTTTTTTGTCAGCCTTCTGCACAATAAATAATGCAGGAAGTGTAGCAATCCTGGGTAAAAGAAATCTCGCTTGCAGTTTTCATGACCAAAGGTCATGAAACTTTTATAAACTTCTTTATAAGACTTTAATATAAGTTTATAAACTTCTCATAAGTTTATTATATTTATAAGTTTATAAACTTATGATCTTTTATGCTATATACTTACATATATTTATACATACTATATATACATACTTACATATACTTTCATACTTAAACTTATAATCTTTTTATAAACTTCAAGGTTTTTTTAATTTTTAAGTCTATCACTCAGCTCATTTATTTCACAGCTCCCACCAATAACACTTAAAAAAATTCAAATGAGGCAGTAAAGAGAAAAGTTTCACTATCATTTCAGACTGCTGTAAAGCAGAAATACTGTATTTCTGGGTTTTCAGGTTAAGATGTGTAATAGATACATCACACACACACACACATTTCCAGAAGACAGAACGAGAATTTTCAAATCATCCCAAGAGAGCCATCTGTGATCACACCTCTTCAAAGCTTCCTTCTGCACTTTATTCACAGAGCAGATACCTTTGCTGGGGTCCAGCTTGGCTTTCAAGCTTAAGATCTTTTAAAACTGGGATACCACCACAGCATCAGTGACAGACAGCAGACATCACACTGCATGCACACAAGAAAGCCCAAAGAGTAATTCTTTTAAACTCCACTTTTCAAAACATTTTGTCAAAATTGAAAACACAAGTAAACAACAATAACATGGGATGAATGTTTCACAGGCATTTTTCCAAGCAAAACCTTCCAGTGTTCCTAGACAATGCACTGCCTTCAGATTATTTTCAGAGAAAAAATATCACACCCAGAAAGTCAGGACAAGATTAATTCAGTAAAAATTAGCATTTATACATCCGTTATCCAAATTTCCCCTATTCTTTCCAGTTCTGAGTGGCTATCCTTAGTCCCTCAATTTTACCACCTTCCTGTGAACAGACCTGTTCTTCAGAATGCCCTGAGATATTGTGTGAACAGATGAATCCTTGATTTGGAAAATGCTTACTTGTGACTGGAAGCCCTCTGGGTTCCCTGCTAGCTTGGCTATAGCCTGGATGGCAAAATCTCATTCTCTGTATGTAGGTACTAACTCCCAGATATTCTGGGATCTCAGGTGTTTCAGCCCCATGCATTAAAGAGCATTATAAACTCCTACTCCCTGACAAAGGCTACCTAATTAAAGTTTTATAATTCATAGCTTTAGATCCTTTATTCCCCAGGATGTTATCCTATGGGAATAGTTGCAACGAAAAAATCAAACTAAACCAAACAAAAAAACCCACAAACAAAAACAAAACCCAAACCCAAACAAACAAAAAACCAAGCCAAAACAACCCAAACAAACAAACACCAACAGCAACAACAAACCAAACCAAAAAAAAAACCAAAACAAAAAAACCCCACCACCCCCAAAAAAACCCCAAAAAACAAATCCCAGGAAACATAAAAATAGGGTGTTCAACAATAACAAACCTAACTTTCGTTTTGACAATTCTGCTGCTGAAACTAAAGCTGCTTTGATGCAACTTGTATCACTGAGACTCACTCATTGCTGGGCCATGACATACAAATGGAGCCCTGACCGTGAGAGGTCTGATCCAAATGTAAATAATACAGCAGAATATATAATAAACCAGCAAACTTTGTAAAAAGCAAAGAGGGCCTTGGCAACCCTGACTAAAGTGCTCTGGTACAGACGATAAGGATGAGGCTGTCCATCCATGGCTTCAGCAAAGTAAAAACGTCGTAAACCCACAACTGCTCCTTGGTTAGCAAACAAACAGCAATGATTTTGAATCAGCCAGGTCCAGTTCAATCTGCTGTATAAATTTTTCCAAACATAAATATACTCACTGGTGATTCCAAGGATATGATCATCACAGTCAAATGTTAGCAATGGCTGAGGGAGTTCCCTAAGGAAAGTCTTCAGGATAACAGCAGGAATATGGATATCATGATAATCATCAAAATTCACAGACTTGCCTAAAAGGAGAAAAAGAAGCAAAAGGGTGTTCAGTGATATGTTTTACTTTTTCTTTAAACTACTCCTTGAAAACTGTCTCACACAACATTTTGAACAGAAAATCCCTTGGCTTTCTACTGCTGGTAACTCCTGGTATTTTATTTTTGCATTTTTCATTTGCATAGAGCTTTACAAATTTTGCTAAAAGAGGTTCTCCCCATAGAGGCAGTTCAAAAATGACTTCACGGGGAAGTCAGTGACTTTCAAAAGAACTACATTTCATAAATTATTAAGTAAAATTATATTTCTTTGCCATAACCAGAGGCAAGATGACACAGGGACTCTCTAACTACAGTAAAGTGTATAGACTCAATACACATTTTAATGAAAAAATACACAATTTTGGACTCAAACTTCATTAGCTGTTACAGATTTTTTACAGCTCTGGTGTGACATCAAGAGATTACTTGCTATTCAGTAAGCATTGAGTGCCTGTTGCTATCTCTCAGGTTTCTGCACTAGTGCACTTATTATTTTATGTTACAAATGGCGTTGATTACTTAATTGCAAGAAATTTCATTTCTGCTTCACCAACAAAACCAGGATGAACAAAGCCCTCACATTACTACTGGCAATGGTATGATGACAGCTAACCCTGATTGTAGAGCTTCTGCACACCTTTGATAGTCTGGATGCTGGCTGACTCTCCTGAAGAGGCCCTCTACTTGTAGTCCTGAAAAATAATTTTAAAATTAAACAACAATAAAACAAATTAAAAAACCCTAGCTGTTTTAAGGCATTTTGGTGCAGACCATTACTCCTTCCACTTCTCTGGAAGTCATTGGGACTCAACACTCTGCCTGTCCATGGTATTTTGAAATACCCGATTCTAGTCTTGAGGCAGTTCTGAATTATTTATCATTATTCTCCTGAAAGACGCCTATCTAACATTGTGGACTAACTAAAACCTGACTTCATCTAGAGAAGAAAAATGTCAGAAAAGTATCTAATTCGGACCTCAGCTTTCATGGTAAATTATTTATCTGAATTATTATGCAAAACAGGATGGGGGCAAGAACTGCTACTTTTCTTGAGACTTATGGTACTTCTCGCTTTTTGAGTTTGGTAAAACTCTCATTTCCCTCTCTCTTTCCTTCTTTCCAGTTTGTGCTGTTCCTCACACCCAGCACATAATGTAATTTCACTCATGTATTGTCTGATTTGGAAATTCCTACTGGAAGCAGAGTAATTAAAATATTAGCCTATGCTGATCTGACAAAACATAAAATTGCAGTTTTGAGAAGGTTGGCAGACTACCCACGGCCTTGGAGGCACTACTGTATGTTTCCACATGTGAGCGAGGAAGACCAGATTGACTTTTTTGTTTTTTCATGCAGGTAAGTAGCCAGACTGAAACATTTGAGTATTTGTGGTGGGTTGAACCTGAATTGATGGACAGATCTTTCAACCAGTAGCGCTTCTCAAAATTTACGTATTTAAGCCCTGTGGAGACACAGGAACTTCCCTTTGATTTGAACCTTCCCGTGCAGGGGCAGAGGGGCCCCGGGGCTCCCCTCCCCCGGCACCGGGGCACGGGCCCTGGGTGCCTGTGGGAGAACCCCCTCAGAGCCATGGGCAGCTGAGGAACAACCATAAACTGCAGCATAGCCGAGACCACCCAGAGCAGCTGCTGAGGACTGGCAGACTCCCTCCCTTCTCCCCCCCATGTGGCCCACGGAGACCCAGCGGGAGCCAATGGAACTGAAAGACAACATCAAGCAGCCAGCAGCATAAAGGGAGCGAGGCTTTCTCCACCGTAAAGCCCGAACAACGAAAATCACTTTTCAACATGGTGTCTTCAAGGTCAGAGAGAAAGTGAGTGAAGCTGCAGATGGCAGCGGGGAAAAGAGGGCGGAGTCGTGCTTTCCGCGCGTAGCTTAAAACTACTTTTTGCAGACCATGGTAAAAACTGAAATATCACAAACTGGGTTTTTTTCCTCTTTAATCCATTTAAAGACATGGGGGTTTGAGAATTCTGTGTGCAGTCTGTGAGAAAAACAAAGGTGACCATGCCAGGTTACCCAGGAGCTGTGAGAGATTGTGAGAGACTTTCAGAATTTTCTGTGAAGAAGAGAGCTCTTGTTTTTCAGGCTGGAATTTGCCCATCCTTAAACAAGAGAATACCCCATGTGTGGCCCATGTTATTGCAGTGTGAAAGAGACTCTGATTCCTTTTCATGGGAGAGATGGTTTTCACGGTGGCAGATTTTCCGGGAAGGACTGTTGCTAGTGCAGTTTGGAAACCACGAGAAGCAAAAGAGAGCTCTGCTTCCTTAAATAGTAGGGAGACTTTTAAGAACTGTAAATGCTGACCAAGAATCATCCTTTGGTATCCTTTGTGTGAGTTGGGTAAGAGAGGGAGGTGCTGGAGAAAAGGGGGTTTTGTTTTAATTTCTTATTATTTCGTTTTAGTTTTAATTCTGTTAGTAATAAACTTCTTCATACTCTTTAAGTTTTGAGCCTGCTTTGCATTTCTCCGAATCTCCTATCTCACAGAAAGTAAAATGCGAACAAAACCACTACAGTATTTCAACTAAAGTACATTGTGGGTTTGTTTTCATGATCAAGAATCTTTACTGTGTTCTAGGAAAATTGATTCATACATTAATGAAGGATACTCAATCATTCTTGCAAATTCACCCAGGTTGCAGATGTATTTCATACATGAAAAATCAATAAAACAAAATTCCTTAATGAACCCATCATCTAGTATTGTTCACATGAATTTAGGTCAGTATACTAAAAGAACTGATAACATACCACTGAAGTACATTTTCATAGACAAGTTTCAGGGACTTTTGCCAAGGAGCTCAAGCTCTACTTGAAAGTGCTCCACTGACTGGATTTAGAGGTTTGGCTGGAGTTCGGCTGAATACAGCTCCTAGTTACTTCCCAGGAATATATGCCCTTGCCTGTTTAATTTAACATTAAAATTTTAGCCCATGCACTCAGTTCTGGAAGGAGTATAACATCTCAAGCTACCATATCTAAGCTTCTTAACATGTGTGGTTACTAAAGGAATCAAGTAACTATGATATATTTGACCCCTGGCTTTACTCTCCATCAGATTGTGTTTCACTTAAATAAAGTTACAGCAAATAACATCACCGTAGTAAAACTGTTCCATTAGATTTATAGTACAACCTGTCTAAAGACACGGTTTGGGAAGTGGCAGCTGGGAACTGCTAGCTCATCAAGGAACTGTCCTCAGCAATTGTTTCCTGAGAATTTGTGGAATTTTATGCTGGCTGTCAGTGGACTAAAGGTGTTCTGTACAAACAACTCTTTCAGAAAATGGATATCCATAAACACTTCCAATTTGGTTTGCAGGACCTGGGTTAATAATTAATGTTCTTATCTGATGTGAATCTCGCTGTAAGGACTACAGTGTAATAAAATATCAATTATTAACAGGTTTATGCCTTTATTGGCTAAGCTTTCAAGAGTCTTATTAAAGACATTTATCTGTAGCATAGACAACAGCTGTACTTGTCTGGCCCTGCATCCCATCAATGTTACTGTAATGGCACATAACACTAAGCTCTTGCTGGTTATGTTTTTCGAGAAGAAAAACCAACTTTTATCTTCATCTGCAAAAAGCTGGGATACAGGCAAAATCTGTGCTTCTTCCAGAATTCACTTACCAAGCCAGGTAAAACTGAATAAATACACAGCAATTTGTTGGATCCCAGGTGGCAACAAGCCAACTACCAAAGTAAATACACCCAGTGCATTTTACAATTGTAGGCAACCCAACCAAATGACAGGACACATAATTAAGTGTAGGTTAGTGCAATTCTTAGGGAAAAAGAAAAAGCCATATTCTTCTATAGTAAATGAACTGCAACAGCAAGTCACTTTTTTTTTTTTTTTTTTTTGCGTATAAGATGCTCAGACCAGAAAATAAGAAATTAGAGCAATTCTTAAATCAATCTAGGGTTCTAACTTCAGTCTCTGTTAAATAGAAATATGAGTCAACAGCAAGTCTGCTCTTGATGGTGAAAACAATGAGCCTGGGTACACTGATGAACTGGGATATTCATGAACTGAAAAGGACACCTTGCTTTAGAAGTTTGTAAATCTATTAATTGCTCTCAGTGCTTTCTGTGTTTAAGATGGTCAGGGGAAAGCCACCTAAATCCATTATTTGAGAGGTGGCATTTCCCACGTCACACAACCTGAACAGCATTAGCATATGCTCCCAACAAGGGCCTCATAAGCGATGGGAAGGAAGAAAGGGACCTGATGCCTCTCATTGGATATTCCACTGTGATGGGTAAGTACACAGGCTTACAAGCCTGGAAATACCTTCTCCAACCCTGAATCTTCGTTTTCAGACACTGGGGGAAAAACAGCACAGATCTTAGAACTACCATAATTAAGTCAACACAAGTTACACACACTAAAATTAATCACTGCGTCTTCCTTTTTGCAGACAAAATGCATGTTAAAGCCACCTGAGACATAGGATGAGAAAACAAAATTGACTGAAGGCAATCCTGATCATTATAGCTCAAAGTATTCATTTTTGTTCTATCAAGAAATAATTTTGAAGCAGTCTATTTAATTTTTGTTAGCAGTGTTCTTCAATCAAATCCTGTTTACAGCATGACCCCTTTCAGCTGTCTCTGTAAAAAGACTTCTTTTTCTGTGTGTACAAGCTGAGCTATTTTGCCATGAATAGCATGAATAACACAGTCCAGACGGAATATCCATCCTGGAGCAGCAGTGCCAGAGTACTGCGAGGGGATGAGGGACATGAGCCTGGACTATCCAGTTCTGATGAACACTGTATGTCACTAGATTCTATCACCACTGCAGAGCATGTGGTGAGGTAATTCAGCACAAACTGCTCCCTGCCCTTCACAAGAAAAATAGATATAGAGATCAATGGACTTTTTTTACGCTGCACTAAACTCCTCAGATCAAAAAGAGTGAAATTTTATTCTAAATATTAAGTGCTATACAGAAAAATGTAGTATATGACTAGCAAAGAAGCCATCTGTATTCAATAAAAAGTGATACTGCAATTGAGAATGCAACTGAGTAATTATTTAAGTGTCAGTAATCATAAATGAAAACAGGCAGGCACTTCATTCCACATTGAAATAAGATGGCTTTCACCAGAGTAGACAAAATTTCACAGTGCCATGACACAACTGTGTCACACTCCGCATTTATTTACTGTTGCTAAAAATGCTTAGCTCCCCTCCTACTTGCCCCCATCAGCTGTCTCACAGGAAAGACAGAGAAAATCAAAACTGATAAGGATAAATTAAAGCAACACATGCTGTCACATTGCTGGAAACTTGTCAAAGAAAGACAGATGAGAAAATTACATTCTTTTTCTTTCAATCATCCTTGATTTGAGGGTTGCTGGCATCAAAAACCTTTGTTGATTTGTCTTCTTTCAGAAGAGAAATGTCAAAGAGTGAGCATCTGAATTCCTTCTGCCCCAAACTGAGTTTGGAATTGTTTCTTAGGACTGGGGTCCTGCCAAGTCTTACGAAGTGTCCGTCCTGATTTGGAAGTGGTTTTCATTCCCACTAATACATGTCTAAAGCAAGACATTTTCTTTCAGATTTCCTAATTCCAGTGAGATTTATTTTTTTAAATCATAACTAATTTATTTCTAATACAAGGACTGCTGAGTTTATAGCCTATTTTAATTGTCACTGTAACTTCTTAAATGCCCAAAGTGGCATTAACTTTCCTGTTTAAGACAAATTTGAGATTTACTCTTTTTTTTTTTTTTTTTTTTAAAGCTAGGATGAGTGCAAGTTTGAGGAGGAGATTGCATATCCTTCCTTTTCCTTGCATTCTGTGCAATGAATATAGAGCAAGTGAGTTGGATGTCTGCAGCCTGTGAAGGTGATTTGCACTGCAAGAAAGTGCACAGCAGGAGCAGAGGGCAAGAGAAGAGACAGTCCCGGCCCTACTGAAAATCTGAGCAGCAGCAGAATCCAAAGTGTATTTGTTCCATGCAGTTTTGAACTGCACAGACTATAGCCTTTGCATGTGTGAATGAATATTCTCAGTTTACACTCGGCATCTCTGAGAATAATTTACTTATAATGCCTGAGCACCAAAAATACAAACTGTGCTTATTACAAAGTTCATTTTTACTTGATGGCACATTAACCAGTCTTGGAATTTATCTCATCTCCATGAACCCTATGTAAAAACATTCACATGAAAACAGAAGAGCCAAGAACTTGGAATATTCAAGTGGCCAATGCGAAGCTTTCACAGTGTTGCATTTTTAAAAGATATTTGATTGATCACAAGAAGTGGAGGCCAGGATGCAAAGCTGCAGCAATCCAAACATATTCAGAATGCATAACCATCCATTTCTACCCATTCTGACTACCATCATCATTTAAAAAATGGAATCAGAACTTTCTCCAACAGCAAGATTTGCTGTGATTCGTGGAAGGGAGGAGGAGGAAAGATTAATCATTGTTTACCACTGCTTCTTCTATTGAACAGATAAAGGACAGTTTTAGTTGTCACTATAATCATACAATAGGACATTTATTACTTTATCATTAAACTTCTATTGCATGGTTATTACCATTTCATTTAGGCATTTGAGTCATCGCCCAGGACTCTCCTGTGGTACCAGAGACAACAGAGAACTTTATGCTGCAAAGCATTTCAGTCAACAATATAGGTGGGGTAAGAAAGACTTGGCCATGGGGGATACTGTGAGATAATTTTTCTATATGGACCAGTTTTCTTTTTTGCTTTACAATTCCCTAGTGCAATTCTTTCAATGTAAGTTTATTGTTCCACCACTTCTGAGCTGCTGTTGATCTCACTTGAGCTCTTTAGTAATTGGTTGTCTATGTAATTTATCTGCAGGTGTTTCCTTATATGGCCACTCTATAGAACGCAAATGTTATCAAATTTTGGAAATTTTAGTAATAATCACAGCAGGTTACTTTGGTTCTAAATTTTTTAAAGCATGAATAAGCATGTCGTTTAGAATTTTTAGGATACTGTCTAAAACACAAAATACATTAACAATAATATTCCTACCTATATATTTCAAAGTTGTATTTTGCATAAAACCAGCACAAATGACAGTGTACCAATGTTTCAAATATGCTTGAGTGACATCCCTGCCCTTTGTAACCTATTTGACATGTTCATGCTGGTCTGAACAGTGCAGTTTATAAATTTATTGAACCGAATAAAAATTCCCTCAAAAGCTGATGCCTGA
Organism: Falcunculus frontatus; assembly: GCA_013398115.1. NCBI lineage: Eukaryota > Metazoa > Chordata > Aves > Passeriformes > Falcunculus > Falcunculus frontatus. The sequence goes on from VZRV01007682.1 coordinate 87,389, forward strand.
CCTCCAGATGTCAAGAGGTTTTCAAACAAAATATGGATTTTGTCGTGCAGTTTTATCCTCCATAGCATGGCATTACTCATATCGCTGGTTACCAAAACAGTTGGTCTTAAGGGGCAGCCCCCTTTTACAGTCTCACTTTGGCACAAAGAGATTGTGAGGACATGTGGAGACATACTAAACAGAGAAAGAAAATGACCACCCTGTGGCTAAGTTTGGCTCCTTGGAGAAAAGGCCCTGTGAGTGAAGTATCAGCATCGTCCCTGCAAAGGAACAACACCGGGTTAGAAACACCTAAGAACTGTTCTGACAAGAGAGTGGATATTAAATTAAGCAATGTAATTTCTCAGGGCATAGTAGAGATAAGGTAGTACACACACAAGAAAACCTTATTTAGTGCAAGTCAAGCCTTGCATTCATAAACCAGATGGTTTTGAGGCTGTGCATAAAAAAAAAATGTCCTCTGGTTTGCTGCTTACTATGAAGATCAAGTTACAAATGTGCTGTTAAACCTGTTTGGCCTGACTAAATTATCACATGGGTTCAGGATGATACCACACCCTTCTGTCTAAAATTAAGAGTATCTGGTTTGGTCCAGAAGATTCCTCAGAACTCTGAAGTTTAGTCTTAATGAGCGGATGATTTTTTCAGATACTCAGAACTCATTTTAGGAAACCAATTCTTCTCTGTGAAGAATCAGGAATTTCAAAAATCAGGAATTTCAAAATTCAGTATTTAAAACATTTTTCACTCTAAAGTGAAGCTGGAATTAAAGTGGTGAAATGGCTACATTTTATTCCCTTCTTGAAAAAAACAACCCGAAAATTACAGAAATTAAGAAACTTCAGCTTATTGTGTTTATTGTAATAGTGTCTGAGGCATGAGCTATAATAGTTCTTGTTTCTAAAATATAAACAGATGTAAGTGAATCTCTGCTTTTGCAAATTTGCAAAAAGCAAATTCTTTAGTCTCTGTAAAAGTACTGAGGGACTTACTACCTGGATCCAGTGAGAGCCATCTTGGTCAGAAAGAGCTATCTAACTACACAGTCAGATAAATGTAAATGTCTGATAAATGTAAACTGGGTCTAAGAAGGGGAGTTTTGGCTCATTTGTACAGGTGACAGTGCCTCCACACTGGGAGGAGCTGCTGCAAATAGAGGTGTCTGGAACTGAGGCACAAAATTTAAACATCAAAGAGGAAGATCATGACCCCACGTAAATCTGGCAAAGGGACTGGAAATAGTAAGGTGAAAAAGGTTGGATGAACTTTAGGGACTGAGAGCTTCCTTAGCCTGGACACACCACTGCAGGTGCCTAGTCTGAATACCAGCACAGCTCCTGCACCAGAGCTGCTCAAGAAATAAGAGTCTGAGCAGTGCAGAATGGACTTAAGGGATGCCACAGGGTCACTGATATTTCAAGAAATCCCAGCTCTGTTGATGAAGCAGGATTTTGCAGAAGCTTCTGTGATCAAACTCCAAACTGATTTCAAGTACATAGTTGTGAAAATGTAGCAATGGAAGAAAGAGTGGAACTACTTGCACCTTTGGTTTGCACCTTGGGTGAAAACCAAACTCCACTCCCTGCTAACTCTGCAAGGCTGAAAGCTCTGCCAAAATCAAATGAAACAGGGAAATGACAGTGAATTTTTGTCACTTCCAGAAGACGAACCGAAGCTTTCACTGTGCTTATGGCCACGTCTGGAGTGCAAAGAACGCTGCCAGTCACCCTCCCGGGGCTGTCAGCAACCCACAGGGCCAGCACTTGCTGGAGACGGCATAACTGAGATATTCCAGATTTACAGAAAGAGTTAAAATCACAGCAGACAGCAGGTACAACAGATACCTGCACATCTACAATCAAGTGCAAAAAAATGCATGTCTATCACCCACTACTTAACAGCCTTGGCATGGCAGGTACTTGGCTTTCAAGCATCAGCTGGCTGAGAATGTCAAAAAACACTTTACCTACCAAGGCATCTCTCTTTAGAAATCTGGTTTGTGGAAATCTCTTTATGATAGGGAATATGACACCTCTGAGCAAACCTTCGCTTGGCTGGAAAATAAAAACATTGACAGAGCCCTGGACCCTCCTTCCTGTGGACACAGAGGGGTTGAGAGCTGGGGAAAAAAATTAGATAGTTCAGCTAAGAAGTGCTTGGACTGGACTATGTATCAGTGGCCAGCACTACAATGCCACTGACTTCTGAAGATGCACAAAGTAGGACAAGAAGTCTCATCACATCAGAGTCCATCCCTTACGAGCTGTGCTGATATTCCACTGAAGAGATGAAATTTTAGCCAAAAGTGGACAAGGTTTGGAGAAAACTCAAGGATGATTACTGCTCTCAGAATGACAAACATTTCATCAAGGAGAAATTCTGTGACGAACATGAGCCAGCCTTGGGATTTTTTTAACCATAACCATCATAACTTGCTTTTTTCCCCTCTGCACATTTGGTGTTGCTGCTTCAGAAAACTGTGGATATCTGAGCTGACTCAGCAATTGTTGAGGGAGAAGAGAATGAAATTGGTGCAGCAGTGATGAGACAAAACACCGAGAAAGAACAAAAGCAAGACATAGAGGGTTTGTGTCAGATCAGTGCAAGAATAATTACTTATTGGTCACTAACACAACATAAAGATAGCCACAAACCTTCTGTTTCTTTAAAATATTTAAATGGGCCCAAGAAAGTACCAGAATGCAAAGCCTTCCTTATAGGCACAGGCAAAAGTTTAATTTAATTAACATTTTAGTGGCTTTATTCTCACTCAATTTCTAAGTAATAACAGCTGTAAGAGGTAATAATGTTAGTGCCACACTCATCCTCATTATAGCTCTCTTGACTCCTGTGATTAGTGAGGAAGAGGTATTTGCCTATTAAGATAAGCTAAGTATACGGAAGGATGATTGTTACATAACAATTTAAAGCACAAAAAAAATCTGGCTTTCATCTGCAGATGAGGCATGCACTGATGTACTACACAAGCTCTAATTATCGACTTAACGATTATCACAGGAATGCCACTCACTTGCATTCAACATTCTCAGTAGTGAACTATTTACATTCCCTGTATTCAACCATAATATTTGGTACAAGCTACACCTGCAAAGTTTTCATAATCAGCACCACTCTGGAAACAGCACATCCAAAGACCTTTATGGGTCTGAGTAGAAATCCTGAATTTGGACCATGAGGTGTTCAAACAAGTCTATTAGGAGCTCTTCACCTACTGCAGCACTCTTCACCTTTAATAGCAGAACTGGCCTCACTGCAGCACTCGGCATTGGTTGCTGCAGGTATTTTGAAGTTAAATCAGCAATTTTTTGGGGCAAGGAGCCAGCTGTTTTGTACATAAGCATCCCTAAAGGCGCTCCACTACTTGCACACTCTAAGTTGCAGTGGGTATCTCTCTTATTCTCCCATACCCATCATTAATCAGGTACATTTAAGGTACAAAATGCACAACAAAAAATAGTGGTCAGTTATTTAATGTCTTATTTACCCTGAGATAAACTAAAATACAAAGGAGCATAGCCTAGCAATGAGGGCAAATGTCAATGTAGCCTGTCCTCAATTAAATATGTATTATCTTGCACTGACCTAATGGAAGTCAGGATTTCTCTTGAAAATCAGCAATAAAGCTGAGAAGCAATGTTTTTCTTGCCTGCCTCCTTCTGTCTTCACAATTGTGAAGTCTATTCAGTGCAATTTTTTTAAAGTATTTGTTATTTATCATTTAGGGTTTAAATAAACTCAAACTCAGGCCAAACCTTGGTGGAAATAGTTAAAATGAACCCATACTAAGGCACACATTGTTTGAATACTGAAAGCAAAAACTAGAATACATTGATTTTTATTGGACAGTCTACTTAATTCAAACACTATTATATGGGTTTACAATGCATATTTCAAGACACTGCTCAGACTTGCTGTTTCCTAAATAATCCTAAGAGAAAAAAACTTGTGTTTGGTTTGGGACTGTTTTTTTTTTTTTAATAAGACAGTATCAGACAATATTTTTATCAGACAATAATCTGATAATAATTATTTTCCATCCTCTCATGGCAGCACCCAATTGCCACTTCAGTTCTCAGGATATAAACATATCCTGTGTAGTTGTAATCTTTGCTGTATCAGGCACCGAGTGTTAAATAGTTTCATACTATTGCTCTTGTTCAGAAAAACCCATTCTCTTTTGACACAGAATTCACCTTTACTTTTTAGATAGGATACAGTTTTATTAATTACTGGGGGGATTAACTCACCTTTGTTTTTGTCCTTGATACTGTGAGGGAGGGGAAAAAAAGAAAAAGTAACAACCTTTACATGGCATTTATAGACAAAGACTCAAAAGTAAGACAGAACAGTCTGAGCAAAAACCTGAGAGAAATCTGAGAGCACAGATACATTAAATTTCACAAATGAAGGTACCTGTACCTTCAGAACTCTAACAGGCACTGAATGAAAAACTGAAACAAATTACTTGGGTTTCTATTAAAAGAGCCATTTCTAAACACTTATTTCTTGCTAGAAAAGCTGTATAACTGCCCCAGTGCCCATAAATAAATAAGGGCTATTTGCTGGGCTGAAAGGGAAGCAAGGATAGAGCAGCAGAATGATGTTCCAAGCTAACTTTCTCCCTACTTGAGACTGGTTTTGCTTTAGTTTAGTTCCCTTCCCTTGGCATGTCCCAGCTGAGCTGTGTTTGACCACAACAGGCTGATGGTGGCAACTCCGATCAGTTTGGTTGGACACTGTTGGGGGAACAGGGTTTCTTGGCAGCTTAAAGGCAGGAAACGGAAGGAGTTTGCAGCAAATGTTTCACATTAAGTCTTGATCAAGGGATGCTGCAAGTTTAGGAGACTTTTATCATGCAGATTTTTCTTTGTCATTTGTTCTTTTTAAGCCGCAGTGTGTATAATTAAAAGGATATCATACTATTTATTTTGAAGTGATGCAGTGAGATTATTAATGCTTTGAATTATTTCCATGAAATTAGATTTCTTTCTCTTTCATGAGTGAACAGTTGAGGCAAAAAAAATCAAACATTTTTTGGATCTAGACAAAACAGAAAATTCTGTCATTATCTTCCTTATTTAAAAAAAAAAAAGATTGTGGCAGTTTGGCAAAAGAGATGGTCAGTATCTGCTGAGCATTCTGCTACACTTTATAGTAATCCACAACAAAACAACAGACCAGCCTCCGATTTTAAAGTAGACTTAGTGCTACCAGCTGAAGTTGCACCTGCAGAAGAGAATGATTCTTAAGGCCTTTTTCTTTTCCAAGTACTGTGATTTCTTCTCTTTCTGTCTAGGCTTACTAATTACTTTATCAGTATAAACTAACTAATAATAACTGGAGTTGTATTCGATACAACTTCTGTAACATCATTGCATGGAAAGAGCAATCCAGTATTACATTTTGTGTTTACACTACACGTAAAATACAGTTCAAAAGGAATGTTACAGCAACATAAGTCAGCATGGAAGGATAGGGAAATTGTCAAATCTCTCTCCCCCATATTTGTTTTCCCTATGCTTGTCAAGGGCGTTAGAAGATGATAAGTAGATTGGTTCACTTCGCGTCTCCATGCTCAGGAAGTTGGTCACTCCCAGCTTCACATACAGGGGCAGTGGGGGATCCTCCAACAGGAAGACTCAGAGCAGGATCATGACTTAGATACTGAATCACCCTGTGGTTTTTGCCTCTCTTACTCATACACTGACATGGGAATTCACACTATTTGGTTATTCAGCCATCAAACATTTTGATTCCATTCATCACTCCGGGGACACAGTGCTGTCCCTGACCAGTACAGCCTGTCCCAGTCACAGTTTCATTGCCCACCAAGTCCTACTCTTCCTCTTTCCTACTTTCACCATCTGTCCACCGCTCCTTTCCCAAACCTGGTGGGGGAGGGGCAGCTGTAACCTGCCTTCGACCAGAGAGTGTTCGATTTCAGAGGTTCCTCGGAATTTGTCTCAAACCGGGACACCATCCAACCTCTTCCCAGGCACTAAAGTCTGTATCTCTGTTATGTTATTCAGATTCTCCCATACTACAGTTTGTGCATCACTTCCCCATGCTCTGTATTAAACACTGCAAGTTACTATGGAATTGTAACAAACATGTTGATAGCCCTCCCAGAGCTCTCTCTACCATTTCAAATACTCGACCAATCTGCTGTTTAAAAGGAAGCTGTAGAACTAATGAAGTTGTTCTTCTCCGCTACAGATTTCTATCCTCTGCCCTACCTCCTTCTGTATCTCGTTAATCCAAGATTATTTCCTTATATCATCTACAACCTCACTTCCCTTACAGAGTATTTTCATATCTTCCCCTCACCACTTTGTCTCATATTTCCTCATAAGTTAAGGAGTATTTCATAGCTAATCACCATCTAAACACTAACTGATGCACCAACATACCAAAGGCAAGAGAAAACTGAATTCCTGCTACAGTTTCTATCCTTTTAAGAAATGATTTTTAAAAGCTTGCAGTATTTGGGAGAGCTCTACTTCTCTGTCAAGTTTGGATTACATAAGCCCAAAGCTCTTCTGTAAGCCTTACCAAAAATCACTCCACTCTTTTTCAACAAAATACCCATACCAGAATCTAAAGTGTATAAAATTCAATGATGCTCTATATATGGGTTAATACCACTCTGTGGACACTGCTGTATCTACATGTAACATGAACTGTTTAGGAAAGGGGAATTTTCCTTGCTGTAAACAAACACGGAAATTTTGCTTTAAAAATATAGCCAAATTTAACAAACCATGTTCACAATGAGACAATCTCAGACATTTGACCAAATAAATTCTACAATGTATGCAGCACACTTGCAGGAAAGAGAAGTCTAACAGCAAGAAATTAATTTAATTCCGATGATCCTAAAGTATGGTCTTTTATACGTTAGAAATTCTAATTATTTGCTACTGTTTGCAAGTATAGTCCTTAGATGAAACTATCCAACTTCTTGTTCTTACACACAGGCAAGGCACCATTAATTTGAATACAAAATAGTACCAGGACTGCTGGAGCAACGATTCTCTGCAGCATCATAATGACATGATAATGGCCAGAAGAAATATTTATGACCTGACTTGCAAGACCAAGTCCCACCTCAACGTTATCACAGACCCCTGAGAGCTAAACCAGAGGCTATGAGCGCTCCATAAAAAAAACTCACTCATGAGAGAAACTCCTGCCACCAGGACCAAGTTCCTGACCTAGTCCTCAGAGCAGCAACATAAAACAAAACACGCAGTGACTGTGCAGCCCCATTAATAAATTAGTCTTCCTAATAAACCAAACCGGGAAGGAAGTTCTAGGGGCACTTTGCACAGCAAGCAAAGTTGAAATCCCCAATGAAATTCTATCTCCCAGTAAGGGACTAAAGAAGAAAAGGGGGTGGAAGATGAGGTCAGTACTGAGGCCAACATTCCAGATGCCAGTGAAGAAAAGCCTGCAGCAAATCAAGGCAAGGGGAAAAAAACGCACATTAATTTCAGCTTTTTTAATAGGGAAGTTCTAACATACTCATTGTGTGTCAAAGGATTCTATTTAATGTATTTAAATCAGTACCCTAAACACTTAGGGCAGCTTTTATTAAAATTAGTCAAAGGCCTACCTCACTTAAATGAAAACATCATCAAGACTTTAATGTGCTTGGAAGCTGTTATATCTTTATTATTGACCATTTAGGCTCATGGAACCCATTCTCAGCCTCTCTAAAGTTGCACTGATTGCATTTGCTTTCTTACGGCTGCTCACTCCAGAGGCACCACATAGCAACCCAGCAGCTTTTTTTAAATGTTCTCTAATTATTATTGTTACCCATAAATGTGTTTCCTATTTCAGTGTATAAATAGCAAACAGATTATTTACAGCACTTGCTCCTGTTGAGAACTAGTATATCTATCAGAGAGGTAAAACGAATAACCAGGCTACCATTTGTAATAATAAACCCTATTTCTTTTTTCAAGGAAAAAAAGGTACAGTTGTACAGTTTCTGCACTTCTACCATTTTCTACAGGATTCCAGTTTCCCCTGAAGGAAAGGTTCTGTTTTCAGTAAAATGAACAAGGTTCTCAAGAAAAATGGTATTTTAAAATAGAGTAGGATATTCCCTGATAGTCACATGCAAAGGATTGCTCTGTTTCTGCAGCACTGGGGTGAGCAGGCACGTGTATTTTCAGAGCATTTCACATCGTGGGACACAGCTTTCACTTTACTGGACCTAAAGTGACATAAAATGATCGGGACATTACTTCAGCTAATGTAAATCAGACCAGCTCAAAGGTCAATGAAATGGCACCTCTGTCCTCTCTTTTTGGATCCTGCCAAGCAACCCATGTTTCTCCTGCCTTGTCCAGGATGGTGGTATGAGCTGCCACGCCTTATGACAGATAATGCAAACTGTCAGGCAGTGCTACAGGCAATTTGAAATGAGGTATTTTCTTACTCTTTCTCCTTAAGTGATGAGCAGAACAGAGCATTTCTACAGTGCTCAGTACAGCTTCTGGAAATTATTCACAGATCTCAGTCATATCACAGCAATGTCAGATTCCAGAGAGATCTATTCTACTAAACATAGTGCTGGGGAGAAGAATTTCTCACTGTAGGATACATGATCAGTTACTGCAACACATTACACACCCAATGACTCATTTCTAGACAGCAGACCATTTCCCACGCAAGGCCTTCACACATTGTACTGAAATGTCATTAAGTTTTCTTGGCTGATAATCTTTCTCTCTCTTAGCTTTTCCTCTCCCTTTCATTTTCTCCCTGCTGAGGCACGTGGAGATTTGGTTTAGAATGCATTCCTCCTCCCTGGTCACGCATACACAGCATAGACAAGCAGAAAGACCAAAAGGAAAGCACTCTGAAATGTTTATGGTAACAATTTAACAAGCAAAAGCTGTACAGTTGTGGCAATTCAGAACATTTTCTCTGTCCTCTTTCCCCATGCATGGCATTAGGTAGAAAAAGAAAACATTTCCTGTCTTCTCACAAAAGATACTTAATTTTAGATTTAAAAACCAATCAGATAGAACAATTGTCAATAGTCAAGGTCAACTCTGTGCACTGTGGTGGAGCTCAGCTCTGACCTTCTTTGATGATAGAAGCAATCAGGTGCAGCAACAGGGGTTTATCAGAGCTTGCTGAACATACAGCACAGGACAATGATGCTGCTTGGCCCGTACAGTCAATTGCTAATTCCTTTGTTGGAATTTAGGACTGTTCACTCACCCATTTTAACTGTAGTTACCTGATCAAAAAAAGCAGAGGGTCCCCTAAACTTTTCCTTGCCTTGTTAAACGTAAAATCTTTACTAATGGCTTTTAGAAGAGAAATCCTATTTTTCACCCTGACATGCAGAGCAAACTGAAGCAGATACATTCTGAATAGTTTGTTCACACATTTTTTTGTGTGACATCAACATTGCTTAAAGAGCAGGAAACTAGTCTTGCTGTAGCAACACAATGCATGAACATTGTTTGAAATGTCTGGGTTTATGAAAGCAGTAGCTACTGGTGAGTAACAGAAAGTCATTTCCATAGCACTGTAATACTCTGCTCTGAAAGTCTCTGATCACTACAAGTTGGAACTTACAGCCAAGGAGGAATCCCTCTGTGCCTGCCCTGTTTCAATGCTGTTCCCTGCTATTTCCCTCTGCTGAAGACTTGAGGTGAGGCTTGATGAACCTTTCAGCTACCTCACTGTGGTTGTTGCTCTCCTCACTATCTACACCTAAGAAGCCTGAATGAGCCGGTTAGAGCAGGACACAATAAACAGCAAATGTGCAAAGCCATCCCATGCGCTCTGTGTGACACCTTCATCAGCACATATCAATCCTGAGCATGGACTCCCATTACACTGTAACTGAAAAATTAAGTGTGCACAAAACCTCCTCAGAAGGATTTGTTCCCCCTGCTATTCCCATGAAGATGAACATGAATTTCAGTTCTCTTATTTTATACTTTCAAGGAAATGCCACTGTTTTTAACATGAGAGCAAATCTTCAAAGGTAAAATTTGGCAACCAGGCAAGCCACTCAGAAATGCTATAGAAAGACTGTCATTCAGCAAACTGGGCAAGTCTGGTCTATACCTGTAGGCACAAAGAATTAAAATAGGGTAACAGATAACCTGTTTTGGTTCCCCACACTTTATTTTGAAGATGTCCTATAAATCAACTTCAGATTATTTAAATGCCTTTGGTAAGATCACTTATTATTGTTGGAATTGGTGTCGTTTCAGTAGAAACTTCAGGACAACTTTTTACCACATTCAAGTTCAAGCTGCAAAGACCAAATTATTGAGTCCTCATAGGAGCTCACAATGAGGAAGGTTTCCCACTTCACGTCTGTGCCTAATATAAAGTACATGTTTAAATCCCAGACAAGCAAATGTAAGTAAAGCTGGATAGACACATAAGATTAAATCAATTTAGTGTGTGTTTGTTTTCCTCTCTACAAAGAGCTTAGGGTGACACTGAGGGTTTAAAGAGAGCAAATGCAGCCATTTTAAATTTAGATTTTGCATCCTGAGTGGATGGGGGTAACATACAAAAGAAAAGTTTTGAATTGACCTGATAATAAGCCCTTCTGTTTACTCATAAATTAAACCAAATTCTGCATAGATTACACTTCCAAGAATTATACTCCCAAGTCTCACAGACCCTCCTTGATTTTTAAATGCCCAGTTGCCTTACATCATTTTGAAAATCCAACTCTACAAGGTTAAAAATGTCATTGTGAGTTAAAAGATTCTTCTGAGGCAAGATACTGGTCTTGGAAACTCACTGATTTATCAGTGTCTAAATGGAAACTTCCTTCAGCTTCACTTCGCTGTCCTAACAAAACAGGATTTTTCCCTCCCATGTGTTGGACAAAAGTGAGATATTTTGAACCAATGTTTAGGTACTTTCTGCTCTTCTAGTTTTTAATTATAGCTCTTGAAGGCAAATGCATTAACCAATATAAACTGATAAAAAAGTTACAAGGGGAGTGTTACCAGAGAGAGCATTGCCTGCTGCTTCTAGGGAGGCATGTTCTAAACGGGGTGGCTTTACCACCTTTCAGAGCCAGACATCACTGGCATCCCATTATCAAACATCTCAGCAAACTTAGGCCACCTAGGAGGGCTTTGAATGAAGCCCATTCACAAATTTTTTACTGACAGGATAAAAATCATCATCCCAGAAGTACTGAATATGACGATATCTCAGGCCTATGTGCCTTATAATTTCTATTCTTAAACTAAAGAAAGACTCCACAGAGAAACCGTCCTTTAATGACAATAGCTTTATCTGGGCAGCTGCCCTGATAGTGCAATTTTTACTAACTGTAATGAAATACACAGTCCACATATAAGTCCCATAAGCTAATATAAAAATAAAATCAGCCCTCCTGTAGTTCTCTTTAGGGAAAGAGAAGAGCCTCTCAACCAGAAGAAGCTTTAATCCTGCCCCTTTGCCAGACAGGTGGGAGATCACTGCTGTTTTGCAATCACAGCCTATAGAGATCATAAAAGGAGAGGGAAGAAGCAGAAGCAATTCATTCCTCAAGAGGAAAGCTGATACCATTTTTTTTGCTTCAGATTTTAGAAGCTTCCAACACACATTACGCCCTCTCCTCCACTTCTACCTTTCTTCACAAACATAGTCTAAATTAGTTCATTTATTTCTGATTTAGAAGTTACAGGGAATTTGTTTATTTTTAATTTCAAGTGGTGATGCCACGCCATCTCTCCTGCAAGAGTGAATAAAATATGGCATAAAACATTGTCCTTCTTAATGGCCCAGTAGAGCCCCCTAAAAGATATACTCTGAATTAGGGAAGTGAGTTAGCCATGTTTCAAGTATTAGGCTGAACTCTAAAGAGTTCATAAACATAAAAGTTAATCTCATAGTAGCTCTTACACAATAGATATTGATTGTTCTAATTTCATGCCTTCTAGAAAGGACTAATGCTTAACACTGAACCAGAGAAAAATTCTGTTTTCTATCTCATTTTCAGCTGAATCATTAGAACCAGAAAAGTAGACTGAGGGTAGAAAGAGGTTTGACAAAAGTCCCTGTACCAGACAGCCTAAATTGCCTTTGCTGACTGTTAACAATATGCTTTAGCTGTTTTTGAGAAGAATAGAAAGATGGCAGAAATTACTGTGAGTAGGAAACTAGAAGGTTTTGTGGTCTTTCTGTTGTTGTTGTTTTTTACTAAAATTGAATCTCTCAAGTCCTACTGCCATCCCACTCCTCATGTAAGGTAAGCAATTTTTTATACCACATACAGTGCTGCAATCTATGCAAACAGCTGTCAGGGCATTTCTGGAAGGCCAGGATTTTATTCATTTCATAAAACATCAGAACAATGTGTGAGCAACAAAACAACAATATATAAAGGCTCAAGCATCTATTGTAGCTTTATGCAGCCACCACAGAGCCTGAACCTCTGTTTTGGCTTGGCTATCCATAATCTAAACATCTCCAAAACACTTTCAGACTGCCAATATCCACCAGCAACACATCAGCTCAAAGCTCTGGCACATACAGGCAAACTTTTGTCCACCAGGAAAAGTTGTGCAACCATAATAGCATTGACTACTCTAAAGATACTGTAACATGAAAACCAGGCAGGTCACCTGGGACTGTGAGACCTGTCCTGATTTCATAAAACCTATTGTCTGGCCTTATAGTTTAGTGGCTTTCAAAGTGAAGGAGAAACTAAACATATAACCAGAAAATTACTTGCAGGCACTCTGGTGAATATGCACATTACAGAAAGCTGCAGGGTATAGAAATCTCATATTTTACGAATCTCATGGCTTACTATTGCAGGCTGACTCCAAATTCCTGGGTAGGCAGAGGTGGCCATGGTGGAGGGAATCTTAACCACAGGTGGAAGTTTTCCCTTCTATTTCCTCCGAAGATTTTCATCATGTCTGCAAAAAAATCAAGATTTCAGTGATATTCTGTGCGCCAGAGATGACAGACTGTATATGTGAACAGGTACAAATATTGCTCATGATGCTGATCTCCTGACAATAGTGTAAATGCTGCAGGTCTTACAGAACCTTAATTACAGCATGAGGAAATTTTCAAGTAATATTTGTGGTGGAATACTTAAGCAAGACATAGAAGAGCCTTTTTGCTTCAGCCAGTGGAGCATAGTAATAAATGTTTCCAAAAAAATAGAATCACACTACAATTTAACAACAAAATTCAAACCTATTTGCTCCTCAAAATACAATTACCTTTTCTTTGGCAACCATGCAATCCAATTTATAACCTCAGAGCTCTAAGCTATTTTCTGTTATCCTATATTTACACAAAAGGTGTGTAAAAAGCCACCAGGCATCAGTAACAGTCATAATCAAAGCTTGCAGTTACTTTCATTCAGCAGTGATATAACATCATTCAGTACATCAAACCATTTCCATGTAAAGCACCATATTAGAAAGACTGTTATTGATACTAATACTGGCACTTGACTATCTGAGCCCTGTGCAGTTCTTTTCCTTTTTATCTCCCATCCGCTCTCTAATACTTCTCCCTAACACACAAACACACGCCACATAAACACAATGGATCCACTAACAATAGATACATCCATAAAGTTTAAAAGCAATCAACACTTTGCTGACTAGGAATGCTCTTCATGAAAGGAAGTCAATCTGTTGCAATATGTAAGGAAAGAGGTCAAGATTCCAGTTTTGCCCAAGATAATTGCATGATACTCATAAGCAGCAATGACATACAGATTGGTTTTGCTAACTCTCACACAGAAGTAGCAATCATATTAAGAAAATGCTCCATGACAGAGATGGAGTTTTTCCAAATCTGTAGAAAGCTAAAAACCTGATGCACTTCAGCATGTCTATGATGGCAATGCAGCCTTCAGAATTAATCCAACCAAGCACAAACAAGTAAATAACACTTTTAATCACTAAAGAAATATATTCTTCTTGGAATACAGTAATCAGGATGCAACTCCACCTGAAAAAAAAGTTGAGACAACACTTATTAAATTTGCCACATACCAGATGACTTCTTGAGGGATATTTAACTGGTTATATTTGAGATGTTCTCCCAGGTCACTTAAATAATTCAAGTAGGTGATCTTTTTCCCAAACTTGTGGCTAAAAAAATTTTTAAAAAAATCACAAAGTAGTATAAAAATTAGCATGGGAGGAATATTTATACAGGGTTTAGTTTCTAATTCTACAAAAATGTAAGTGCTGATGCAACTCAAAATTAGACAGTAATTGAAGCAGCAGGAGACATCAGATGTATTTCATTTCATATGATCAAACATATACAGTCCACGCCTGAGAGTCTGATTTGAATAAAAATAACTGACTTCCATCTGAATGTTTTGTAATTTGCATAGATATGAAAAACATTGCATTAAAAAGCACTGAAAACTAGGTTTCACACAGCATTAGAAAACTCACTAAAAGAACTGTTAGCCTTGGAGAGAATGTTACCCAGCCAAAAGAACAACGTTTGTATTATGCAGGTATTCCATTCTGCAAAAAGAGAAAATAATGGGGCTGTAGAAATAAACTATAGACTAGTTAAGCAACAGGTAAAATTTTCAAAGCATTGATAGTGTATACCCTTGAAGTGCTAGGCCATCAGCTTTACCCCCTTTGAAAAGGGCGGGATAGCTTCTAGGAAACATCAGGAATAATAATTTTTTCTACAAACTGTATAAAACAGACTTCCAAATTTGAAGCCCCGAGTATCATTAGTTAGGTCTTGAGTTTTAGCCAGAATATACAACTATACAGGCTAACATATTCAAACAACGGTCAGGGCCATGTTTATACATATGATCTGAAATAATGTCTTATTTTTCCACAACATGAAATATCTGGGCTGTAATGAAGTGGCAGGAAAAATAGTAGGTGCTGATGATAAAAAGTGTACTTTGCTGCAACTTACTTTTGTAGTAAAATTGGGGAAAAATTCTGGCATGGATGAGTTTGTCCCAGGATTGTCCAATCCATATGCACATGCTCCCTCTAGCGGTACATGGAACAAACAGTCACTTCTCTGAATTTTGCTAATAGGAATTTTGGCACACATGAGGAGTACCATTCTGTGCATGCACAGTTTCAGAGCTCCCCAGAGTGTCTTTTATCCAAAAGAGCCAGAACTTCCAACATCTTCTCTAAGCCACAGGTGAGCACACAACTCTATAACTAATCATGTCTGGTAACAGAGGACATCACAGAACCCACAATATGTAAAACAGTCATGGGCAATTAGGAAGTAGTGCTGCACCTTAAAAATGCTGCATCACCACTGCCATCTAAATGTATGTTATTTTCATAACAGGTTCTGTCAGCTCACACATAGAAATATGGTCTTCCTACAGTTATCTTGCACTTTGGAGAAAATACTCTTGACTTAACACATTACCTTCTTGCTTGTTTCTTTTGGGAATGAAAAGAAGATCAATCAACTTAATACTATCAAATAAAAGTATGCTAAAATAATTTTAATAATTTTGTCCTTCACTCTAATAACTCTGTCTTATCCAGTTGTTAGCAAATGCATTGCCATGTAAAAGTACTTAGGCCATGTGCTAACAGGTACCAAAGGTACTAACAGACCACTGAAAAATAAATACATGCCTCTTAATAATGAAATCTATTTTACATCTGCTATTTTTATTGGCAACACTATCTACAAGTGAGTCTGGGCTATAATTCAGCAAAGCTAGGAAACAGAAAGTTTAGAGGATTTTTCTCCCTTATTTTTGTGAAGTGGATTAATATTGACACTCAAATTAACAGCATGATTTGCCAAGATAAGATTAGTGTAAACTGGAAGGAAAAGGTACTACGAAAAAATTTTAAATTGTACTCCTTTAGTAAATTAACAATATTAATAAGTTTTAATCTTCGATGAAAGTATAATTTAGCCAAATTTTACATTGGCCCTTTCACACTTAGTAAGCCAAATGTTTTTGACAAACCCAAACTACAGTCAACCTGAAAAGCAAAAGGCATGGTCAGCTATTAAACCATTTTAAGCAATAAAGAGGGTTTTTCCCTAGCTTCAGCTGATTCCTGCTTTCTGGCTTGTGGACCTTTTCAGAGTTTACTCATACTTTCAATTATTTTGTCAGTCCCAGCTTTGTTGCTGTTGGCCACAGATTTATAAAACAGACAGTAGAGTGTTACTAAATTACACTCAAAACAAGTATCCAGATACACAGTGGTAAAAGTCAAGTACAAACAGAAACAACCAATTGTGATGAAAACAGGGTGAACAGAAGGTCAAGATGAGGATGCATCTAAGATGACAGGCATTGGTTTGAATTATTTATGCTAGATATGAATGCTTAAGTTTATCAGGATCACACATTTTTCAATTGCCAGTGTGTCATACTTTCCAAGAAAAAAAAATACTTAGACATAAGGGAAAATGAGTATTTGCAATGGGTATCTGTAAACACGTATTTTTTAAGAATTAGCAGGCAATTATTGCTGTAAGTCAAACAGTACTGCTGTTGTTCACCTGTGGCTCCACTGAGGGCATTAACATGCACAGGCTGAAAATCACTGGTGTCCCAAAACCATTTGCTTGGAGTTGTTCCCAAGGAGCTCTCAGCTAACTCTGAGAAAGAAGATGGTTTCACCAGAGCATTGTAATGTCCATCAAGAATTTTTCTGGGTTTATTGTTGGGTTTTGTTTATTGTTTTGTTTGGGTTTTGTTTTTTTTTTTCTAGAAAGTTTCTACACCCATCCCAAAGCAAATCAGAAACAAACAAACCAACAACAAAAATAAATCCATCTCCATTCCTGAGACACCATCAGGTACTGGACATCCTGCTTCTGGCACACTTTTCCCACCACTGCTCTGTGTCCTGGATCAGTGACATTTATTTTACTGCCAGTTAAAATAAAGATCTAGAGTTAGTCTTCTTGTTTCAAGAACAGCATATTCTGGAATGTTTTTAAGCTATAATTACTTTTTTGTAGATTTTCACACGCACCTTAGTTGTTCTAATCTGTCTAGAAGTTAAATTTCCCTTTTCTAAGTAATTAGCTTTCTAGCACTCAGAAACTGAATCAATTGCAAGTTACTGTCGTGGACATTTTTGATTGGTTCATTATGGCTTCTCAAGATTAGCTGTTTCCATCCAGCAACCCCAAGAGTATTCATAATATGATCCGCAAAATGTCAGAATTTCTTTGAAAGTGACAGAAGTTCAGAAGCAGAAGCTGAGCAAGCTCCACCATTCTTGCACTTAGCAGTGTCTGCCCATTGCTGGTGGTTCCTTGGAGATAGCACCAATTTTTACCATGCAAAGGAAAAGAATACCCAGTAAAATACATCACCTTCACCATTATATCTTTCTTTTCAAATTCCTATGGGCACTTCAGGGATTATCCATTAACTTTGAGAACATAAGTAGTATCATTCCTATTCATCCCAACACTTCAGATCACCCCAAAGGCGAACCATTCATCATCCACCTTACTGTACCACCCAGTAACTCCAGTCACACACCCAGTTCCATTTTCCTAAGTGCTGTCAAACACAACAAAAAAGTCATTCATGGTTATGAATTTTGTGCTGTCAAACACAACAAAAAAGTCATTCACAGAATAACCATGTTTTAAAACCAATATTTACTTTAACATAACAGTAAAACTACTAGAAATTGAGACTTCCTTTTCTTAGAAGGAAAAGAACTCTACCCTATTATTCATTCCCAACCTTAAACTCACTTTACTCTTTGGTTTAGTTCAAGACAGTTTAAATAGGTATTGTGCTGTTACTTGCCATACTTTACTTCAACCCTTTTTAAAAGCAACTTATTAGAGAACAAACCATCCTTGAACTAAATGGGAATAATGTGTTCAATGAACTGCCAAGTACCTTATAAGAGGTTTAAAGATATTCCACAGAATTTTTATGAAGTTGGTTGGATGGACAACAGTGATTTAAGGTTTTTCTTATACCTAGGAAAAAAAAATGGAATTGTTAAATGCCAGAGATGGTAGAACCGAATAGCTACAACTGAATGGAAGGTTATTACTACAGGCATATTACACAGTATTCTCTTCAAATACATTAAAAATACCTAATTCAGAAGAAATGGAATGTAAATTTAAAAAACAAAACAAAAGAAAAGCCAATTTTAAAAAGTAGTCAGTTTTGACAACAGGCCAAATTAACTATTATGTTCCTAACTGGTGTCTGCTGTCACATAGATTTAATATCAGGGAGACAGAAGGGAAATTAGGCAATTCGAAAAAATTCTGATAGGAGAATGAAGAATCTAGAAAGAAATCTTTGATTAAAAAAATTTCTTTTTTCATATCCCTTTATATTCTATTTGCAGGACTTTCATGTTGGAAAAATTTTTTTTCATTTTCAGATACAGAATTTATACCTAGTTCTTTGATTTTACCAGTAATTTTGTCCTGCTTTGCTAGTAATTACTAAAGGTGAAGCCAACTGCTAGTTGTTTGATATTGCATTGTCCCTTTTGTATGAAACAAAACCTTCCTTCATTATTGCATTGCTTGATTCTACAGTGTTATTTCATGATATCTAAACAATAGATTCTAGTTGGCTGAAACTGAAACGGAAACCAGGCTGCACAAAAAGACTCTTCTCTTATTCAGTAGTATTGCAAAATTTACTTGAGACATGCATATTGGGATATCCTGCTTTTATACATACATTTTTGCTTATTACTTTGCCAAGTTTGCTTCCCAGTAGGGACAATGATCAGGGAAAAATATGATCATGAACTCCAAAGGAAAAGTCTTCTTGTAACAGGTTATGCTAAGATGGGGAAAAGGGACCAACCCAGGAATTATATGAGTTTTTCCTTTTCAGTTTTAATTGGGCCCGTACACCTGTGAATGAAACAGGCACTGTGCGTGTTCACAAAGCCACTGCCACACACAGGCAACTATCCCAGTGCAACTGGCACTACTGTGCCTAAGAGCCCAAAATCCACAATAAAAACTAACAAGCAAAACACCTTGTTGCTTTACTAACGTTTCTATTTTAACTTCGGTTTTTACCTTGAAGCAACAGCCATAAGCTGGAAGTTTAGTTCAGTTTCCTAGATTACAATGTCCAAAAGACTTTACAGAGCCTCTGCTGTGAACTTTCAAAGCAAGATCTGTTCTTTTGAAACGACTCCTGTTCAACATTTGCTTTCGTGATGCTGGCTAATTGCTCTTGTCCGTTGTACTCTCATCTGTCCTCTCTTCCCTTTGACCCCAGAAGTCTGAAAAGGGCTATTTTGTACTGGGGTTTTTTTTCCCCTCTGGCTAGTACAGTATCCCATACATGTTGGGCTGGGAATTTTGCTTTGAGTTGTCAATGACAGTATGCCAAGAAGTTCCAAGTGTTAATAAAATGACAGGTTCTGCCTGGTGACCTGAGCCTCCGTGTTCCCTTTTTTCTACTGTTTTTTGGATCAGGGTGGGGGAATAGAGACAGATTTTTGGAATAAATCAGTGTCTCATCATGCACTTGTAGGCAACAAAAAAGCCAACAAAAAAGACACTGCCCTTGTACTGCTTCTCCCCATAACACAAGTCTAAATTTAGCTTAAGAATCTCCCAAAAGGAGAACAGTGAGATGCTTTGTTCTGGAATTGTCACTGCATGTCAAAACCCAGTATTGCAGTCCAAACCTCTTGTCAAAGACAAAATACAACAGACCTTTGCCTTTCCTCTCCTTTACCCAGTCCTAGAAAGGACAGATACATCGTACTACCCGTATTCAGTCATGTTGCCTTCCTGAGCCCAACTTACAAACAAGTTACATACGCAGACAAGTAAAAGACTGACTTCAATAGCGACTGGCTACTCCATTGGTAACTTCAAACTTTCAGGGAACAAACATCACAATTCTGGTCTTCACTATTAAAATGCAATTTATCCAAGAGCTTTGGCCTCAACTACACCCTAACCAACTACTCCATGAAGTCCTGAACTGTAGCCATCAGTACTCCAAGGTTCAGGTACATCCAACCACGTATCTTGGCTTTGTTCCAATGGCTTTTTATACCTTAGGATAACCACTGCAGCACCCAGGCCATTCCTCAGTACTGCACAAAAGACACTTAACAAAAGAACCAACAGCACTGACATCATTATAAAAATTTGCAATGGCAGGGTGAACTCATTTAATTGTGGGTGGATCAGGACAGATCCACCTAACTTCCTTCATGGAAGTTAGTTATAGACATTACACAGTCTGAAGAGTAAACCAAGTCTTTCAGAGACATACTTCCTGTCAAATTCCTTGTAGGCTGTTTGTAACCATCTCAGAGATTATTTATTCAGACTCTTCAGGCCGTAGTGAAAGTAGACAACTGTATAATCATTCTCTACATACTGGTCCAGAATATACTTTAAGTACCTGAGGAGAAAGATAACATTTTGGTTTTAAGACAATTTACTGAATGACATTTTTGAAGCAGTTACTGGGAAAGAAAATGTGCTATTTTTGCACAGAATGCTAGTGACTGCCAATTAATGATTGCTTCAAAATATTCATCTAAGAAGTTCATCTTGCTCTAGTAGCAAATAATTCTACATCATTGCCATGCCTGAAATTTTAAAGAACATATTTAGTTACAAAAATGATGGTGCTCATGAATCACTTAAAAATGAAGACAATATGGGACTGTGTTTGCCAAGAAATTTTTTAAGAGATGCATTTTAACAAAGTTACTTTTAGTTTGCTTTTTTCAGTCTTTGTAAAGTCCTTCCTTTTTAGACAAGCAAACAATGTCATTTTGCATTTTCAAAACAAAAAAGAATACATTTTGGGCTTTCCTCTCAATTTAAAAGTTTCTAAATCCTTGAAAAATCCATTACCCCTAATTAAACTGCTCTTCTTGAATATATTTGTCTTTCCCTTGTTTGCATTGTGGGAACTGAGTTCATACATCATTTCCCTTAAATTTAATTTAAATCTCTTAAAATTGATTTAAAGAACTACACTATGTATCCCATCTTGAAGTAATACTGCATGTCTTATAAGCAGATTGCTGTGTGTTCATTCTTTTACAGTGTAGTTTAAGACGATTTTCATTCCCTTTCTCCTACAACTGAGAATACAGGATGGCCTATTACACAGCTCAATGACTTAAATAAAGCAGTGATGGAGCAGTTCAATCTAGCCTCATTTCTTGTTATGTCAAATTTCGAAATTCTCATGGTATTCTCAATGCTATCTTCTTATTCTGCAACAGGCCCAGCTATTGCTCTTAATTGTATGTAAGTGATTTTCATTCAATAAAGCAGATAGTTCCATGTGCCATTTACTGGGCTGTGACTATCTGCAACTACAAAGAACACTTTGACTATCTCTGTTTGCTTAGAAAAGCCCTTCACTTCTTACCCTGTACTCCCACAGTCTCATTTATCTTATTCCTTCAGTGTACTGTGAATCTTAGACTGCAAGTATCTTGCAAAAAGGACTGCCACTGCAATTATTATAATGCTGTTTTGATCCCTGACTTAAGTATTAATGGTATTTTAATGGGAAAAGTAGTAGTGACAGTCAATCAAGACATTTTTTTAGGAGTTTGAAATTAAAATATACCTAAACAGATATTGTTACAAACAGAGTGCCTTGCGGTTTATTTTAGTGCATGTAAATTCCTTGTTACATTGCATCCAGAATACATTTATTTTTAAAAATAACTGAGAGTGTTTTGGGGGCATATAATAGCCAGTATTTTTCTACAGTCAATTACCTGTTCCAAGACTGTAACAGAATTGCAGGAACATTACAAAAGCTTTACCAAATCAATTCTTTAAGTGACTTCATCACAAAATATCTAGCAATCAGGGCCTACTCTTTGCCTACAGCTTTTTTTCGGAATTCAACATCTGAGTCTAATTACCTAAAGCCAAACCCCTTGATAGCTATATTGCTACCTTCACATTCATGATATGACAGCATCTATTGAAACCCATTCCATTTTAGGTACCAAAGGAGCAAAGAGAAGGAAGCAACGAGATTAGCAATTACTTTTCATATATGAGCATGGACTGGGAGACATCTTCTGCATTATCAATTCCAATCCTGTGTCATCACAAGAACTGCACCAGATAATCCTTCCATTGATTTGTTGAGCTTTATCTTAAAAACCAGTTAGGTTTTTTCTGTTTCATGCTTCTCCTGCTCACTGATTTGACAACTAGCAAGCCATTTTCTCAATTCCAGTCTGAAAGTCATTTTCAATTTGTACAAATTTGTTCTTGTGACAACATTGCTCAGCTGAAGCAGTGCTTCTCCTTCAGCACTATTTATCATCCCAAAGGACTCCAGGCAATAACCACATTCCCTCCCAGCCTATATTCTACTGCTTGTAAACAGGTCACACCTTCTATCTCTCCCCCGACATTGGTGTTCTCTACTCTGCTCCAACCAGAACATGTCTTTCCCAAGTGACAAGAGTTATATGGTAAATTTCAGATGAACATCACACAGAGGACTTAAAAAGCTTTCCTAATGATATCCACATTATTGTCTTTACCACGAAAAAATGATGAAGTAATAATTTTGCTTGAGAGCTACAGCTGGATTATCTCTGATAGCCACCCTACTCTTATTTCACAGAAGATCACCTCTTACTTTCTTTAAAATTTAAAAAACAAATAACCTTTTCCTCTTCGCTTTAACAATCTCTAAAGATCTGCCTCAGCTTGAATTTTGGTAGTTATCACTTCAGTCCTATAGTTTTAGACAAGACATAGATTTCTCTGCTGGCTGACTCTTTTCTCCTGTTCTTTTTTTGGCTGGCTACTTATTTTCATTATCTTCCCCAAAGGGATTTTTTCCATACCACAAGGCCTGAAGTCCCTTCCCACATTAAAAATAAATTCTGACTCCTGGGTTAAATAAGGTGCTTGAGCACCACTGAAGAGCATGCAACACCACAATTGTATGTACTCAGGTATGTCAACATAGTGCTCTTAAACAGACCACAATTTATTTCCTGAAGTTAAGTGTCTTGTTTTATATTCTCAGAGTACTTATAAAGGCATTATAATGTGACGTATTAATACGAAAGATGTATTAAAATTATGTGTTTTCTTTCTAAATCATGGCTTGTTTGTGAAAAAATTGCTGTTACAGTGCACTCCAGGTATTTTATCTGTTAGAAATAATCATTTTTATGAGCACAGTAAAGCTCCCTCAGGGGGGCAGTGACCTTGGAAAATGCCTATTACATGTTCCAGAACATTTGCTTTCCAGTCCAATGCAGTCTGCATTCTATGGATAGAATTTTTACCAAAAAACATGAAAGTTTGAGAAGTAAAATGGGGAGTGGCAAACACAAAGAAGAGTTTAACTGGAAGTATGATTTCAAACCTGCACTGAGTGTATTTTTCTACCAGAAACCCATCTTTCCCTACAACTTAGAACTGAAAGATTCCTCACTTTCTCCTGGGAACAACAGAGAAAAAAAAGCACTGCAAGTTCAGCTTTGCTCCTTGCTGTTTCACTTTTGTGGGAACCACTGACTACCCCACTTAGGTAATGAGAGGGCCCACTATGGGAACAGACCCTGAGAGATCTCCGGTTAGGATGAGGCCTCCCAGGATACTTTGTTCTACCATGCAAATATAGCCCAGTTCTGTTTCCCTGATTGGCTTTTTGATTTCTCTGCCCCTTTTTCCCTTATATGTCAAGGCCCCAGAAGATTCTCCCCTCCCCATTCTCCCACTGGCCCCTGTCCCTTTGTCCCCCCCTCAGGATTTCCCTGTTGGTTCCCTTACCCCAGCCCCGCCTGTGTCCCACTCCCCAGCCCTCAGACCATTGGTCCCCGATGCTCTCCCCCACTCCCTATAAAACCCTGGAGCCCCCATTGTTCGGGGCTTTCGTCACTGGGCCCTTCACGTGTGATGTAATGGAATAAACCTTGCTGCTGAAATTCTACACGAAAGTCCTTTCTCTTTGCTGCTGGTCTGTTGAAGAAGCCAGCTGCTGTGAATGCTAAACCCCGGCACGGCTACCGACAACTTTCAGGTCAAATGAAATGACTTTCAGGTCAACTTTCAGGTTGTTTTGTGTTAACCTACTTTATTCCCCAGTTTACTGTTACCACACATCTCAGATCAAAACTTCTTTTACCCTCCATGGAAAATGTGCTCCCCGCTTGATCTCTCTGTGCTGGTCTTGCGCTCCAAATATTCAGGACACATTCTCAAAGACTGAGGGCACTCACATTCCTCCAGCCAACTACCTACATATTTCTAGACATCCCATGCAGAGGAAAGGTCTGATAGACTTTGCTCACACATGGGTAGAAGGCTCCTGGATCAGGCACTTTGGATCAGGCACTTGCTGTCTCACAGACACATTCCTGGGCAGGCTCAGGATTCTCAGCTGTGTGGTCATGGAGCCACTCCTGGGAATACAGCACGGAAACAGCCTCCTCCCTGCACTTGGTGAGTAAAGACAGGTGTGGAGAGGGGACTGTCCACACAGAGATTTACATACATTATAATACAACCTACCTACTGCAGTTTTATTTGTCTGGATTTCACTGAAACAGACAGGAATCATACATCCCTTTTGGTATCAAACTTGGCAGCAGGAAAAAAATGTTACAGTAAGACACAGGGCAGGGCAAGAGGTGAAGGAGATGGTACCTTTTTTTTAATTAAGAATTTGGATGGCACAACCCTTTTAACTGCTTCTTGCAAATGAAAAGGGGTTTTTTCTAATGAAAGAGCTCAGTCCAATTTGCAAATGAGGTATTTCAAATGCTGTAATTTTAACATGACTTTTTCAGGAGATTTTGTTCTGATGATATTAAACATTACTATTTTACAAGTGAAAAGTGAAGTATTTTAATATACTGAAGCTTGTTATGATCACTTTACAGCAAAACAAGATCCTCAAGTCAACAGATGTTTTCTGATGGGTTTCAATGGAAAAAGAAGTAGGGTCAAAATCCAAGGGACTTGCCACACCAGAGAAAATACTTGCTCTCATATTTGTATCTTTAATAGAATTTAAGCTAGGGTAATGAATTTAAACCTCAATTACACTTCGTTAAATGGTGAGACAAACTGTCAAAGACATTTGTGCTTTCAAGCTTCCTACTCTCTACAATTCACAAAAATACAAGATCATCAAGAAGTCATTGTGAAACGTCTGTGTTTTGCCTAGGCTGAGTAATGGACAGTACATACACCCACAACTAATCCATTGTGGGTCTCTGTCCATCCATAATGGGAAACTTCTTAGCCAGTTAAGAAAAAACAGTCAAGATAACATAGCTGAGTCTCAATATTAACAAGAGAAGCTTCTAACTTTGGCTGTAGAGATGAGTCCTCTTTCCCTGGCATTGGTCACCTCAGCTGATGATATGAAAATGTAATATACCATATGTTATCCAGCTTAAGGATGAAGTATTAAAATAGCCACTGTAATGTTTATTCTTTGGGACAGAGACCAGAACCACCATGGAAATATGGAGAATGACACCAACTCTAAATTTCAGGGGTCAACTCATTTTGATTTCACAAAGTTTCTTATTTGCATTCATTCCTCTGGATTCTACTCATGTCCATGTGTACTTAGAAACCAACTTCCTTTGAGAGGATTGCATCTGGCTAATTCTGGAAAGTGCTAAAACTGCGATTCAAATCAAGTACATGTTCGGGTGTCTTCCGAAACAAGAATGACTATAAGCAAAGGAGACTTTCCACAAAGGAGACTTTCCACTTTCAGGAGACTTCCCACATCAGGAACCTCCTTATTCTCCTCAGAAAGCCAAGACTCCTCATCAAAGATTTCTCCATGAGTAGTTTTTCTCTTAAAATTTGTATAAGGAAAATACTTTGCCATAAGACCTTTTTTTCAGATCAGATGAAAGCAAAGAGACAGCTTGGTCTTTGATGTAATTAATTATTTACATTTCATCTGTGCTCCTCTTAAGGTATTTAAAGTAAGTTGAAATGAGGATGAGTTAAAGCCATTCCTGAACTCAGCCTCTCTAATGTCCATACAGCTCTGTCTAGCTGACTCTCTGGACTAGGCTGAAAAGGGGCGCTGAACATCAAAACTACTTTCAGTGATACAAAAACCAGCTATTTTGGTAATTGACAGAAAGCATAAAACAAAATTTAAAGAAAGCAAAGAAAACAGAATAGCGAAATAGAAACAGAATATAATTTAAATTGACTTGGCAAAGGGGAAACAGCCTAGGCTTTTCTTTTACATGAGGTGTATCCAGGTGTAGAACGACCTGTGCTGTACCTTCAGGATACCCAAATCTAAAATGAGTTCACATTCTCATCTGAATTTGGCACTTTAGGTCATCATTTATTTTAGCAAGCCTGTTGCTCAAGAAATGATGTTTAAAGGAGATACATTATATTTTTCAAGTTCAGCAAGAAAGCATGTCCATATATATTGATATCATTAACTCAGTTCTGTCTTTAAAAAAGACACTATAACTTACAGTCTGATGCTCAAAGAGAGAAATGCAGTAAATAAGGATTTATTTCCTTTCACATTCTGAGAAAAACACATGCAGAACTTGAAAAAATCCAAATTCAACTTCTGCCTGAAAGATTTGAACCAAATTTTCTATCACTCAGACAAGTTTCCTCTTCACTAGAACAGGAAATATTTTCCATAGACAGCAGCCTTTACTTTGGAGCTTCTCTTCTAGCTAGTAAGAGGAAAACATGACAACACCCAAATGGTTTGGACATGTTTTGTAAAGTTCAAAGCCCACACTAAAATCTGCTCTTGTGTTACAAATAGGTCAGGAACCAGAGCCCTCAGCTTCCTTTGTGGAATCTGCCCAGGTCTTGGGTATCTCCAGTTGATTTGTTGCTTTCCCCAAAAGAGTACTCATGGAACGAAGTCAGAGATACTGGTTTCAGGAAATTCAGGTTTTTGAAATTCAAAAATTGAACAAAGTAAATCTTTTAAGAAGAAGAAAAAAATATATCTTTAAACACAGTTCTTTCCTGCAGCACTGCAATTTACAGACCACAGATCTGCTCCTGAAGGTATTGCAGTAAGTAGCAAAGCTGTCTCTGATATGACTGAAAATTACGAGAACTTGTGCCTTAGGCTTATTAGATAATTCACTACGATTTCTCCTTACTTGTTAAAAAAACTAAATTACAACTTTGCCTTTCACAGTCTGATCCATATCCTGTTCTAATCAGTTTCTAAAGTACTGGTTCAAAGTCAAGGGGCATGAAATCAATTAGACCTTGAAAAAAAATATGGACAAAGACCTGGATACCTGAAATCTTCAAATTTAAATACAAAAGCAACAAAAGGCTCAGGAGGAAAATAAAGATTTAAAACAATGGTTGACTTGGATTCCATTAAAATTTCTGTTTAATACATAAAAAAATGTCACCGGCAGTTTATAAAAGCACAAGCAGCAGAAACAGAGTCCTACAAAATAAGCACTTATTCAAAACACGGTACTGCAAAAAGTTGTCAGCAATCATATTATAGAAGCCAACGACAGAAAATAAGGAAGTTTGATGAATCTGGTATGCTTATATGTCCCCTCCTTTTTGCCAAAAAGAAAATTAATCCTGTGTTTTCTTTCAGACAAACAGACTGAAACTTCTCCCTCAAAACAGAAATAAAAAGAACCAGCACAACAGCACTGTTCCATTTACATATGCTTAGAATTGTCAGCTGCACATTGGGATTTGTGACATAACTAAGTCTGTAATTAATAAACAATTAACCAAGTTTACATCTTTTTAAAATGTTCTCTTTTTTCTTAAATTGTATTTTCACACTGTACGAATACAACTCAAAATATCTCCTTTGTATATAGTCAAAACTCTTGTTATGGAAATCAGGTATAAGTAATTTTAATTTATGAAAAGCAAGAAGGAATTCTAGTGCGGGTTTGGTCTTTTTTTAAATAACTGTTAGAAACTAGATGACTGTAATAGATGGATGAATTACTGGAAATATTTTCACCTAAAATCTTTCATTTTCTTCAGTCATTTCAAGCAATACATCTCATTGTCTTTCAATCACTGCGTAAAAAAGAATGAACAGCTTTCTGAATTCCTTTAACACATCAATGATTTCAAACACTGAACTAATACTTCGTCTTACTCAAATATATGAAAGCCATTACAAACTAGGTACAAATAGTTTAAAAACTATTTGTTTTCAAAGGGACTGGCATCTTCCAAGAAGGGGAGGAATTCTGGAGAGCTCACCTTTTCCTTGCTTGAATGTAAATCTAGAAAACATTCAGACCTGACTGCCTATCATTAACACTGGACTAGGGAGGTCTTGTTTTGTGGAGGTGAAGCATGTCCGTGGGTATGATCTGACCTTTCCTGTGTTCTGCACTCATTGCACACCTCTGCCTTCTCCTCTTGCCTCCTGCCTTGGAGGTACTTTGAAGGCTGCAGGCACAGGAGTCTGGAGCACGGCACTGGCTTGTGCTTCGCATTTAAATTGTCCAGCAGACTTGCGAACCCCCACCAAGTATTTCTGGCTGAAATTGCAGATAAGGTCACTCTTTTCTGGGACTAAACATGGCCAGGGAACTTTTTGCCTCTACAAAAGACTGCAGTGCTAAGGAACAAAACCATCAGAGGTAATCCAGCATTTCAGGCAAAATTTGCACCAGTGAAATTAAACCAGGAGTACACCTAAGGTTTGGACTTTATTCCAAGCAAACACGGATACAAAGCAAGTTTCAAGATGAAACTATGGAAGCTACAGGTAGGTCTCTTTGAAAAACCCTTTCACCCCACTATACTGGAGCGCATTCCCATTCTCTAACACAGGAATGTGGCGTATGCTTAGGATGAAGCCAGGCAGGGCTGCTGAGGAAAGGGCAGGGAATGTCTCCTTTGTCAGTCGAGGTTGGAAGATGGCCAAGTTGTCCCCTTTTCCCCCAGTCTGGAGGGATGGAGAAAAGGAGCTTTGTCTAAGCAGAGGCTCAGGGGGTTCAGCTCATGACCAGCAGTCCCAATGATTTCCAAAAGGACCTTTTAGAATTAACAGCAGCTGAACCAGACAGATACTAAGCGCTTATGACTTCCAGGGCAGCTTTACGTGAACGAAGAATGAGGAGCAACAAACCTTTACTAAATAGCTATGCATAACTGAAGTTGCAGCAGTAGCAGTAGCATAGCCCAACATAATTTGATGCGGAGTATATTATCGAGAGAAAAAAAGGCTTGAAGATCTCTTTTGAAATGTTATGCAGCACTGCCTAATAGAGCAGGAAGAGGTTCTTAGGTGGACAGTTACAGTGACTCTGGGGCATCCAGAGTGTGTTAACACACTTATCTCGCACTTTGTCAGTTCGATTTCACTGGTTTCATTAAGAACTTAAATATCTTGGTATTTTCCCATCCCAAAACAGGTACTTGAGAGAGAAAGAGCCTCATGAGTTAGCAAGATTTTCAATCACAAGAATGTAAATCTGTTATTCCCCTGCTTATGGTTTTGAGTCTTATGCTGGGGGCTTAGTTTCAAAGAAGGTAAAAGGTGATTATTACCCTGTGTATAACTAGCTTCAAGAAGAGAAGTTATTATGGGTAAAATCCTCTTCCCATTCTCAGTCAGAAGTCAAATTACCATAGATTTCACTGCCCTGCAGCACTGGTTTTGCTGAAGTTGATGTTTACCTGGGTCATCCTGTTCATGGCTCAGATTCAGGAAGGTACCTATGTGTTATAACCCGAGTTCATCATTTAACGCACACAAGCCCAGATTACGGGATAGCTCGGGGTCAGCTTGCTGCATCCTTAATGAGGTGGTGACAAAGGAGTTAGAGGATCAGCTCCCCACCTGAGAGAGCTTCCTCTGGGCAGGTGATCGGGCTCGCAGGTGGAGGCAAAGAAGGAGAGAGGGGATTCCTGGTATGGTAATCCACGTGAAGCTTTATTAGCGCAGAGGGACAGGGATGAAGAGCCAAATTTTAATGAGGAGATTAAACTTATATACGGAGGGCTGGATAGGAGGGGATAAGGGAAACAGCCAGTAAGGCTGGAGATAAAAAGCAGGGTGACAGCTAAGGGGACAAATGAGGATAATACATAGGAGGGACTTGGAGGGCGAACCAATGGGGTGTTGAATGGAGCAGAACTTTCTAGAACATATACATATTAATAAAGGGAAATGAATATTAATAACTTTATACATAAAACAGGGAGGGGAAAACATGAACCAACCATAACTGAGTATAAAAAACATGGAACTGAGGGATTGTGGGCTCTCACCCGAGCCAAGGAGTGAGAGAAGGGCCTTAATCCTTTGACCACCAGCGCTTGAAGTTGGTATTGCCCTTAGAGGTCTGGGCAGCTTCAGCCACCTGCACTGCCACAATCATTTTCCCGAAAAATCTTAACCTAGGCTTATATACCTAAAGTATAAAATACAAAAAGTGTATACAATATAACACAACCTTAGACATCATTAGAATGAAGATCAAATATCACTATTTGTTTCTCATTGTATTAATTTCTTTAGTTTAGGATTGTGATTATTAATGCTATTTTATCAAGCACATTTATACCAAAAATAAGCCAAAAGGAAAAAAAAATATGGGCAATGCACACTTTAAAGAGGTGCTTTTATATTATAAATATGGCTGCATGTCTTATATGTTGCCAGAATATTTTTAAAATAAGTAACTGTAAACATTAAAGGATTCAATATGGAAATATGCTATGTATCCATAACTTCTCTC
Source organism: Falcunculus frontatus (assembly GCA_013398115.1). Taxonomy (NCBI): domain Eukaryota; kingdom Metazoa; phylum Chordata; class Aves; order Passeriformes; genus Falcunculus; species Falcunculus frontatus. The sequence goes on from VZRV01007682.1 coordinate 118,132, forward strand.
TAAGTCACAAGAGAAATCCAGGTGATAAATGCAGTTAAAATTCATGTCAACTGCTTCCCTTCTGCCTTTTGTTAGTTTTTATATACTTAACCCGTATCTCTTTGTTGCACAGCCTTTCCAGGGCAGACAAGAAAAATGATTAAGTGTGGATGCACAACACTTCAGGTGATTTAGCAAACAAAATAGCTTATCACAAAAGAAGTACAAAGGTGTTACAGTCACAGTTAGGCCTTAGATGACTTATGATATTGCTATAGTTATATTTTAAAGCAAGATTAATTTCAAATATTTGGCTCATAATTCATCTAGAGATGAGTGCACTAAGTTCACATATTACTATTACTATTCAGCTATTTTCAGGATGAAGGTTTAAAGCATCAACATGATTCCTATGTATCACCTTGAGTACAGTAAGAAAAAGGTGATAGTGTGTGTAGTAAGTGTCCCATTCCACTATAAAAGGGAGAGCCGGGAAGGATTCTTTTGATAGATTTTTCTGACGAAAAATCAAGCACAAACACGGCAATATTATATCTGGGAACCGATTATTGAAATAAAAAAACCCTCAAAACTAAATGTTCTTATTTAAAGCGGGGGGNGCGGTTCAGGGCTGGCTACGAGCGGCGGCGGCTGCGCCCGGCACGCACAGGGGGGCGGGGGGCGAATGGCTGCGGGGGGCCAACACGGTGGGCAAACACGGTGGGGACGGCTGGCGAATGGCTGCGGGGGGCAAACACGGTGGGGGCGGCTGGCTGCGGTGTCGCCCACCCCGCTGGGGAAGGCAGCGGAGCACGAAGTTTTCGCAGTGACGAACTGGTTCACGGGAACAGCAAAGCAGCGCGAAGCAGCAGGCACAGGCAGGGAGACAGGACCACAGAGAAGAGGGCGCGAAAGCAGGAGCAAAAGGGGCCAAGCCAACCCTTCGGGCGACCCAAAGCAAAGAGACCTCGGGGTGTTGCAGCAAGCTGCTTTTATGTACTCCCAAACTCCTCCCCCAACCCGGCTTCGCGGGCCTGTTTTTGGCAGGCATTTTTCACGGGCATCCGGACACTTGCCTTCTCCAGCAAGCCTGTGGCGGGGGGGCGCGGTGGGGAGCTGCTCGCAGTCTGATCATGGAAGGTTTCTCTGCCCCGATTGCTGCCAGGTGAAGCCTCTCTGGGGACAAGGCAACACAGTTTTTTTTTTTTTATAGGAAGTTTCTTCACCTCATTTGTGACATATGTTGAGGTATGTACATATTGGTCCCTCTCAGTAAGGTAAAACCACAGGATTTTCCAAACATACCTGCCAACTGGATGATGCCATGTCTCGCACCATCATAGTAGGAGTGATTGATATTTAGCTCAGGATCCTCAAGTGGTGAAGGCAGAAATGTTTCTTCCTGTTCTGAGTGTGTATCATCTGTTTCATCTTCCTGCAGTTCTAAAGGAGCAAGCAAGAACACAGAAGTGTTCATGAACAGAGAAAAACTTCTGCCTCTGATACATTATTGAAGGGTTGAACTTTAGCTCAGTTCGACAAAACCACAGGCCTTTATCACTATTCATTGCATACAAGTCACTTTCTTGTTCTTTACACTTTCTCTTGTGTGGGAAAAGAAACTCTTCAATACCCCAGATCTACCTTTACACAGTCCTTAAGATTAGTATCTCCTGTGATGCTCACAAAAATCTCTATGACTGGACAGCTGGCATGCTGAGACCTTGCTATTCATGACTGCTGGTGTTGTGTCATAATTTTTCACACTCCCTTAATCTGCCTGGATCCATCTACAACTTCCTGGCTTTTATTTCAAGGTTGCCCAAACAGAGAAGCCGAACTTTCAGCTGCTGCCATACGCATTGACAGCTACTCCACATTAACATCTCATGTGAACACTCTCCAAAGCAGATTCACAGCTTGCATAAGGGTAGCAAATTGCAAACAAATCTCCATCTCACCTCCCCCAAAATCCACTGTCCCCTTGAAATGCTTTAACCTTCTGAACCTGGAATAGGCAAGGCAGCCAAATGTCCATCCAGCATATACCCCAGCTAGAGGTCAAGCAAGGGTGTAAATTTCTGCTCAAAAGCCTAGTAAAATCTGAGTAAAATGGGCAGCCTTCTCCCAGCTTCAGGACTGGACTAGATACCGGAATTAAAATATACTCAATACTGAAAAGAGCAACACAGTGTTAATCAATCTTGTTCCAGGACTTTTTGGGGTTTTGGGGGTTTTTTTCTCACACTAAATTTTTTTCCAAACTGTTGAAAGGTTCAAAAAAAAGCTCATACTAAGTACATATCCAGATGAACAGAATATGGGATAATTAGTAATAACAAATACACAAGTGTCTTGGTGGCTTAAGAGAAGACACAGGTAAAGAGAAAAAGTAAGGTTTTATGGTGCACCACCTGCTGTACATCATCCACCTCTTTTTATCCTGCAGGTTTTAATAAGGTAGAATTAACATTTTTATCTATCAGTTTGGACACTTGGAAGAGTCTGCTGGACATGGTGCTGGGCCGTTTTGTCTTAACTGTGCCTTTGCTAAGAAAGGTTGGACCACATTATTCTTAAGGTCCCCTTCCAACCTGGTATTCCATTATTCTATGATCTGTAACATTATTAGTGTTCCATTAAAAAGTACTAGAACATTTTGTCTTATCATCGTCTGCATATTTCATGTTCCTCGACCAACGTGCAAGGCACACTAGGGCAGAGAAAATAAATAATGATTTCAGACAGATTTATGTGCCAGCAGCTAGTAAGTGTTAGAGAAAATCTCATATTAAATATTTTGGAATGCTTTCCACTCACAGTTTCTCAGTATCTTTCTATCCTGCAAACAGCCACATGAAGGTTTTATTGTTTCATTTTTAACATGATTTGTACCAAAATAGCATCTCACAAGGATGAAAAATGCCACTAGTGGCTGGGCTTCTCCAAAACACCAAGGAGTCAGCAATATGTGTACTACTTTTCCATTTCTTTATGCCTGAATTCACATAAAAGCCTTCTCAGAAAATAAATCAGCACTCCTCCAGGGAAAAAAATCTGCCTTTAGACAGACACCATTAGAGTCTTCTTCATATACACAAAAATGTTTAAACTCTTATTATCTCCAAAATGTGTATTTTTCTACCTTTTAAAAGCTTATCAGACATAAAAAGCTACACTAACCTTAACTGGGAAAGTATTATTTCACTTTACTGAATGGTTTTTTCCCAAGAGCTGGGAAGAATAATAATACAAACATAATGCAGTAGATAAATTCCACAGTTTTTTCTTTGTAAAAATATTTAAGTAATGTTAAAGCTCAGAACAAGTAAAACGCTATTTTGTTTATTAGGGGTTTTTCTTTTTTTTTTTTTTTTTTTTTTTCCTTCATGTCTGGGCACCGTGACCACCTAAGGCAAGAAAGTTCCAAAGGGAAAAGAGGAAAAGAAATAGTAGGATGCTCATCTGTGGGGATGTGAAGTGGGAGCTGTGTTATTAAAAGTGGAGTGTATGTTCAAACATACAATAAAACAACCAATCTGACTTTGAGATGTTCGAAAGGCCCAGAGAAGCAAGGTAAATATGCACACCTATCTGTACTGCATGTATTCACATGGTCTACAGAAATCCCAATATTAACCATACCTGCTGAAAAGCTAGATAGCCCTAACCTAGTGAGATGATTCTTTATAAATTCTTTTTCTTTCTTTCTTTTTTTCCTGTTTGAACAAGGGGACTGAAGCTCAGAAGATTTTTCCTAATAATCATGATTAAGAAAGAAGATTCAATGTTTCAAACTGAGGGAGACCTCAGCTCTATTTTTCTCCTGCAAATGAGAGAGCTCATTGCTCCGCAGGCTGTAGCAGAGGATCCTCTGTTGCTGCTCACACCGTAAGTGCTGTTTAACCCAGCCTAGGAGACAATGTGAGGAGCTTTCCATGGATTTTGTATCAGTCCCTAGAAGTACAAAGGTCAGCCAGCTGCTCCTGGAAGTCATGAAGTGGTGAAATCAGAGCAATGGGAAGGGATGGGGAAAGGGAGGCTGAGACAGAGGCAGGCTGGGCAAGATCGGGAAGACCCTTGCTCTGGGCTTCAGCCTGGCATCTCCAAAACCTTAAGGGAAAAAAAAAAAGTAATGCGGATCTTTCCAAATGATGAGCCCCTAATGCCTTGGTTCACATTGCTCCACTCAATTAGCATCTCTGGAAGTAACATGCAGTGCTCTGTACTCATTCCATACTTGTTTGCTTGGAGTAATGGCTCCCATTTGTGCCACAACCTGTGATGATGGTGATGTTCCAATAGCCTAGACTCGCACTAGAAACATCGAGCAATAATTCAGAAAAGCTGCATGTATTAAACTAACCTTCAACCTTAATGGCTTTAATAGGGTACACGTGAGTACAGAAGCTGTAACTAGTACTGGATTGCTCCAAGAAATATTACGAAATGTGGGCAAAGCCTCTCATTTACTGAAGATACTCTATTAAATCACTTGTAACTCTACACAGATGCAATTTGAAGTATTATAAAAATATTTACCTATTTCAGGTAATTTCTCATCATCAAGTTCAGACATGTTTTCCCTTAGCAACAAGTCTATGCAAACCTTGCAAACAGATTCTTGAAGAATGAAATGATCCTTGGGTCAGCCCTACTAAAATAAACAAAGGAAGCTATCATCACAATGTGGCACATATTATGCACTACACAAATAGCAAAAGAAAACAAAAAACCCACCCCAGAAATCCTACTGCCCAGTTGTTGTAGAGCAAAAACCTTGTTGACATTTGGCTACAATTTTCTTACAAGAGCGTTATAAAAGTATTTTAAAACCACAATTTAAAAAAAAGAAAAGCTATGAATTAATAATAAAGAGTTTGAACAAATTGACCTCTTTTTATTTCGGGGGGGTTGTTCCTCAAAGAGGAAGGTTGTTCCTCATTACACACCTTTAATGACAAATATCAGAATTTCCGACTAATTCACTCTTGAAAACAACTTAAAACTTAATTTTTTCTTAATGTAGATGTTGATATATACACTCCGTACCCTCACACCAGGTCACTTTTCTATAGCAATTCTAAGTTTTATATACCTCATATTTCACATGAAAGAGCCCATGAAAATTTCAATAGAGTATTAACATATAAAAAACCTAAAAAACCCAGCAGTTCCTGTGTGTAATCACTGCTTTTTGTCAAAGCTCTGTGCTTTGCAAACAGGATACTAAGGAACACACTCAAAGTTATCATCAGGACCTAAAAACAGGATTTAGAGGATCTGTTTCCCATAGCAGCTGCTCCAAAAGGCAAACTGAATACTTCCAAATTAGCACTTCCCTTACATTTAAAACCCAGACTCAGGTGTGGAGGTAAGTAAGAAATTGAGCTTTTAGGCCTCTCCTTTGAATTTAATTCACCCCCTTGGTTTACATCAGTTTGGTATCATCTGAACATGTTAAATAAAAACAAAATGGGCAAATTCATAGCCTGGTGGTTGAAAAAAGGCATACACAAGCATGTTCTCCTCTGCCAAGACATTAGATTTTGTATTGCTTCTTCAAATCACTCAAACTGGGAAATTATTTTGGACCAAAAAAAAGTCCAGACAGTTTGCCTGCTTGCTGCAAGTTCTACCACTTAGAAATATTTCATAAACTTACCAATTATTTTGTAACTATCTTACTTGTTCCTTGCTGAAAATAATTAGCTCCACCTACAGGAAATTCAATTTAAAAGTCCATACACACAGGGGAAAGTCCCATTAAGTTCAAAAAAGAATATTATTCCATTTCTCACTGAGCACTGATATTCTTAAAAAAAAAATGCAATTCTGGGTCAGATTTTACTATTAAATTATTATTATTACTATTAAAAATGCATAGTGATTGATATTCCAATGAGTACTTAGTTTTTATTATTGACAGATATTGATATTTAGATATTTCTAAGACTAACAGCAACTGGTGTGATAATGTGGGTTTTTTAGCAATTAATCTGTAGCAGGTATTGTAGATGATTTAGTAAGTGAGATGGTTTGCTCATAAGTACTTGGTATATTATCTGCTTATCTGCACCTGTGATGGTCAGGAATAAATTATACATAAATATCTACTTTGAATGAACAAAATTTAAAAGTGTTTATGAAGCCAAGCTGCAAAATAAGGAAATGAGGATAAAATAAGGAAAGCTGACTTTTTCTATCTTATCTGAATATTTTCTCATGACACTTTTTCCTAAACAAAATGTTTACATTTTGTAGGAATGTAAGGACTCGGAGAAGTTTTCAAGGACCTGCGAATTTGTACTTTCAGAACAGACACAGCCAATGTTCAATATATCTGAGCTTCATGGACTTCATCCCAACCAAGTATTTCCAAAAGCTCTTACAAGGAAATGTGGCTTTACCTTCCTTCTGAAGTACCTATTTACATCAGGCCTTTCCAGTCTATTGAATTTAAACCATAAACCATGAGTGAAATCATATGTCATAAAAATTAGGCTATATCTTTGACACTAGAATGCTTTTCAGATGACGTGAGTAATGAAGGTCACAATAAATTTATAGAAGAAGGAAAAAAGCCATCTCCGTCAGCCCCTGCTTGAAGGAAAAAAATAAATACAATCCTTCAAAACATAGTATGGGATAAAATGCAGTTTCTCCTTCATACTAATTACTAATGTCAGTAGTTAGAAGTAGTGGCTCGGTCTAGAGAGGGCAGATTTAAATCTCTCCCAAAACCTGCTGAAAAACATCTGGCTTTTCAACAGCAAAATTACTGTACAAGTGAGAGCAACCATGATAGCATTAAAACATTTACAAACATTTAACTCAAAAAGTTACTGGGAAGCTGGAAATTATTTACATGGAATCAAAGAATAAGAGAACTGGGGAAGAAGCCTGTTCCCTTGGGGCTACAATTAGAAAGTTTCCAGTAAGAAGACAAACTTAGTGTAGCACCCTCAGAAATTGATTTCCTGTTGATCACAGCATTCTCTGTTCTGGGAGATAACATAATCTCCTTAACAGTGTTCCCATGCCACATATCACTGTTTCTGATAAAGTCTCAGATTTAGTGCCTTCCCCAACCTCACCCCACCAGAAAGGTAATTTAAAAAAAAAGCACTGAAAAGAGCCAAACTACCAGCCTTTTATTAATAATAGAAAATTGGAAGTATTTTACAAAATATCGCAGACTGTGTTCCTCCAGAGGCAAGGTTATTACTTACTGACATCCCTAAAGGAGTATTACTTCAGCGGAAATGAAGGCAGTCGCACACAGAACTGCCTGGTAATGAACTTCCATTTACAGAGAGTCCAAACAAAGGCAAGAGATTCCTCCAACATTTGTCAAGGCACAGGCGTCTTTGATGCCTATTCTTTTTGTTCACTCAGCTGTCAGATATGTTCTTCTTCAAATGTAAATCGTGCGGTTTCTCTTAATTTTTTTCGCAGATGTTCTTGCCTTCCACTGATATTCTTTGTTACTTTTAAACAGTGTGACACAGCTTGCCGTGTAACATCAGTCTGCAATTTACATTTTGATAGGATGAGAATTCTATGCAAAGCCAGTATCTGCTAAGGGGTATCAGATACAAAACCAGGTAAAGGGCTTTCAGGAGATTATTTTATTATTTATAATACTGCAGGAAATTTGCTATGGAATCTATAAACACAGCAATACATTAGCTGAGTGCATAATGTACTTGTGAAAAATGTTTTCAAAACATTCTCCTTTTCTTCCCCTAGGTTGTCTGCCCTAAATAGTATTTTTCCTCCGTGTATTTCCTACACAATGTCTACCAAACCCCAAGTCTATATTGTCATTATCAGTTGGTTTCAGCTGTTTGGCATAGTTTATTTTCATATTCTTTACTGACCTGCCATCCTTTGTTGGCAATACATTGGTGAAAATCAGCAAATAGACACTGAGACTGACAGCAAGAGCACACACAGGGCTCTGGTTCTTTGGGCCTCTCTCTGCTGAAATAATTTGACAACTTGAAAACAGGCGAGCAGCGCGTACTCAGTGATGGTATACATTGTCCTACACTTAGAAGCCCAGGATCATGCAGTTGGGTCTTTTCAGTGTTTATTCCAGAATCACAGACTGTTGTGGGTTGGAAGAGACCTTAAAGATCATCTCATCCCACCCTCTGCCATGGGCAGGGACACCTTCCACTAGACCAGGTTGCTCCAAGCCCCGTCCAGCCTGGCCTTGGACACAGCTTCTCTTTGTGAGAGCCTCACCACCCTCACAGCAAAGAATTTCATGATGACACTCACCTGATGAAACATTTTTCTACAGTTATACTGTGTGTCCAACCTCAAAGTCCATTGCACCTTGCCTGCCTTTATAATGCTTGTGGTCACTGTTGCAGGACTGGAGTAGGTAAGGAAACCTTAAACCTTGACTCCTTATCACCTATTTTCCTCTATTGGAAAACATGTGATACACTGTCATTTCCCTGACCACAAAATATGTGAGCACACTCTCCTCCCCATACCCCCTGCCATACCTTTTCTGCTGGAAGGAGTCAAAAATCTATTTATGGGAAAGAATTAAGCATGTCAGAATGAAATAAAAGTGTTTCCCTACTGCACATAAATACCTGTATGTATGAGACATTCTCAGTTCTGAAAGCACTAAAGTAAAGGGACTATTTCTAGCCATTACTAGCAAAGAGGTTTTGGAAATATTTTTTTGTTGTTGGAAACAGTGCAGATATTTTCTTATCACATCCACTTGTTCATCTAGCACAGTACAAGTACATGAGGTAAGAAAAATATGACTAATGTATAACCAAGTGACAGAAAGCCTTGTAAACTTGCTTAATCATTAGGACAAAATTATCTGAACATGGATAAGTGGCTGCAATACAACACACTACAACATTTTTTGGATCCAGCATAACTGGTTATTGACTAAACAAAAATTACTGTAATGTAATCATAATAAACACTAATGATCAGTCATCTATGGAACTTGCTTCCAAATTAATATACTGTAGTGCACACTAATGTGGCAGAATTATGTCGGGCTGAACTCATGTTTAACTAGCTTCCATCCCAAGGGATTACATACTTTCAGTTGCAGACAAGTATATTTTTAAGATTGTAGGTTTTAATTAAATTCCTCTGACAAGTTACTGGACAAAGGGTTGGTGTATCATGATAAAAAGGGTTCTTTTAATTGCATAATTACTCACTGGGGATTCTTCTGGCTGGAATAAAGTAGAGCTTTTAAAATAAATTAATATTCTTCTTATATTTATGCAACACAGGTCAAGGTTTCAACTTCTTGCCAAAATACCCAGGCTTACCATCATCCCTTCCACCTCCAAGCTACACAAAACAAAGCAGTACTGTACAGTACTGGAGTTCCAAAAGCCATTTGATATGGTGATCATATAGCCTGTGTTTAGCTATAAGTCTCAATTCAAAATCAAGTTAAATGATGTCATCTCACTGTTTCTTCATTTGCACTGGACTGTTTCTTAACCAGTGCACTGAAGACCCAGCTAGCTGTTGGTTTGCCCAAACCAATTATTTCTCCATTAAGTCACAAGTATTAAGATTAAATATTTGCAACCTGGCTAATTTGTTATGTTATGATAACTTACTGTGCAGGAAATATAATGCTGTAAAGCATGGAAGTGTTTTACTACAAAAGTTCAATGCTCATTGTCCATGGAGCTGACAAGGCAGTCAGTGAGTGTTTCAGGTAACTCAGTGATTGCTCTGCTGGTGTCAAGGGGCTCAGGAGGGTGCAAACCAGTTCATGTCTTCAATACCAGCCCTATAATCCAGCAGCAGCAATACCTGCCTCAACTGCAACCCGGAACCCAAATCTGCCCATAATGCAGTCTGCCTCAATTTCCCCTCTATTCACATCAGCATATCTCAGCCTCAGAATCTCGATTTTTCAAATCAGGTCCCCCACTAGATTTTTATAGATGCTTTGAAATTACAACTGAAGGAAATTTCAAAAACAATTTTATATTTCATAGAATCACAGAACCCCAGAATGGTTTGGGTTGGAAAGGGCATTAAAGCTCATCTCGTCCCACCCCCTGCCATGGGCAGGAATACCTTCCACTTGACCAGGTTGCTCCAAGCCCAGTCCAACACTTGAACACTTGGACACTTCCAGGGGTGGGGCAGACACAGCTTCTCTGGGCAACCTGTGCCAGGGCCTCACCACCCTCACAGGAAAGAACTTCTTAACATCCCGTCTAAACCTACTCTCTGTCAGGTTGAACACATTGTCCCCTTGACCTGTCACTCCAGGCCCTTCTAAATAGTCTCTCTCTTTCTTGTTGCCTCCTTCAGGTACTGGAAGGCCACAATTAGGTCACCCCGAAACTTCTCCAGGCTGAACAAACCTAATTCCCTCAGCCTTTCCTCAGGAAGAGGTGCTCCACCCCTTGGATCAACTTGGTGCCTCCTCTGGACTCGCTCCAGCAGCTCCACGTCCTTCCTGTGCTGGGACCCCAGAGCTGGAGGCAGCTCTGCAGGTGCAGGCAGCACCTGCGTGGGGCCAAGGGGCAGAATCCCCTTCCAAGAGCTTCAACAATATTCTTGATGTTAGAATTGCAAAGACAATGTTAAAATGTTTCTTGCTCATTTTGCCACCAAAAGTAAAACTCACTAGTAACTCATCTGCACTTGATTTTGCTGGAGTTTTTAAGCAAAATCTTGTGATAGGTATCATTTGTGGAAGAGCACAAAGAATTCTTGCACGTGCAAAACTGCTGAATGAAATAATAGGTTTATCACCCAAGACTGTGGAGTGACAGGAAATAGAGAGAGAGGAAGAAATAGAAGGAAAAGGGAGGAAAAGGAAGATCTTTCCATACTGAATTATAAAGGCTGAAAACAAACCCCAAAACAACTTAATCCTAAAGTTAGATTTAAAGTTTGAAAAATGACTAAAAGGCTTCCTTCCTCATGTTCGCTCTGCCTATGTCTTTTAGAGGTGTAATTCTCTTACCTGGTATGGCATACACACAGCCAGCTCCAAAAAGACTAGTTAAAATCTGTGTGAGAAACTTCTTGTGCCAGGTTCAATGAAATGTTAGGTGTTACTTTCCAGTTCCCTGTACTGGATCAGAAAAACTAAGGTCACTTGAAAGAAGTGACACAGCATAAACAAAGTCTACAAATTCAAATTTGTTCAAACAAATTTGTTTCAAACAAATCTTGGCAGGTTAACTTTTTTTATCAGCAAGACTAATTTGGCATTTAGTGTCTCCTGTCCTTCTGAAGCTGACATATACAGGGATTTATGCTTTTTTTGCTGCCTCAGTGTACTTTGACTGAATTGACAAAAATGGGATTGTGCATCACTGCATGATCTAGATGAAATTTTTATTGCTGGCCAGTATGCTTGCATGTATACCTGGGAATAATGATTGTAGAACCAATGCTTCATTATAAAGGCTTCTCCCCTAAAGACTCCATCAGCTTATCCAAAGGTGTTTTTCTCTATTGACGCACATTACAGAGCAGTTTTCAGGTAAAAGATTGTAGAAAGAAAGATTAAGCAATAGCAGCAGCATAGTAGCTGAAATGATGACTTTTTATTCTGCCAGATTCTGCTATCAGACTTTTTCCATACTTTAACAAAAGTCATCTTCAAAAGAACTCTTGCCAATTCCCTACTGTCATGTAAAATTACTTGCTGTCTTTGCACTTGGTCTATCACCTTCCTGTCTTTAAGTCCAATCCCAAAAAGGAAAGAATCATGTTTTATCGTTTGGAAAATAATAAATCCTGTTTCCCAGGGATGGGAATTCAGAAATGATGTATTATCAACCCATTAGAGGCATGTAACAACAGTAATGTTTTTGAACTTTTGAAGACACATATGCTAATTGTTACACAAATCTAAATATACAAGTGCAGCTGTTGTCTAGTCACACTCACTTAAACCTATGCCAACATCTAACAAGACCACATTGCTTATTCATTATTCTTCTGTGTCAGTACATACAAAAAAAAAAAAGAAAAATACAGACATTTTATATTACTTACATTTTGAAGCACTCTTTAGTGTTGCTACAGTCTATACTGTTGTTACAGGCTGAACTGCTACTATAACAGAAGCAAAATAAAGGTCAAATTCAAGCAAGTCCTCTTAAGGTTTTTTATTAAATCAAAGAAGGTAGCAGGGTTAAAAAACAAGGTTTTCAGGCACTTTAAGACCTTCAGGTGATCTGAAAGAGAAGTTTGTGCACCCAGAAATTTGTCATATTATGCACCTTCCAACATTATTCCCTCTGATATGTTTAATAAATATTTAATAAGCAGTATATAAATATAGGAGTGCAGAGTTTGAGAAAAGATGCAAAGGGACAATAGGCTAGTCAATAAGCTAACCATAAATCAGCTGTGGAAAACTTCAAGGACATACAGCAGAAAGAACATTCATAGTAATCATTACTGCAGTTATCAGTAGTAAATAAGGTTGTCAGGTGGGGGCTCTTCTCTAACTGGCATAATTCCAAATTTAACCTTTTAAATAACCCCCTGTTTTTTCTTGAACAAAATTTACACTCTTTCCTAAGATGTGGACACATAGCTTATCTTACCAGAAATGCTTCCTAACACACTTACTTTAGCAATGTAATTGGCAAGAAAAACATTATTTCTATATGTGGGAATTAACAGCAGGTCTGCAAGCCTATCTGGTTCCGACACTGATCTCAGTACTATCTGTTTGTACCCGTGAGAAACAGAAGCAAGAAACCAAAACAGCAGAGAGAGAAAACAGCAACAATCTGCACCTGGTATTTTTCTACATGCTTAGAATTCTTAGAAATAGATAACCAAGAATAGTATATTGTAGTTAAATAATAGCCAATGAATCTATTGTAGTGGTTAAGTAACCAATGGACAAGTAACATGAATGTTAAACATACAAAAGTGTATAAAAAGACGCTTGCTTGCTGGAATAAAGAAGCGCCTTTACTTTGCCTACAGCAGTGTGTGTGTCGTGTTCGACGAAACGCGACACCTGGTGGCGCCGACGTGATATAACAGCCTGGCGCGGTGAAATAGCAGCCGGAGAGACCCAGGAGGTCCGGGAGAGACCCAGGAGGTCCGGGAGAGACCCAGGAGGTCCGGGAGAGACCCAGGAGGTCCGAAAGAGACCCAGGAGGGCCGGGAGAGACCCAGGAGGGCCGGGAGAGACCCAGGAGGTCCGAAAGAGACCCAGGAGGTCTGGGAGAGACCCAGGAGGTCCGGGAGAGAGCCGTTCTTGACACCGTGCTAAGGTGAGAGACACGGTGCGCGATTGCCACATCTTTTATTTAAGATGGGAAATAATTTACTAAAATTAGGAAAAGACTGTGGTGTCGACTTGGAAGTCACTTTTAAAGAAAAAAAGGTGTTAAAACCACAGACTTTGCCCTTCAAAGCGTATTGCTGTGGGCACAATCTCAGGACTTCCCCACGGATGCTGGTGCACCATTCAGTGCGACTGCATGGAAGGCAGTGGGGGAGAAACCTTGGGATGAGATCGCCAAGAGAGATGAAAATGCCGCAGGCTTGAAGCCACTTGCTCGAGTGCCTTTAAGGTGATAAAGTCTTTGCCAACTATCTGGAGGGTTGTGCTGGAGACCTTGAAAGCGGTGAAAAAGGAGCGGGACTTAGAACTGCAAACCTCTGTGGACACAGGGGGGTGAAGCCACAGGGGGGTGAAGCCGCAGGCGGGCAAAACTGGCAGTGAGGCACGGACGGAGCATCGCTTGTGAGCCTTGAGTTGGGCCACCTGGCTGTGTGCCACCTACAAACCCTAGGACAGACTGCCCTACCTCTCCTATTCCTGCAAAACAGCTTCTTTCCCCTTTTCACCGCTGGAAAAGGGACCTTACCCTCTGCTGTCTGAGAGCGAGAGTGACACGGAGGAGTCTCCTGTGGCTGCAAGAGAGGTGTGTCTGCAGAGATGGACGTGTTGTAAATGTCGGTCCTTGAATAGACTGAAACCAGAGCAATCTTGGACACTACCTTTTTGTCAGGTGACTGTACAACCCAGACAGCCTCTTCAGTTCTGGGATCATGTGAGGCGAAAGGCTGCAGAGGTTGGGGATTGGATTTGATAGAAAAAATAGCGATGCCTAGATCTGGTAATGGATTAACTGTTGAAGAGGGCGGTGAAGGGGGCAGGTGAGCCCTGGCACCCGCCCCATGCTCCACTTGGAAGACTTGGACACCTGCACCATGTGGGAGGTGGGGCCCAAGGGGGAACCCGTTCAAGGCAGCACAGCTCTATTCCTGCATGTTTTTTCAAAGTGCCTTTTAAGAACATTTTTGGCTTTTGTTAAAAGTAACTTTGTACTTTCCATAAGCTGTGGATTCTGACAGGATTGTTTAGTGGAGAGATCCTGGGTTGTCTATGTGAATGTGGTAATTCTTCAACAGAATGTTTATATATTGCATGATAGGTGCAGCTTGTCATGTAGGATGTATGCTGCCTTTCTAAGAATTTTGATTTAAAAATGTGACTGTTTGGGGTGAATATTAACGGAACAAAGTGTGAACCTGCAGCAATTAACTTTAAAGCCTGATGATTTACAAAGTTGCTGGCAGCAATTTGTTGGGTGCATTCCTTTTTTCACTCCCCTATTACTGTTACCTCAAAAGCTATTTATGACCCTTCACAGTACAGGCAGGCAAAATGATGCCAGTTTTAACACTTCGCTTGCTTTTGTCCCACAGCTTTCCAGATCTCCATCCTACAGGTATCATTGGACAGTGGAACGAACAATGGTCTGATCCCTTGCACATTTTGGAATGGGCCTTTTTAACTTTCCAACCTAGGAAAACGGCATCTACGCTGTTTGAACCAGTTGCCCAGCTGATTATCAAATGCCAGCAAAGATGCCTGCAGTTGATGGCCAAAGACCCTGCAGAAATTATACTTCCTATTCAAAGAGAGTTTTGCAAACAGTGCTCCTTTACAGAGTGCACTGCAAAACTTTCTGGGACAGATTGCTTACCATCTGCCCAGTCACAAATTGCTGCAATTGGCAAAATCAACTAGTTTGTCCTTACAGCCAAAGAACAGTCGTGTGCCAGTGCAAGGACTCACTGTTTTTACTGATGGATCAGGCAAAACAGGAAAGGCCATTGTTACCTGGAAGGATGAGTCTGGGTGGCAGATGCTGGAAGGTCATGAGTCAGGTTCTGCTCAGCTTGTTGAATTAAGAGCTGTGGCCATGGCATTCCAGCATTTTTCTCATGTACCCTTAAACCTTGTTACAGATTCTGCTTATATTGCAGACATTACACAACGTCTTGATTGCTCATTTCTAAAAGAGGTTAATAATGCTGCTCATTTCTAAAAGAGGTCAATAATGCTGCTCTTTTCTTGCTATTGAAAACCTTGTGGTGTGCAATTCAGAATCTAATCCATCCATATTATATTTTACACATAAGAAGTCACACCAATTTGCCAGGATTTATAGCAGAAGGTAATGCCAGAGCTGTTAAGTTAGCCAACCCTGCATGGGTGGCACCTCAGCCTGATAAAATAGCACAAGCCAAAGAATTGCATGACTTTTTTCATCAAAGTGCACATACTTTGCAAAAGCAGTTTCTGCTAACGTCTGCTCAGGCTCATGACATTGTTAATTCCTGGTCTGATTGTCACTGATTTGCCACACCTTTACCAGCAGGTGTCAACCCTAGAGGCCTACAGGCCTTGTAAATTTGGCAGACAGATGTCACCCATGTTGCTGAATTTGGCCGCCTCAAGTACGTGCATGTTTCTATTGATACCTTCTCCTTTGCCATGTGGGCATCTGCACATGCAGGAGAAAAGAGTCATGATGCTATCGCACACTGGTGACTGGCTTTTGCTGCTTTGGGCATACCTTCCTCTGTGAAAACTGACAATGGCCCTGCTTACGTCTCTGAGAAGACGTGGTAGTTTTTACAAATGTGGGGTGTGACACATAAATTTGGTATTCCCCATTCTCCCACTGGTCAAGCTATTATCGAACGTGCTTATGGTTATTTGAAATGTGTTTTGGAAAAGCAAAAAGGAGGAATGACTGAGGGAACGCCAGAGTCAATTGGCAAAAGCTTTGTATACAATCAATCATCTTACAGTGCCACCAAATTCTAATAATCCTGTTCTTCTGAATCATTTTCTC
Source organism: Falcunculus frontatus (assembly GCA_013398115.1). Lineage (NCBI taxonomy): Eukaryota > Metazoa > Chordata > Aves > Passeriformes > Falcunculus > Falcunculus frontatus. The sequence continues at coordinate 134,274 of VZRV01007682.1, forward strand.
TCATTGCAGTCTATGAGCAAAATGCACCTACCCCATGCGAAAGTATGGGTACGAGATTTACTCACTCACAAGTGGGAAGGCCCATGGGACCTTATCACTTGGAGGCGCGGGTATGCTTGTGTCTCCACGGATACTGGCGTGCATTGGATACCTGTGAGGTGAGTTCGCCCTGATCTGTGACAACAAAGGCGTCATGAAGCTAATGAGCAATCTTCAGAAGATGACAACGGTGTGGGCCATTTGTTGGATGGTCCTGCTTCAGGCTGAGATAGAGCAAGGACTTAACATGCTACCCCCGATGCCGGAGGACAATGTGTGGGTAACCCTTGGCAACGCCCTGAATCAATTATCTGTGTCTGTCTCTTGCAACACCAAATCGCCTTTTCATACATGTTTGGTTGGAGTACCAGTTGAACCTTCTGTAATAGTCCAGGAAGCCAGTGGCCGTTCTCCTAAAGCTGCTTGTGGTACTACTTTAAAAAAGTGCCTTCATGCAATTGATGTATGGGATCAAAGACTCCCTGTTGCCATTGAGCCACAAGAAATAGATATTGTGGGGTCAATAAGGGTGCCAGCGTGTGTTTTCTTTAACTACACATGAGCTTGGTGCCAGGACAACCCACGTTGTCCCAGTACTCAAAAATGTATCACCTGCTAACCCTGCATTCCAAAATGTATCAGCTTGGTGCAATTGGACGGTTTTAAATCATAATGGTGTTATATACCAAGCTGCCTCAGACCACACTCCACGTAAATTACCTCGAGGAGTGTTCTTAATTTGTGGAGACCGCGCGTGGCCTGCAGCTGCCCTCGCGCGCTGTTGGCAGACCATGTGCTATTGGCCGCCTGACTATGCTTGCTCCAAATTTAACTATGCTTGTAAAGCACATGCATGCTAAGCGTGACAAATGGTCCTTGCATTCTTCTGCAGGAGACTGCGACGACACTCTTGATTTCTGGAATTTAGAGAAACGTGTTTTCTCGTCTCTTTTTGTTCCTGTAGTAGCAGCTGCCAAAGCATTGGGATCGTTAAACAAGCTAGGTTGTTGGCTTTCTAGACAGACTAATGCTACTTCACTTGCTTTGTCAGGAATGTTAACTGATGTAGATTCTATTAAACATGCTACCTCGCAAAATCGTGCAGCCATTGATTTTTTGCTGTTGGCACATGGACATGGTTGTGAAGAATTTGATGGCATGTGCTGTATGAATCTCTCTGACCACTCTAAATCAGTGTTTGCTAATATCAAAGAACTACGAATAGGTCTCTCAAAATTAAGATAAGAAAATGAGTCTGATTGGTTCAATGCTCTGTTTGGTGATTGGTAACTCACTAAATGGGTCAAAGATCTTCTAAAAATGGGATGTTTGATTCTGATTGTCATCTTTATCATTTTACTCCTTGTGCCGTGTTTATTGTCTTTTCTGCAAAGGGCCCTGCAGAGGACCATAAGTGCTGCATTTTTGGTTGAAATACAAAAAGGGGGAATTATGGGAATTAACAGCAGGTCTGCAAGCCTGTCTGGTTCCGACATTGATCTCAGTACTATCTGTTTGTACCCGTGAGAAACAGAAGCAAGAAACCAAAACAGCAGAGAGAGAAAACAGCAACAATTTCTGCACCTGGTATTTTTCTAAATGCTTAGAATTCTTAGAAATAGATAAGTACATTAATACATAGTATGCTGTAGTTAAATAATAGCCAATGAATCTCTTGTAGTAATTAAGTAACCAATGGACAAGTAACATGAATGTTAAACATACAAAAGTGTATAAAAAGACACTGGCTTGTTGGAATAAAGGGAGAAGAAGCGCCTTGACTTTGCCTGGAGCAGAGCGTCTATGTGTCGTGTTCACCGAAAGAGCCACACAAGTTTCTCATCTCTCTGTCCTGGATTAAAGGACAGGTGTCTGCTAAGGAAGGCAGGAACCTCCCTTGCAATAGAAGATACAACCCCCTTCCCTCCAAATTATTATAATTTTGAAATTAAGGGACCTTCAGGCAAAGATATGAGGAATAGGAATAACAGTTCTTTACTAATATATCTATATGTATCACAAGGCAAACAAGCAGCAGTGACTGTGGCAGTGATAGCAAACAGAACCAGAGCCCAGTGACCCCTTCTCAGCTCTCAGCCCCTTTCCCCCTCGGGGCAGTGACGCTCACGGCCGGCAGGGGGCGCTGGCGGCTCCCGGCGAGCGGGGCGGGTGCGATGTTCCCCCGCGCCGGCAGGGGGCGCTCTGGAGAGAGCTCGGGAGCACGCGGCAATGGCGGATGAAAAGCTGCCTCACAAACCCCTGGGCAGCCGATCCTGGGGCCCAGCCGCACCTCGGGAACAGCACGCTGGAACAGCAGGGATTAACACAAAATCCTGGGTGGTAGATGAGATGCATCAAACTCCGGAGCTACAGGGAGAGCCCCTGGATGTCTCCGCAGGCAGGGGGTGCAGCGCTACAGTGCAGCGAAGGCTTGCAGCAGTGCTGAGGGAACGGTGGAGGAGGCAGGACAGCCCCGGCCCGGCTCCCTGTGGGGCAGGGAAAGATGGGCTTGGGATCCCTGCGCTTTTCAGTAGAGGGAAAAAGCAGCAGAAGGCAGGAGCCTGCAGCGGCAGCAAATGCCCTTCACCACGAGGGCAGCTCCTCAACTCCCTGAGTGCCAGGGGAGAACAGGAAACCAGGGGCTGGACCCGGTCCCTTTTTGCCACTTCAGATCTCGCGGTGATTCCACCCTACACGAGGAAAAACGCCAGGCAAAAAGGACAACCAGCTAGACTCCACCCCCTATGGCTGAGTCCCTCAGTAATTGTATGGGGAAATTCTCTAAGAGAAAAACAAAGGAGAGCTAAAACCCCAACACTCTCCCACAGTTTCACCAGTATGATGCTGTTTTCTTTATACTCCCTGGAACCCACGCTCACACTCGGGAATTGGCAGTAAAAGAATGGGAAGTAAGTTGAGATAAATCAATAGTAGGGGGAAAAAACCCCAAACCCCACAATTAGAGGCACAAGACCACTGCATCACCAGGTCAGAAACTGTCAGATGCTTCCATTGCTCCTGGAAAATCCTGCCAGACTCACCTCCCCTGGCTTCTGCTGGTGACAGCTGCCAGAAAAGGGGGCTGTGGCTGCAGGGTACGACTGTCTGGACAGTTCCATGTGCCCATCTGACAGAATTGGCACTGCAGGCTCTCTCCTGCTTCTGAGTGAACGCTTTTAGTTTGTGCAATGCTTTTTCTTTCTTTCTTTTGTCTGTCCTCCCCACCCCATTTTACTAAAATTAAAAGGAATTTCTGCTAAGTCCACGACTTTGCATTTCTTCTATTAAATTTCATGTCACTTCTTTTTCTGATGTCTGCGGACTCATCCAATTCCATGAGGTATTCCAATCATTTTCTATTGTAACAGCAGGTCTTAGGTTTATGTCATCAACAAATTTCATTAGCACACACATGTTTTTTGCCAAGGTCACTAATAAAATTTTAACTAAAATTAGTTCTGAGATCGGTCCCTATAGAACCACATTAGTAACCTCCTTCCATCAAGACTCTCCCTTTCAGCACATGCTATTGTCCTCACTTTTCATTTCTTAACATTCATCCACATCTCTCCATCTTAATTAATATTTTCTCACATAGCAACCTCTCAAATGTTTTATTGAAGTCCAGATAGATTTCATCTACTGTATTTTCATTGTCTGAGAGAATGATTTATCAGACTTTATCATACTGGCTTAGTGTGGTATGTTCTATCTTTGGTGAAGTCCTGCTGCATTTTAACTAGGTTTACGTGTATTTCCACATCTTTAATTAGTTTTCCTTCAGCATTTGTTCTAAAGCTTTGTGTACTTTGGAGATCAGATAAAGAGCCTGCTTGGATCAGTCCATTTTCTCACCACATACAAGTCCCACACAAAAATCTCTAGACTTTTCAATGTTTCTTGGGCCACTGTGGCCACTAGGTCTGACCTGAAATTAAGGCCCAGCATGCCTGTGGTTCATTTTAGACTAACCCCTCAGGCCCAAAAAGCCAAGTGTTGTGGTTTTTACTTCAAAGTCAGCCTCAAAGGTTTCTTCTGCAAAACTACGCAGACTGCCTAGTTCCCAGATTCTCTTACAACCATGCTTTTGAGATTTAATGTATGCAGCTTGAATGCTCTGGCCTTGCTTTGCACAGACCTTTTCCATTTCAAATGCATTTCTTTATGCTTTCATTTTTATTGTATTAACATTTTGCAACCTATAAAGAGCAATTGAAGAATGCTGCTTCGTCTTTCCTCTTCATGAACATGTCCAGTGAATGAACTTATGTAGCAGGTTTGGTTTGTAAACCGGGCGGAAACACCAATTAATGTAGTGGTTTAGTTCGCATTCTTACTTTCTGTGAGATAGGAGATTTTGGAGGAATGCAAAGCAGGCTCAAACTTAAAGAATATGAAAAAAAGTTTATTACTAACAGAGTTAAGAGTAAAAAGAAATAGTAAGAAATTAAAACAAAACCCCCTTTTCTCCAGCACCTCTCCCTCTCATCCAACTCACACAAAGGATACCAAAGGATGATTCTTGGTCAGCATTTACAATTCTTAAAAGTCTCTCTATTATTTGAGGAAATAGAGGTCTCTTTTGCATCTCGTGGTTTCCCAAACTGCACCAGCTACAGCCACGCCCGGGAATCTGTTGCCGTAAAAAATATCTTTCCCATGGAAAGAAATCACAGTCTCTTCCACACTGTCCCATGGGCCACACATGGGGTATTCTCGTTTAAGGACAGACAAAATTCCAGCCTGAAAACAACCGCTCTCTTCTTTACAGAAAATTTTTAAAGTCTCTCACAACCTCTCACAGCTCCTGGGTAACCTGGCGTGGTCACCTTTGTTTCTCTCACAGGCTGCACACAAAATTCTCATCCCCCCATGTTTTTAAATGGATTAAAGAGAAAAACAGTTTGTGATATTACAGTTTTTACCACAGTCTGCAAAAAGCAGGTTTAAGCTGCGCGTGGAAGGCGCGACTCCGCCCTCTTTTCCCCGCCGCCATCTTCAGCTTCACTCACTTTCGCTTTCTCTCTGACCTTGAAGACGCCATGATGATGATGAAGAATAGTCTTCGTTGTTTGGGCTTTACGATGGAGAAAGCCTCGCTCCCTTTATGGCTGCTGGTTATTTGATGTAGTCATGCAGTTCAGCATAGGCTGAGTTGGTTGCAGAAAGTTCCATCAGCTCCCACTGGGTCTGCGTGGGCCACATGGCGGGGGGGAGAGGGGTTCCTCAGCAGCCGCTCCGGGTGGTATCAGCTATGCAGTCATTATGGTTGTTCCTCAGCTGCCCGCGGCTCTGAGGGGTTCTCCCGCAGGCACCCGGGGCCTGTGCCCCGGGGCCAGGGGAGGGGAGGCCCAGGGCCACTCCGAAGAACGGAGCCAGGTGCCCACATTCCCCCTCGCTCCCTGCGGGGAGGCTCAAACTAAAAGGGAACTTCCTGTGTCTCCACAGGGCTTAAATATGTAAATTCCGATAAGCGGTACTGGTTGAAAGATCTGTCCATCAACTCAGGTTCAACCCACGACAACTTAGAATAAATCTTATTGATTTAAAACAAAACCATTTTGCTCATCTACAGCTGCAGCCACCTGCCACCTTAAAATGAAATGTAGAAGTGAAGTTCATGACTGAATGAAATGTTAAAGTTCATCCTACGGAACCCAGAAGGAGCTTTTTTTCTCTAGCATTAGTTTGGTCTTTAAAGAGATTTCTTTCCAAGGACTTTGCCACTTCCTTAATCACCTCTCAAATGATACAAGACTACAGGCTGCTTACTTTCAGGTGGAGAAGACCATGGTGAGATCCTTGCTGAGAGTGACATTTAATTCCTCAGAGCAGTAGCACAAATGGGAGGGTGGGGAGGCAAGTCCATATTTTTTGCTGGACCAATGTACTTCTATAATCTTCAGGGATCATGAAACTCCCCTTTGCACTTCATCCCCTCAGCAACCATTTGTATGTCTGAGTAAACAGCTTGTTTAGAGGTGGCTTTACATGAACTGCAAACTGTGGCAGTGAGCTCAGTTTGTAAAAGGAAACTATCTAGAAATTTGGCAGAGGAAGCTCCTGGTCACATTCAAATCAGGGCAGTGATTAAGGACCATAGGATTGTTGCTGGAAGACCTCGGTGCCAACGCAGCCATTCATCTCCTTTTGGCACAATGTCTGTGCAAGATGTGTACCACTTGTGTTATTTTAACTGTGCTGACAGATGCTCAGGATTCTGTAGATAGGATTTTACTCTAAGTATAGACTAGACTTTGGTCACTAAAAGCAAGTTTGACTGATAAAATAGTGGGATAGCATCAGGCTGCAGGTTTTTACTTGGTAAAAGATCATCACTGCTTCCTCTCAAGGTGCGGTAGTTTTGCACAGTGCATCTCTGAAATAGCAGTGAGGCCAGCACACCTTATGCAAAGAGCAAGGTGTCAAGGTTTGACACTGGCTAAGCGCTAGGCACCCATGAAAAAAGAGACTTATCTTCCTCTGCTATAGCTAAGCAGTGGAGAGGAAATTAAAACTAAAATCTTCATGAGTTGAGATAAGGATTAGGAGCAGAACACTTTAAGGCAAAACAGGTTCAAAACTGAAACAGTGTAAAGAAAATTTATTATTAACAGAATTTAAAGTAAAAAGGGTAATGAGAACTAAAATAAACCTTTAGAACACTTATTTTCTTCCCATCCCCTCCCTCTTTCCCACCAACAGCACAAGGAGACAAAACATGGAGTTTTGGTCAGTCTTTCACTTTCTAAGAATCTTTGTCTAGTTCGTTCAGGGAAAGGAGTTCTTTCTTCTGTTGTGCCGTGGGGTCCTTCCCACGGGAGACAGTTCTCTATGAATTTCTCTAGCATGGTTTTAATTTTCACAAACAGCAGCTCGTCTGACCTGCTGTAATGTGAATCCCTCCCACAGGCCAAGCAGTCTTCTCACAACTGCCTTGCATGGGTCATTTCAGTTCATGAGGTTTAGTCTTTTAAGGATAAGCTGTTCTAGTTTGGAAGCAAGGGTTCTCTTTCTCTATCTCTAGAAGAAAGGGTCTTCTCTCTCTCTGTTCAAGTTCCTCACTAGATTACAGCTTTTTAGCACTCATGCGTTCCAGCGTGTGCACTCTTTCTCATAGGCTGCGAGTGGATCTCTGCGTCTCCCCATGTACCTCATGAATTACAGGAAAACAATTTGTTATATCATAGTCCTCACCACAGCTTGCAGAAGAATCTGAGTTCTGACACCCGATGCACTTCTTCCCCCTCTCTCCCTTCAGTGATCTCAGTGTCACCATGTTGGTTCTCCTCACGTCTTCACTTTTCCTTTTCTCTGGCTCAGAAGAAAATTGCTGTCTGTAGGTATTACTGTTCTCAGGTTCTATCAGTTGAAAAGTTCTTATAGAGCTTCACAGCACTGAAAAGGTTGATCTTGTCTGTTCTCCGTGTTGGGGAATTGTTCACTGTGTTTTCATTGCTGGTCATGTGGTCCCTACTGGCACTGTGTCTCAGTCTCAGGAAGGCCCCGGCCGCATGGCCCCCGGCAGCCCCACTGGGATGGGCCCCAGCGGCCACCTCACCACCCCTCAGGAGAAGAAAAGAGAGCTTCCCATGGCTTTTCCTTTCTTAATATCTCATCACACAGGCATTACCAACCTCTGTAATTGGGCTAGTAACCTGCCCATCGTCAGAGCCTTCGGCGATTGGCTCTGTGCTGGACATAGAAGAAGCTTTGAGCAGCTTGTTCCCGCCCACCAAAAACTAGGCTGTTTTTAAACTAGCACACAAGGTTATGTTTGCGAATAAGGCTGGGACGTCTCAGCCGGATTAAGCGTACTAAGTCATGCAACTTTTCTTTCTGTTCAAAATAAGAGAGTACTATATAGGAAGGTTTACCCCTTTTGACTCTACACTGTGCATATATTCTAGCTTTTCATTTCAAATGAACCAGAACCAAATGCATGCTATTTGGCATCTCCAAAGCTATAATTTATAAACAGGTACGCGTAAGGAACATAATTCACTATTGCTAAAAGTTACTTTCTCTAAAGTTGCGAATGAGAGCCCTTGAATGCAAAATAACTTAGTATGGATCACTGTGTCTTTTTATTTACAATGTATAATGTGTCAGCAACATAAATACACAGATCCAGTGGAACCTCCAGTATTCTTTCAATGCATCTCAGATTTCTAAAATGGCAGTGCAGTTCTACTGTATGGATAATAAAGTAAAAACATTAATTTAAAAGAAGAAAAAAAATTCCTGTTTCACCACTTAGAGTAAAAAATGGATGTTTCAAAAGCTTAATCCCCACCCCCCACCAGACCACGTGGCTGGGAGGCAAAGATGGCAGCTGTTCTCTTTGTCTCAGGAGGAGAGGGACAGGAGTTCACACAGCTGCTTGGGCAGAATAGATGGGAACCTTCCTGTTGTGGGAGATGGGTGATATTTTGCTGAAGCCAAAAGGTTACTAAGTTAAATAATTAAAGTTATTGGTTCTATGTGGAGTTGATTTTAGTTTGGATTTGTTCTGGTGGGTTTGTTGCGTGTTGCTGTGAGCTGGGAGAGGGGCAGGGTTGAAGACTTGATTGAGAGGGAGGTGACAGAAAAGTAGGCGGTTGGGAGAGAATGTAAGTTCCCAAGTACCCAGCCAATGGGAAAGGGGACAGGGACCACCCCGGCCCCAAAAGGGTATAAAATGGAGCCATTTTGTTGAGGGGGGTGTGCGTGTGCTCGGCTCTCGGGGAGGGAGACACATCCGACTCAGCTGACTCGTTACTAATAATTTGCTGTTGCTTCGACGACTTTGCCCTTATTAAATTGTATCCAAAAGTTAGTTCATTTCTAACACTGGCGTTAGTCTCTTCTCACAGCAGGTGAAACTGGTGGGTTTTAGCGTCCTTTCTCGTGTTGGTTCAGCTTCTCTGAGGTCTCGGGTCCCGGGCAGCTCCTGGCTCCCCAGACCGAAAAAAACCGAAGCTGAAACAGTTCAAGGGAAAAAAAAACCCAAACCCCACACCACAACCTGCCGCGAGGATTCCCAGTACAGCCTCCAGGCTAGGGGAAGGGAAAGAAAAACAAACTTCCTGCTTCAAGCAAGCAAAAAGCTAATCCAACAAAAGGAACAATGCAGTGTCCCAGTCCATGCCGCAGCCAGGGCATCCGGAGGGAGAGCGTTTGAACCAAACCACGCACGAACTCAAGGCTCCCCACCCCCCGGGTCCATCTCAAAGCTACAGCAGCCATTTCTGGGCATAAAGCAGATGATTAGGGAATAAAGTATCATCATAAAATCACCCCAAGACAGAAGGGACATTATTATTATTATCAGAACAGAAAACAAAAATTCCCAAATCAGTTTCCAGTGCAAATACAACAGTAGAATCAGCACATATGGCAGTAGATTTTTATTAATTGGTTAACAGCTCAAATAACATAGTTGCCTACATATCAAAGTCATGTAAATAGAGCTCAATCACCATATGGAACTTGAACAAGATGATAATGGGCAACAAAGCGAGACGATCCCATTAATTTTCCATATGGCTTCTGTTGATTTCTATCTATTATGCTGAAACTTCTCTGTACACTATTATGGAATAATATGTTTTGCTTTTCAAAATGATGTATTTAATTAGGAATCCAAATTTACATAAATGTCTCAGAAGGTATATAAAGAGAACTCAAACTAGATTTTCTTAATTTTTTTTTATTTCTATATCAGCGTCACACTTGCTTGACTTAATTTTTTTCAATTTGATAAAGATGGTTAAGTTAAATCTTATTCCACTAACAGGAAAACCCTTCCACTCTAATAAAACAGGTCCTTTTGTTACAGCACAACTATTGCAGCATTGAACCTTTTATTGCATAAAGGCAGCAAATACAAGCATATCTATTTACACATTCCTCTATCAGCACCATTCCAATTGTATATACAACAGAGATTATTTTCCTCTCTAGCAAGACAAATGATAATAGATGCTTATTCTACAGTGAAAGGGATAGAAAGACATAGATACTTTGAGGAATTCGCTTGGGAGAAACAAATCATTGTTGTGAAAAGCCTGATGCTTTTCTTGCTTTCGACTTCAACATATATATAATTTGGAGCTAATAATTAACAGTTTGGATTTTTCAGACAGATGCGCTAAGTACACCTTTAGAAAATCAGACAGAGAGGATGGTCCTTGCAGAGTGAATTGTCTACGGAATGTAAGTGCTTTACACAGTGACATGGGGGTGCAATCAAAGCACACCAGCTTTCAGGTCCCAGACTCAGTGAGGTGGGGGAAGATATGAGGAGCAAACAGAACGAAGGGCCTTCCATCTAGTGGAAGCTGATTTTTTAACAGCTGTTTCAGAACTGTCTGCAGTTTTAACAGTAAGCCCTGTCTCGTAAGCAGCACTGGCAGACCCCTTCTCTGCACCTCAGTATAGAAATGCAGACTGTGATGCTGCAATGAGACACGTGCCAGCCTCAAACCACTTTCTCACCTTCCCTGTCATGTTCCAGACTCCTGTTAAGTAGTCAGTGTTTGAGTCTAAATTATTTCAGAAATGAGGTGGGGGGGGCATGGTATTGCCTTTATTTTTCAACCTAAAATAGGAAAGTGATTTGAACTGCAATGCCTGTTTGAACTGAGAGCTTCCCTTAAGAACATGAGAAGGGCCTAGGGGCTGGCTATTGAACCACATCTTCATACACTATCAGAGACCTCTCATGATTGGTTTAAATGCTGTTGCCCACCATTTTTCTCATTTTGACTGGAGTGTTACTGATTTTTCAGCTATATCAAAGTAATTCTGATGTCAGGTGTGCAAAGTTTGGGAAAGCAATGGAAAATAGGGCAGCAGGATATATTGGAATTCACCGACTATCTAGCAAATGGATTTTCCATCCTCCTACCGCTGAAAAATGAAGTGAGACAACAAAACTTCTTGTAGGAGGAATGGCTTACAGCGGAGACTGAAGGAGGCATGACAGCTAGCACTGAATCCCATTAACTAATTTCCATCTCGAACAATTAACATTAGTGCCCTGCACAGAATTCATTTTCACTCAGATCTGTTGCCTCGCTTATGGTCATGTCAAAAGAAGGTAGGAGTGCTTCTTTGCTCAGTGATCTTATACACCTGAAGTGTGTACCTGCCAAGGATCACCTCCACCTGGAGAGGCAGGAAAAACAAGCCTGATCTACACTAAATCACATACCACTGGGCCTTTTCCTCTCTCCCATCAATGACAGTCTTCTGAACAAAAGACAGCAGAGGACTAGAATATTTTCCTAAACAGATTTGTAAACCACAGCAGCACCCCATCAGGTGCTGAGGTTTGAAGTCTCCCATCTGCCTTTTTTTTCCCTTGAGTAAGGGTAGTTGGTGAATGTTGGAGTCCAAGGCACGCCTCTGGCTGCCTTGGGAGGTCAGGACATGCCTTGGGTTGTCCTGGGTGGTCGAGAGCCCCGGCAAGGGGGTCCCAGACCCTGGTAAAAAGCTCAGAATAACACTGTCTTTGACCTTAGCCCATGGGAAAAGTTACCAACATTACAAGAATCAGTGCAAACCACGAGAGTGTAAAAAAGAGTAGTAGTTTAGTATTTTACATGGTTAAAAAGTAGATTTTAGGATTTTTAATATGAGGACGAAGGGTTTAAGATGGAGGATTTTGGGTGTTGCCCTATTCTTCTTCTTCTCCTCCATCTTCTCTAGTAGTTGTGGCATAAAATGATTGGTAGGATGAAAAAGAGGTAGAAATTACATGTCTAGAATAGGTGCAAATTAATTGGTATAAAAGAGTAAATAATAAATACGTTGTGAAGAATGGTTGGATCTTGGAAAGGGTACAAAAAGGACAGGGATGACCCAAGACTGGGCAGTCCCCGCTTGGTTTCGGCTGGCATCAGACGTGCAGCTGGAGCTGAGAACAAATTAGAGATAAGAAGAAATAAACAACTTGAAACAACATCTGCAGGCGTCTCTCATCTGTTCGGACTCGAGGTAAAACTTCCCAGAGGTGAAGATAAGAACCAACACTTGTGCAGAGTGCTGAACTCCCACAGGTGAACTCCAAGGAAATTGCAAACTTTTAAAGAAAGGGCTTATTCCACCATCTGGAATTCACAGCATTAAGTCATTATTCAAATGAAAAGCTGCTCTTAGCCATTAACATATTTTTGTCAACAACAAAAAAAGCAAGATGCTGGTATGATGGGAGATATGCACATTCTTCTTTATATGGTAATTGAATAATCAGGGAGCTTGCCTGAGATGTGGTCTGCGCCAATTAAAACTATGGTGTGACACTAAGAGTCTTTTCCTAAGATGTTATGAGGAAAGAGGCATTGAAAATCAACCAATTTCTGCAATCTACTTTGTAAGGTGATTGCTGGCTTTTGCCTTTCTATAGACAAAGCAAAATTATTAATTCTTCTCTGCAAGAAGTGACAAGAGAATTATTTCTATCAAACCCATCCTAAACAGGAGTAAGAATATTACTTCCTCTTCTATAAATTTGCATATTTAGACTGTTCTTAGCAAAATGCAGTGTGTTATAATTCAGTGGCTCATATTCTACATCAATCAGGCTTTTTTCAAGAGTGAAAATATTTTCAAAAGCCAATGTAAAAATACAATTTTATTTCATCCAAGCAGCATGTGTTGATAAATTACAGTGCAAAAAACTCTGCCTTCATTGAGGTGGGAAGAGTTCAGCTGATCCTGGTGATTCTGGGGGTGGCCTGAGCTGGATCCAGAAAGTCCAGCAAGCTCCTCTGCAAATGCATCATTAACTTAGGAAATTGTCAGTGCTGATGAAGCACCCTGAGAAGGCATCTCTTACTGTTGTATAACTATCATTTTAACACCTTTGGTTCATCACTCAAACTGGGGCTGCTGCTTAGCGTTCAAGCCAAGGGAGCCATTTGTCACGGTTTTATGCCTACCTATCTCTGGATTTGTGCAAATCCCCCAGGGCCTCACCAAAGACAAACCAGAAAGACAAATCATCATAAAGCAGTGTGGGATTATTAAAATTTTTTGCTGAATGTGCTTACACATGTGGTATTAGTTTCCCAACTTATGCAGTCTCTTCCTGAAAAGGAACACTTTGAAGCACAGAAAGGTAAATACTTTAGTGCTATCATGAATTGCAGAGGTCAAAACCATCATTTAGAAAGGGATTTGAGAAAACATAAACAGGTTGTCAGAAATTTCTAAAAGGTCAATTGCCAAATCTCTAAGTAGCATGTCCGGGTAAGAGAGAGCATACAAAAGGCCAAAGCTCAGACACATGGGCTTTCCAACACATCTCTGCTCTAGACGAGTTTCCAGCATCCCACAAAGAGGACAGTCAGACCATGACTGTGGAAGACAAATTGCATAAACAAACACTTTGCATGCTCAGCACAAGACCAATCCCTATACAGAGACTTTATAATCCCTAAACAGAGACTGAAGGGAATAGTAATCTATCTTCCCAAATAGATTTGTGCTACATGTGTAATATGCCTTTATCCTATCACATGTTTTGGTCAGGCCATGGAACATCTTTCTGCAAATACAATTTGGAGAAGATTTTAGATGTGGGAATAATTGAGATAGTGCAGCAATTGTGTTTTTCTAGTATGGGTGAAAAATAATGCAGTATTCACAAAACTAGTGATGCTGTCATACAGGTTCTCAAATATGGATCCCACCTATAATGCATATTCATTTTTTAATTAAAAAAAAAATAAAAGGGGATTCAGAAGGCAAGAAACATTCCTAAACCAATGGAACATATGTGCTTAAAGCTAAATAACATGAGTTGGTTAAAGCAGTGCGAGACAGTCTAGTGATCTCGTAACTGTACAAGTTTGTGGGGATAACGGGGATACCTTAGAGTGTGTCTGATAAGAAGCTAAACTAGTATGGACAAACCCATCAGGAAAGAAGAAAAGGACCAAGAAAAAGCTATGCTGGATACTGTGCAGCAGAGGAAGTCCAGGTATTTGCAGGCTGATTTTATGTGTTCAGAGTGCTTAAAGAACTCATGATGAATGGAGTTAGGACTTCTCATGGGGATGAAATAAGCAGCCATTTAACAAGTGAACATAGAAGATGGTGGAACCCCCTACTGCTCTTTATATTAACAGGAACAAGTACACAGTACATGCCCCAGCTTCAAAGGCTTATGGGGTTTGATGCTTTTTATATGTATAATTTATTCCTAGAAAATGACACATGACATCTTTCTAACACTAAAAAAATTTAACTGCTTTACCTGTATTGATATACTGATTGCAGGACAGCTACCTATAAAAAGGGATGCTGATAGGAATAAGGTGTTGTACAGGTTTGAAAGCAAACCAGTGAGAGACTCCAAGTCAGAAATACAATATAATAGGAAAAAATAAAATAAATTCAAAAGTACAAAAAAAAAACCAAAAAAAACCACTGAGAGAGTCAGAATACAACCTCACCCCGTTGGTCAGGGTGTTGGTAACAGTCTGGATGAAGTGGTCCTGTTGAAGCAGTGATCCTGTAGAAAAGAGTCTGGTCTTCCCCTGAAGGGCCAGTGGTGTAGCTCTTGTCCTCCAGGAGTCCCACAGGTAAGGGCTGTCTGTGGTGTTCCAAACCTCTGATTATATACAGATGGGAACTCTCAGCTCCTCCTCCTGGGCGGAGCATCTCACAATGGGATGGTGAGTCACGAGGCAAGGCATTGATGGGCCCAGTAACAGGACATAGTCTGGAGCGAGTTACCTGTGAGTCATGCAGCAGGGTCCTTGATTGCCCGTTAAACAGAGATAGCTCCTGGAGGGAGTTATCAAGGGTGAGTCATGGTAGCAGATAACAAACACTGCCCCACCTGCTTTAACAGCTTATGAAGATGGTGATAGAATACATGCTTTTGGTTACCTCTTACATTGTAACCTAGGACAGGTGTTCTGTCCATGTACTGTCATTTTCATCAAAGACCAGGATTTCCATAAAATTACTTAGGGTTAAAAAAAAAACCACCATTAAAAAAAAAGTAAGTTTAGATTAGGTATTAGGAAGAAATTCTTCCCTGTGAGGGTGGTGAGGCCCTGCACAGGTTGTCCAGAGAAGCTGTGGCTGCCCCATCCCTGGAAGTGTTCAAGGACAGGCTGGGAGTGGAACAGGGTGATCTCTAAGGACCCTTCCAATTCAAACCATTTTGTGATTCTGTGATTTGATTATTTATGTATTGTACATATTCAAGAACCCTACTGGGAGTCACATGTTGCAGATTTAAGCTAGGCAAGTCAAAGAAATTAAAAGAGAAAAAAAAATTAAAAAAAGGTGTTGCACAGATATGCACTGGTGTTGGGATTCCGCAAAGTTATAGGACAGCAAAAGCTTATAACATTTAAATTTTTCAATCATAATTCATTAGAAAGCAAACTAGCAATTTGCGTTATCCTTGAAAACATTAATTCTCAGTTGCACACTATTACAGGCATATCCTATTTTTCAATACGATCATTTTTAACAAAAAATTAATTTGAAAAGCATTTCATTTCATCTATTTAATTGTGCTCTGAAGATACCACTCTGGAAAAAAAAAGAGTAAGTAAAATCCAAATGCAAGAGAATAGGTTTGAGGGGCTTTTTTTTACTGAAATAATAATATTTTTGATCAGGAAGATAAAAAATGCCATTCAGTCACTGAGAGAAATATATTTGTTATGTACCTCTTCAAACAGGTAGAGGACGTATGTGGTGCTGTATTTCCCCACTCCTTTTCCTACTAAGTTTCTACCCTTCCCATATTATTTTCCATTCCCTGCCCCTGGTCCTGGTCCCTCCCTCGGGTTTTTCCCACTGGTTCTGGGACCCCAACTCTGCCCATGTGCCGCCCCTGCACCCTGAAACCAGTAGTCCACGTGCCCTCCCCGCCCCCCTCGTCCCCCTATAAAACCCAAAACGGGCTGCCATGTGCTCTCTCTGCCTCTGGGAAGCTGTTTGTCACCATGTGATTAAAGTCCTGTGGTCCCCATGCAGAGGCCCTTCTCTCCTCCTTTATCACCACCGTGTTGTGGAGCCGGCAGCCAGCCGGAGCAAGGGCGCGGGGCCCCGGGAGGGCTGCGGGAAGCGGAACAGCCGCTCTCTCCCCGATGCCGCCCCGCAGCGCTCTCCGGGAAGGTTGTGGCTTGCCATGCCAATGCAGAAACTACAGACCGCAACAGACATAGGCAAAGAAAATGTTGGGGCTTAGAGCAGAGCTGGGTGTTGGAGCCGACGTTCTGGAAGTAAGCCTGATGATGGCAAGTGCTCATTGATGTCTGCAGGTGGGGTACAGAGATGGCAGGAATATAGGGATAGAGATTCTATGATTGAAAATCATCTTTTATAACCAAAGAGCTCATGGGGGAGAAGGAGCTTTTGAAGCAGCAAAATGATTGCACCTACAAAGCCTGGCACAGAGCGGGGGTGTGAGTATGGGGTTGGTACATTTTATTCATAGGAAGGACTGAGAAACCAGTGGAAAACAACAGGGAGTCAGAGAAGATAAAATAATGTCATAAAAGAATTGAACACTGGAAATGAGGAGTTGATGCTTTTTCATGAACTTTTGCATTTTTCATGCACATTTTCCCTCTAAGCCTTTGCAAGCAGTCCCAGACATCTGCCAAGACAGAAGAAAATGAAACCAACCCCATTTTCCCACCTCAGCCACGTGAGAGAGAATTTTTTTGCCCCTTCTGGTTTTACTTCAGGCTTTCCTAATGACTTATTTTTCTCATTCATCATGTATGCCCTCCTGCCTGCCTCTTGTTCGTTTGTGTCTCATTGCACTGCACACCTTCTACCACACAGAGGTTGCCAGAGTGATGATGCATATTTCAAGGGACAAAAGAAGTCATTCATTTAAATAACACACAAAAGCTTGTGCTGAATATTCCCAAACACATCAGTGCTTGGCAGATAATCATTCTTCTTCACAGTCTCTTTGTAAGGATGTACGAAGTGAAAATTATTCCGAATAGGCTGTAAATGCAAACTGAGTTGTGTTTGAAAACCAGCAAAGTCAAGGCAGATGGATAATGTATAGTTTGGAGCTCCTGTAGTTATAAGACCTTGTGGATCAATTTTTGGAATCCCTGGTTCCATTTTAAATTCCACAAACAGCATTCTGCTCCTGGATGTTAACATGCTGAGTGTAACAAGGAATCAGTTTACAGAAGTCCGTGTAGAGAGGGCAATGATATTACAAGCATCTGTTATATTTTCAGAAGCTTTATGATGCCTTTTCTTTTAGGGGTTATTACTATGAGCAACCACCGCACATGAAAACACCAAAAGCCATTGGAAATAAAGCTGGAAGAATTAAAAGAAAGGTGCATAGTGCTTAAAAATTCTTTGAAAATCTCTGTACTTATGCAGAAACTTTCTTCAGAAATTCCCAAAACTACAAGGGAAATTATACGTATTCTGTAGATGGTATTACACAATCTCTGGGCTATAGCCTTTTATTTCTCTATATGCATTGGAGGAACTCAAGCCTTCAGCTTTTCTCTGCTGGGATCTTCACAAATGCAGAAGAGAAGGGAACCAGGAGCCCAAGAAAGCACAATCCAAGAAACATGCAGAAATAAAGCAGCATGGCAGGGGCAGCTATGAGTTAGGTTATCTTACTAGAGGGTCTTCCAGAGAGTGCAGGCCAAGTATTGTTTCCTAGCTCATCCTACCAAAAATCTTCAATTCAATACAATTACTATCAAGTAACTTATAAAAAAGCTTTTTGGCTTAAAGGAAGGCTCATCTGTGTGTCATTAATATTCCTTATCCTGCATGTATGCCTGCACGTTCCTGTATGATAGCAATTTTTTTTTCCTAAGGTTGATTCCAGCAATAAAGATACCTGGAGTTTCCAATAAAGATAGCTGGAATTGCCAGTGATAGCAGATAACAACAAACAGCTTTGTAGTTAGTATACTACAAAGTAGTTGAATAGTACATGTGATAAACATCTTTGCACAGAAGAGAAAGGATTTTGCAAATCTGCTTACTGAAATTAGGGGTAGTTTTAGAATCACTTATGCAGTGTCTTTAGGAACTGTTAATTAGATAAATTCCTTAGCACCCAGGAATAAAGGCCGAAACAAAAATCGAGACTCCAAACTTGTGCAAATAAACCTTCCACTTGGCACTAGAATCCCTAAGCCTATACAGCTAATCAATGGTGAATTTCAATTAGCTTTTCATTCAAGATTTGCTTTGTAAGCTTTGATATTTTTCCTTGTGTGACTTTACATTTGATCCATCCTTGCCAAGACCATCTGTTGGTATCTATTGTGTCTGCTGCCAATTGGGTATTGCTGCTAAATAATATATGCACATTAGGTTCTCTTATTCCTCTGCTTGGGAAAATCATTATATCTGAGATGTCCAAAAATCCTCACTTCTAGAAGTAGTGCTACAGCAGCTCCTGCCCAGGAGCTTTATCAAAAAGAGAGCATTGATACACTGGCTATCTTGCCATCTCAAAGGGAAGAGCCAGTGCTGCGTGTGCTTTCACCCACAGCAGCTGAAACCTTCAGAGAAGTGATTGGCAATTCCCTACTTGAAAACTTAGGTCAAAATCAATAGTGCTTCTAGCTTTCGAGGAATTGCTGCTACCCCCGTAAATTACCATCAGTCACCTTGAGAAAAGCACTGAAAGTTGAAGAACAGACCTAAAGCCTATTTAAGTAACTCTTATCAATTATATTTAGACAGAGCCCCCTGTATTGAATTCACCCATCTTTCAAGTAATTTAAGTAACTATGAACAGAAAAGGGTTTGTAATTATTTAAACTTGAAGTGTATCTATTCTTCATAGGTCCTTGTGAAATACTGGGTTTGTCCCATTCATTTATGCTAGCACTTTGTCTCTCATTAATGCTTTAAAAGGACCAGCCTCCATGTCTCTGAATCTCCCTTTCCATGTTTTCGATGAAATGTGACTTGCTGAGGACTCCATAGCTTGTGGGAGAGGGCATTCGGGGCTAGGAAAGAGCATTTAGCAAGCAAAGAGAGTGCTGTCATTTCCATACTGTCAGTTTCATTTAACTTTGTTGGTTTTTGGCAAGACACAGGCAGACTTGAAGTTACTTGTCCCACTATGCAAAACATTAATCTCTGTTAACATATTGCTGTTCTAGGAATATTTGTTGTTGCAAAGCAATTCTTAAAAATAGTGAGTACCATGAAAGGTAGCATTATTCTGAAACCTGTTTAAGAAAACTGAATTTCTTTGCTGGAACTCATAGTGCATCATAAAGGTGATCAAAAGTTAGAGGTGGCTTTTTGATGACATTGCAAATGCCTCAGGCAGATGTGGGAGGTTGTACAAAGATGTTGCATAAAGTGTTCTTACAAATAAAGTGATTCTTAAACATTGGAGACTGTTGATCATGTCAAGTGAAGCCCAGTTACACCAATAGTAGTGCTAATAACTACATCCTCAGCTAGCATAAAGTTTTCAATGAACATTAGGATAGCAGCGCCTAACAAGCACTCAGGGACAGATCCTTGCAGTGCAAAGTACTTGGCAGAGCACATTTATAACCTAAATAACCTGTGGGCTAAACAGGCAAGGTGATGGCAAGTATCAACTATAGGATTTTTTTTTTCTCTCATGGATTTACTCTGGAGGTGAAGTGGTATTTGGAACTCAAAGCAAAAAAAGAATAATGGAACTTTGGAGAAATAAGTCTGAAGGAACTAGGAGATAGGGTTTGAGCAACAGCCAGGCAGCACAGAAAGAGAGAATACTGAGCAAGAGCTGTGGACTGCTGGATTTTGTCTGGAGAAGAGAAGGTTGTGTGGAAACATCACAGCGCCTTCCAGTATCTGAAGGCCTATGAGGAAGCTGGAGAGAGATTCTGCATGAGGAACCGGAGTGACAGGACAAGGGGGAATGGCTTCAAGCTGACAGAGAGTAGGTTTAGATTAGCTATTAGGAAGAATTTCTTCCCTGTGGGGCTCTTGAGGCCCTGGCACATATTGCCTGGAGAAGCTGTGGTCGCCCCACCCCTGGAAGTGTTCAAGGCCAGGTTGGACGGGGCTTGGAGAAACCTGCTCTAAGGGAAGGTGTCCCTGCCCATGGTAGGGGGAGGGACAAGATAATCTTTAAGGTCCCTTCCAACCCACACCAGTCTGTGATTCTTTCCCTATTTCTGTTGAGTGCAGGCACTGCCTGGCTCTCCCCTCTACTGTTTCATCATCACCACATGATTGAAGGAGAGATTGTTGCCTCCAAATTGCCACTAAGCACTGCAGGGGAATCCCCTTTCTCCACTGCCAGATGGGGAGAGCTGCCACCCCTTGTGCCAGGTTTACTCCTCTTCTTTCAAAGCGGCTGCAGAACACAGAAATAGTGGGAGCGCTGTAATGCTGTTCAAGTCCTGTCCCAATATTGGTGTGACAAGCCCTGAAAATGGGTTCTGTCACATCACCGAGACTGCCCGTGTTCCTTTCAGCATGAAGCTGGTGGCCTCAGGGTTACACAAAACCTCAGCCTCACACAAAATTAAACAGCCTTCACTGGTGTGGGATGGCCAAAATTGAACGGCCTTCACCGGCATCTCGCTGGACTGAGCTCAATTTTTCTCTATTCCAAACAAAGCCAGATGAAAGTAAAAAGTCAGGCAGATCTTGGCCTCCAGGGTAATCATATAAAATTGACTACACACAACTCATGCTACAATGGGCCAGTGAAAACAAGTGTCAATCAGCTGTTAAGGTAATACATGAGGAAGCAATCTCCAAAACTGAATTAGGAAGATAATGCATGCATTTCCAGGAATGGGAATAAAAGGTCCTGAACTTGTAGGTAGGCCCTAGAATTCAACCAGATCTCCATTTTCTAACTACATTCCCCATAAAACCTTATACTGTCAATAAGAAATAAAGAAGTAATAATATTTGTAGTGCACCTCACATTTCAAGATTTAAAATTCACCATCTAGAATCCTAAAATTATAACAGTATTTTATGTCTCAAGACTGCAGTTTGTTTCCTGTCATTACTATCTATTTCAGAATCAAAATTTGTACATTAATTGAAGATTCTTTTTGCCAATTCATATGTATCAAATTATATTTGGTCTGGGATGATTTCAATACACAAAATTTTGCTACAGCGTTTTGAGACAGATTTTTTTTGTCTTCAGTAAAACTGCTTCTGTGCAGGATCCGCTTGGTGAATGTAAAGTGAGCTGCTAACAGCTCAATGTCACACAAAACAGCTGGGAATGTCACACAAAAATCCAAGATATAAATTTAAAAACACCACACAATTTTGTCTGTGTTAGATGTCAAAGCAGCAATCTGGAAATCCAGAGCCTGACATACATTAAAGGCCTGTACTCTGGGTTTTTTTGGTGTGCGTGGATGAACTGTAGTCACAGCTACTTGCTTTGAGAAGAGCAAAAAATAATCTGCTGCTCTCAGCACTGAAGCTCATTGAATTTCCTCTCACGCATATGCATTCACATACCCCAACCAGACAAAGCAGAATTTACACTGTGTATTTATTAAACAAAAAGATAAGGACAATTGAACTGATCTCAGTGTTTAAATATGCTATAACATTTTGATGTCTGTAAACCTTGTAAAACAAAGATGAAAAAAAATTAAGAGCACTGAATTCAGCTATATACACTGAGGCTAAAAAAGTCTCAGCTGGTATTTCCTGAATGCAAGGTCACTGTCACTGTGGCTTTGGAGGAGGTAAAAAAACTTGCAGGAGTGGGAAGGAAGCATCATTCAGCTGCAAGACAAGAACATATAGGAAACTCTCTCAAGTGGTAAAAAACCATTTAAATTAAACTAATAATAACTATCTAGTTCATAAATATGTAACCCCGAATCCTTCTGTCTTAATTTTCTTCCCATTTTTTGCTGTTGCATTTTTAGCTTTCCTGTCTATAGTCAGGTCCCAATACTGCAGTGAAATATATTGCAAAATATATATTTACCTTTGTGCTTTCCCATCACTTTCAAATTAGAGGGTTTACCAATTTCCTTTCATGAGACAGAGAGATTACTAAGGGCACAGATCACCCAACAAAATTCTGAACACAGCTGGACACGATGGTAAACCAATTTACTGTTTCCATAAGCAAGAGTCACTTGCCTCACCTCCAAAAGTCAAGTCAGCTGTAGCAATCCAACAGCTTTGGCTAATGGGCTACAGAAGGAAACAGTACAATATCAACTGGATAATTAAAACAGATTTAATACAATCTCTTTTGCATCAATCCAGTTTTAGAAGGCTATAATTTGTACAGAACAATGACAACCAACAGCTGCTGGAGCCTCATCAGTAGGAAGGCCAAAGGAAATACAGATCCCTTTTACCATGTTAGACCAATTATAATTTGGGTAATTGTTGTTCTGCTCTTCTTCTCTGGATAGGAATTTTATTTGCTCCTTCCTCCCAGTTCACAGCAAGAAAAAACCCAACATCTTGGAGGATTGGAAAAATCCTCCAAGTGATGAGTTGTCAGCAAGTTCTTTGTGGTTCTTACTTGACATACACTATAATACTGACAGAAAATAATTTCCCCTTCCCAGTCATTGTCAAAAGGCACATTTTTTACCATGTCTTCTCCCAATAAAAAAAGCCCATACAGAAGAAATGGCCTTACAGAAGGATAATCCCAACACACAGTACTTTGCAGCCAAAGATTTAAAGGTCTGGAGGAAGGGCTGTGTAACACATCACAGAAGAGAATCTAAAAGGGAATCAACCACTGATCTGTGTAGTCTGTCTAGAACACTGTCTCTTCTGGACAGTGCTGTTTTATCTCTACAGACTTATCTTTATTTTGCATAGGTGAATTGCCAGGGACAAGCACCAGGGAGCTCAGTGTGCTAGGCACAAGGCATCATCACCCAAGTTAGAAACACCGTGGCATTGCTCTGCAGCTGAAATCAGAGAGTCAGCACAGAGCTGTGGCAGTGAGCATCTGTGCAGCCAGAGCCCAAGAACAATGGGAGGCTCTCTCTCCAGCAAGCATGGTGTGCATGGATGCTTTGCATTGCTCATCATATACAGCATGAGGCACAGCACTTGATAAATAACATAGAGAACAGAAATTTTCAGTTCTCTTGAAGTTGCTGAACAGAACTTAAAGACTAAATGGCAAAAAAAGAAAAAAGGATGTAAAGGTATGAACATAGGATGATAAACATGGCTGGAAACAGTGGAGAAACTGATAAAAAGGACTGTGGTGGTTTTTTGCAAGTCTTGTAATACAGAAGCAACAGCACATGCCCAAAGAAAAAGTTCAAAGAAAAGGTCACCTTTAATATTGAAGCATTCAGTGGATACAACCGCCAGAGACCCCTTTTTATGACTCTCCAGGACCATACAAGAACTTCCAGTAGGAGGCAGATGCACTCAATTTAGTTCTAGAAAAGTTATGTTTATGTATTGGATAAGAAGCATATTTTAATGAATATGTGTGATTATGGTGGATAAATACCTTGTTGTAAAGTCTCACCACACACACAGAATAAGGAGATACTCTCTGTGTGTACTGCATAGATAAAGGATGTCTGCTTTCTAGTGCTTCAAATTGTGTTAGAAAGTTTGTTCCAGCCAATTTAGATACCACATTCAAACGGAGAAAATGCCAGATGCTCTCTGTTCGGAGCATCAGGTGATGTTTCTAGCACCTAGGCTTCTGGTGAAACCCTAATAATGTTAATAGTAAGGGGGGTGGGGGAAACACCAACACCCAAAAAGTTTAAAAGGGAGTGAAGGGTAACTGCAGTCATCAGACTTGGGGATACTAAACGTGTAATACTGACTGATTCATCTAGGAGGGCACACAGAAAGCACTCTGAAGTCTCTGTCTCTTCCATCCTTTAGATGTGAAAGGCTGCATTTGAATTACTGAAGACATCCCATTCACTTAGAATCATGGAATCATTAAGGTGGGAAAAGACCTCCAGGGTCATTGAAACCAACATTTGACCAAACACTACCTTGTCAACTAGACCAGAGCACTGAGGGCCATGTCCAGTTGTTTCTTGAACACCTCAAGGGTCAGTGAGTCCATCACTTCCCTGGGCAGCCCCTTCCCAATGCTTGATCTTCCTCTTTCAGTCAAGAAGGAACTATGTCCATCTGACTGTTGTGGACAGCTGTTCTCTCCAATTAAATTATTTTGCTTCTTTACTTTATTTCTCATATATAGCAAAATTGAGACTGTGTACAGCTAGTATTCTTTTAATTTTATGTCTCCTCATTTACTTCATGTTATCTTAGCAGTTTTGCTTTTATGCCATGTAAGAAGGACTTAATGCAGAGTTTGCAGTTAAGTTCATCCCTTGTCTATCCCTGTCACCACTGTTGCTCATTTTCAACAACATCTTACACAAGATGTGACTGAGCCCCAAGTGTAGGGCACTGGCAATCTTCTCCCCTTCCTCTCAGTCAGCATCCTGCTCTGTTAATAGCTGCACTTTCGCAGGACAGGGATGTGGCCAAAAGTTTAAGGTATTTCAAGGTCATTCTCACCAAATAAAACTTTTGCAATGAAGCAACAAGGGCAATAGGCACAACACAAGATTGTGGTGGGCTTGTGAAATTCCCTGTACAGTTAGAAATGAGATGCAAGATCTACCACCTAAGTTAGGCCAGGGCTCTAAACTGCTCCTTTTCTTCCACTGAGTGTCCAAACCATCTGTGGGGAATAAGCATCCATGCTTTTGGGTTCCTGCCCCATCATGGGCTTGTTGAAAAAAAAAAAAAAATCCAAAACTAAAGTATAAGTAGGGTGCAACCAATGAGTAGAAGACTAGATTCATACCTCAAATAAGCAGTACCTACATACCATGGCCTATATGGCCTTGATCTTCATTTATGCTTTTACCATGCTGTTCACCAAGCTTTTACCTCTTGTTTGCTTGCATACAACTAACCACACGACTAAAATGTACCTACTCCTTTCCCTCTCCCAAAATTTTTGCACCNGAAGGTAAAAGAAAGTAGAATTAATCCACCGACTTTCTTGCGTTGGGTTAGGAACATGCCCAGGCCATGTGGGTTTATTTGCTGTTACTAGTTAAAAAGGTACTGATGCCTTTTCTTATTGGCTCTCAAATTCATGTGGTAAGATGGAACTTTTTTCTTTAAAGAAACGATTTCAAACCATGTGGAAGAATGTTTGCAGGCTGTAGCATTCATTTTTGTATCACTTCTTGCAGATAGTCCCAGTGGCAGATTAGACAGCAAATACTGAGTTCTCCAACTTCACTGTCTCTGGATTCCTGTGCTCATTCCCACACCTCAGTGCCACTTAGCAAGTGAATTTTAGTGAAAGGATTTCTTATGTTGAATCCAAGAGACCCCCAGCATCTGGGGAAAGAAAAACAGAAGCAAATACTAAGGGTTCTCTACAGAGAACCTTTAGTCACATTTTTGGCGGTAGCTCTATAGGGGCCCGCACTCCACCTATGAAATAGTAAGCTGGATGGTACTGAAGAAGAGTATTTTTTAGTCCAGAGAAAGCTTTTCCTCAGAGGGTATGTCTAGGATGAGAGGAGGATGCTTTGGGGAAATGTTGGAGACACTCTTCCCCGAATCCACATCTGTCTGCAGCTGGTGTTCCTGCCTTGAACAAAATGCAGACAGAAGCACATGCTTCTCCTAATGAACAGCCAGCTTTGTTTTTACAAAGCCTTTTGGGGCACTACTGGCCCCTGCCAGATATTCCACATACTATAGAAACCAAGTGATGGGAAATATTGCCCAGAGAGGGTGTGCAGTCTCCCTCATTGGTATCCCAGAACCGTGTAGACACAATTCCATGGCCATGTGCTCTGGGATGACCATGCTTGGTCAGGGGGTTGGACCAGATGAGCAACTGTTGTCCCTTCCAAGCTGACCCATTCTGTGATCCCACATTTTGCTAGTCAGATTCCTAGAGAGGGAGGCAGATCCAAGGCTTTTTTTAAAGCACATGACTTTTCAGAAGGATCTGAAGACAAAAGAAATGAGAAATCGAGTTTCATATCTTGCTCCTCCACATACTCAACCATCAGACACTGACCATATCCTGCCTCAAAACAGTCTTCATGTATGTAAAATAAAAATAAAACATTCTGCTGGCTACACCCACGTCTCCTCGCTATTAATGCAAGTAGAGAGATGAGTCCAAACCCCTGCAGATTAGAAACCTTAGAAAAATCCCACCTGAGAGTTACTTGCTCCCCTCCAGATGAAAAAAAAAAGCAGTACTGCCACTCTGTTCTCTTTTTCAGTCTCTTTGAAAATTTCAACTTAAAGTCTGATCTTATGTGCATAGGTTTGAGTTCACAGTGTGCTCCTCTCCAAAGCTTTTGGGATGCCTTACTTGCTATTCTGCCCCCTTTGGCATTTCTGGCATCTGACCACATAAAGTCTACCAAAGGGAGTGCAATTTGATGTCCCTGCTATGCCTTTCTTGTACAGTCGTGGATTAAACACCTCACCCATGTTTGTTACAAGCCCTTTTCTCTCGATCCCAAGGTTAAAGAAATTCCGCTGTTAATTAACCCAGCATACAGCAAGTGCTTGTAATAAGAAGCATTTTTTCAAGCGCTTTCTAGAAATACCCTGTTGCAAATTCCCAATGAAGGTAGAAAGCAAAGTGGCTTTTGTGGGACCACGTGATTTCATGCAGCCTAATGCCAGATCATTTAACCACAAAAATACAGTCTGGGTTAAGCATTGAGCCCATTGTTAATAAGTTCACCAGCACATGTGATACAGAGCTTATGCTTTTAAGAGACCAACAACCCCTGCTCTACCTTGTCCAGTTGATTTATAATTACTTTTAAAACAAACATGGTCAGTGGAATGAATTTATGTTAGTTCACACTTTGCACCCTGTGGCTGTGACAGTTTCCATCCAGCCCTATGGATGTCACAGAGGGCTGAAAACTGATAGAAGTGCTGTGGTCTAACCCTAGATAGCAGCTAAGAACCATACAGCTTCTCTCTCACTTCCCCTCTTTCCTGGTGAGACTGGGAGGAGAATTGGAAAAAATGTAAAGCATGTGGGTTGAAATAAGAATAGTTTAGTAATTGAAATAAAATAAAATATAGTAATGATTGTAATGAAAAGGGAGACAACAAAAAAGAGAAATATACCACAAGAAAGACAAAGTTTGGTCTGGTTGTCCCCATGTTGTGGCACAGACCAGAAAAGAGACCAAAAAAGTCTCTCTCTAAAGTGAATGGGCCACTTCAGGTTTGGACCATTTTGCTTGGCACTGAGAGCAGGAACTCTGCAAGCAACACTAGATGGAGGCTCTATCCACCAAGGTACCTGGGCACTGCAAACACAAAAAATGTGGAGCTGGCAGAAGCATCTTCTAGCACTGTCTGATGCAGCTCCTTGTGCTGCCTTGATGTGAGCCTCCAACACAGCTAGAAAACAGGGCTTCTAAAAGATTAGAGGATCATGATCTGTTTTTCTAGGAATTAGGCTCTCTCCACTGATGAGAGCTCCTTAAAAGTGTCCTCTGGTTTTCACTTCTCACTTGTGTCTCCCAGGTCTCTGCTTCACACCTGAGCCTGGAGGACTGGACTATGTAATGATCTGGTCAGTCACAAATTTAGATAAGTTCTTTTTATAGCCTTGGACAAGTCCTTCAACTTCTGAATCATTTTTGCTGGATGCTTGAGAGGAATAATAGAAACTCCCAAAGGACATATTACAGTGTGCCTGGGCTGCAAGAATGCTGCCCCAGGTTACCTCTAGATACTGTAAAATGGGAGCAGAGACCTACACCTGCCCTTGCCTTTACCTATATCTACCTTCTCCTCATGCCTAAATTTTTTTTTAAAAAGAGTACAATGTTCACCTCCACAGCATATAAAATATATTAATCCAACAACATCAGCAAGTTAACTGTAGCTTTGTTTTTAAGCTAGGTGAGCAAAACAAAACAGCTACTATGCAGTTTAATATACTACCACACTAATGCTATTATAGATAAAAGCACAAACCCCATTATCTCATGCTCTAAGATAGGTTAAATTCAATCATTCATGAGACAAATATTGTAGGCTTTGCTTTGTATCATAGCCAGGAATAGCACCATGGAACTTCTATCAAAAACAAACTGTTAAGCCTTCCTGCAAATCTATTTGAATAATCAAAAACTCTGAAAACACAGTTTTATTAGATAATCTCAAACAATCACAGATACTTGGCAACTTGCAAAGCTAGGTTACTTCTTGACTATGTTGAGGGTATATTTTTAAGATACAGATTGTTTTTGAACTCAGCATTTCCCAAGGGCACCTTAAACTACAATTCAACAATGACTGCAAAGCTTTACTTTCATGTTTGCACAATATATCTGGTTTTCTGTGAAATAAATACACATTCTACCATTTTTTCTTAAAATAACAGTGCTGGAGGATACTGTACGGACTCTTGGAGTCTCTCTCTACGTACAAGTAATCCAGTCCCGCTCCAGTGAAGTTTTTTTAATTTAGCAAAAGTCACAGGGCACAGTGATAAAGCAATGAATATGTCTTGCTAGACACGAGTTAAGCACCTTAGTCTGAACTTGTTTTGAAGTCTGCCTTGACTTAAGACCAGCTCTACATGAGATAAACAACCAATGCCAATCACTCCCCTTTGCATGCACTGGGAATGGTGTCCCTTGGCTGTGCTGGACCATTGCACTACCTGAAGCAAAGCAAAGCTCTTCTCGTATTTTCAGTGCCACTTCTTTTCCCACTCCCACAGCTGTACTGATCCTGCACAAGTAACATTGTATCCTTCTTATCTCTCAGAAAAGCCAACAGGGTGGCTCATCAATCACAGTGTTGTTAAGGTTGGAAAAGACTTTTAAGATCATCCAACCATTAACCCAGCACTGCCAAGTCCACCGCTAAAACCATGTCCCCAAGTGCCACATCTACACGTCCCTTAAATACATCCAGGGATGGTGACCTAACCACTTCCCTGGGCAGCCTATTCCAGTGCTTGACTACCTTTTCTGCAAAGAAATTTTTCCTACAATGCTAAGGTTTTCCTCACCATTAAGGTTTTGCTCAGCGTAACAAGAATCTTCGATGGTCATTTCACTGTCAAAAAGGTCCACAAAGTTAATTTCATAGGTTTTAGACATCAGCAATCAACTTAATATCCATGACAGGAGCAGTATCACCAGATGAAAATAGGCAATATTCTGTGCTGAGCTCTGGGGTATAAACAGGGCAGAGGTGAGATGGGAAGATGCAAAAAATCCCAGCCTCAGCATCCAGAAGCACAGAAGTCACAGTGCTGGCACGGGAACAAAAAAGGAAGAGGAGGACTAAGCCATTGGCTGAAATGCTGTACCAGACAGAAAGCACAAGACCACTGGTCTCACACAATTAGCAGATACAAAACTGTGTGTTTTGAGTAAGTGCTGTTGAAATGGAGAACTCAACCACCTCATGGCTGAAGGGTGAACTTACAATTGTCCTTCACCACTTAGAGGAAAAGCATGCCATCTGAACCTCAAGAGACTAGGGGAGGCTTCCTCTCAGTGGGGAGGTGCCTGTCATCTTATTAAAAGTATTTTGCATTAAAATCTCACACATGAGAAAGAGCAAGAGACTGCCTTACTGGAAACACCCTGGCCCCAGCTCTTGGCCCCATGCCAGCCCCTCCATGTCTCACTAACATGCCTCCTTTCTCTGCTTGGGCCCTGTGAAGGAGCCTGCAGGGCCTTCCCCAGACACCTCTGTGTGCTAGAAATACCTAAACTGTGTCTCTAAGGTGATGGGTTAGATAGGAACTACAGCTGCCAGGCACAATCAAAAGTCACAACACAGAGTCAGGGCCACTGGAGATGTCTGACAACCAAATAGCACCAAGGCAACACAAAGAAGAATCGAACTGAATAAGCAGAGACCTCCAATATAAGCACAAGCTGTGACAGGTCAGGTTTGGGGAAGTTCCCCCAAAGACCCCAGAGGAGTCCCACTGGTGGACCTAAACACTGATTGTAGAGGTCCATGCCTTGCACATGGCCTGAGGCAGAGGAGCTACATGTGGGAACCCTGGTCCAAATCTTCAGAAGGGTCATCTGATCTCTGTAGAAATAGATGTCTCAGTTACTGAGCTTCAGCAGCCCTACAGCAATGCCTGTGCCTCAGCTGCTGGCTCCTGGGCTGGGGGACACGGAAGGCATCAGCAACTCCAGGCACACCTGGGGTTAGAGAGGTGATGTATGGGGTGGGAGCATGACAACTATTGAAAGAACTATTTGCTCCAGTTCATTAAAAGGGCCTTCCACATCTCTACTCTCAACATCTCAGGAGATGGCCCTGCTGTGATAGATATGTTGGGCAGCCAGGACTCTACCTTTCAGTACTGCCCCTCTGCTGTTTCTTCCTCTCACCAGGGTCTTCCAAAAGAGAAATTAATGCCACAGGAACCAGGGCCCAAGGAAATCAAAGGGTGCTAAGGCGGTTGTGTTTCTTGTCCCCATCAGCCCAAAATGAAGACATAGGCTTGACCAGGGACTGATTTTCTTGTAGCAGGCTCAGCACGTTGCTGCAGTTCATCAGAGGGACTTTGGAAAGCAAGAACACAAAAGGTGTTTTACATACAGAGCTGGCTCCTCTGCTCTCAGGCGCTGCATTACTTCCAGATGCATTATTTGGAGCAATAGTGCAATCCAGTGGCTGGTTTGGATAGTAACACGGTGATACTGTACAAACTAATCCACTGCAAGACCAGGAAGCACCTAAGAGGAGCTGCAATACCACAGAGCCTGCAGAGAAGCAGTGACATCTGTTGATGAGTGATCTTAAAGACATGCATAGAAGATCCATGTTTTTTTTATTAGAGAGGCTCAGGACTGGGTTGTTGGAATCAATCAGTTCTTTAGGTGCAATAGCTCCTCACAGAACTGTACAACCCTCACCAATATTTTTCTGAGTCTGATTTCTCTGTAGTGCTGAGCACACTGGCACCAAGACCAGCACCACATTGCTCTGGAGCAGAAAACATGTTCCAGAAGAGAACCACCCAAGACCAGGGAGCACACTACTTCCACAGCAGCCTTCCAGTGAGGAAGGAACCCACCATCTAAAAGGCATTAGCACTGCCACTGTCAGTAATAAATCGGCTTTTAAATATGTTGATTTTCTGAGGGCTAGTTTCTGGAGGCTGGAATGTGGATGTATTAGATCTGCTACTATGGGCATTTTGGCCTGGAGAGCACATGGAGAGATGCAAAGTGGACCTACAGGATTCTCATCACAATAGGAAATGGTATAGGCTTGCTACCACTGCTCATACAAGGAATCACAGAGGTGAGGCCATAGAAATCCCACAGAAATAGAATGTTGAAAATCTTATTTTGAAGCCTGACTGTTACCCAGAGAAGGATGAAGAAGGATCTCATAACTTTGAGAAATACCCTTGGGCTCCTGCTCTGGGAAAGCATAGTCTTGTGGCAGTGACTTGAGCACACCTTACATGGTGCTCCTGAAAAACCTCTGCTGGGAGGGGAAGTGTCACTAGCGAGCAGAGACCGAGTGATAAAGCGACATGGACGATTCGATACGAGAATCAATTGACCTATTTTATTTACAGAACTCGCTCATTTATACCTTAGCACATAGACTGACATTAAGGTTATTGGTTCACTGACCAGCCACCCTCCAGAGGGATTGGCTGAATTCACTACACCTACTTCAGATAATTTTCCCTTTGTTATGAAAAACAATATTACGGTTTACATATTCTTCCAACTGTTTTCCTTTAGTGTCTGTGAGAAAGCAAGGCTTTCTCTGCAGAGAAATCTCTCTGCAGCCAGGCTTTTAGCATTCACAGGGAAGCATTTCGGAGTCTATCTTACTCGGTGTAGTTTTTACAGGTGATTCAGTCTGCAGAAAAGACAGATTAGGGTGTTGCTGAAGGAAGCTGATTACCACTTTTGACTATGAGATGGGAAATTGTCTTCTACAAGATGGACTGCAACACGAGTATATCCAAGGAAATGCTCACCTCCAGGATCATCTCCTTCCCATCTTCACCTCCCATAATTCTTGGCCTTGCAAAAAGGAGCCCAAGAAACAGATCCCAGACCCCAACAAGATTGTGGTGGGGGTCTTTCTTTGTAACTTATAGAGTCAAAAAAGCTTGGTCAAAAAGGCAACAGCAGCTAGATTAATGAGGGAAAAATGAAATTCCAGTGGAAAGACCAAACAGCATAGCCCTTTTGAGTCAGCTCTGTGTCTCACTTCTTAAGCATACAGCCTGGCCACTGACACACTTCTGAGGGAGCATCTCCTTACATGAAGCCAGCTTGTGTCATAGTGTCCCAATGATCTGGGCTAGTAGGGTTACTGTATAGCAGAAGAAATAAAACCAGTATAGTCATGTGTATTAGAAAAGACAGAGGAATAATCCTGGTGCATGCCAAGAGAAGAGAAGAAAGACTACAGGTTTGATTTAAAGCATCCTCTGTGAAAAAAACCAAACAAGTATAAAAAACCCACCCACTACACACAAATTCCTGAACTCTCTTAACAAGTAGGAGGAAAATATATGACAGTTTCAAGGATAAGGAAAAAACCAACCTAATCTTCCTATATATGCAACTGTTTAGCAGTGACTTTGGGCTATATCTGAATACTCCTACAACCCAAACTAAGACCGATACATCCGCTGCATTTGAAACAGTACATTAAAATTGCAGCATTACCACCCAAGAACCCCGGCCCACACACAAAAGTTAAGAAACTACTTTTGGAAGATGCAAAAGGTAGAACATCAAATTTGTTCTTCAGTGCAAGCAAGCCATTAAGCGATTCTTGCTGACAAAATGTCAGATTTGCTCAAGTCTGCACAGTAACCATGTGCAAGGCCTTTTGAAACTGCACATGTAAAAAGGAGGCATCAGCATGCAGTTTCTTCTCCTGATAAGTTTGGCACCAGTTTTACTCTGTTTCAACATCATTTGCCAATCCCAGGCTGACAGGGCCAGATCCTGACCTGTGCCAGATGCTGCAGTCTCTGATTGCAGAAGGCTCTCTGATGCTCCATGTGTGAGCTTAGTGGAATGATCTGGATGGATCCATACATGGTGGATGTGTCGACAGTACCTTCCAGGGCTTGACCCATGCAAGAAGAATTTCAAAATAATAGAGCTTTCTGTCAATAATCAGCAATTATGTGGTTTGTGGGAAGTCAAAGAAGGACTAGTGCCGCCACAGATACGTTTGGCAGTATCCAGATCTGACAGCCTAAAACTTGGCACCCAAATGCCATTTTGTGCAGGAGCAGAGCCTTTGGTGTTTGACCCAAGTGCAGGAGAAATGAACCTGGAAAATAACCAACACCCCAAGCTTGTTTTTCTCAGCAATGTTCATCATATCCCAGAGAGTGCAGGTGATTGACTTCACCCTCACTGTGTACAGCAGAGGCTGAGGAGCTGCAGCAATGTGTTTGCAACAAAGGCCTTTATTCGTCCCCTCAGTCAACATGCCCTGGAGATCTGGAGTTTTCTTCAGAAAGCTTTTATCCACCTGAGCACTGCCTGGTTTGTTAGCTGTAATGTGTACTTGGCTGCCAACACTCCTCAATTCTAGAGTGGATGACACAAAAAGCTGTTAAAAATAATTTTAAAAACCAATTTTGACAAAGATTGAGAGCATTTGTATGACAAATCAGGTTTTAAATTGAACTAGTGAAACCGAAAATGTTTTCCTCCCTTACCTTGACATATTCCTCCACTCACAAATCTTATAAAATTCAAGAGCTGTATACAATTTTTTCTTCAGAATAATTTCTGTTCACCCTCCTTCCCCAAGGAGGTTTGAACAAGATTTAAGAATAGGGTCAATTACAAAGCTGCTGGTACAGATGTGGGGTGAGACCTTAGAATCACAGAACAGCCTGGGTTGGAAGGGACATTAAAGACCCCCCAGTTCCAACTCTCTGCCATGGACAGGGACACCTTCCACTATCCCAGGTTGCTCCAAGCCCCACCCAGTCTGGCCTTGAATACTTCCAGGGGTGGGGCAGCCACAGCTTCTCTGGGCAACCTGTGCCAGGGCCTCACCACCCTCACAGGGAAGATGTTTTTCTAATATCTAATCTAAAGTGCATTTGAATCAGTTAAGTTTTGCCTTTAAATGATTGGCATCTTTTGTCTGCTCTAGCACCCACATACCATCCTGCTTTAGGTGCAGCATTTCCATTTCTACTTTTTCTACTCTATTTTACCATGTAAAGTGATTTGCCTGTGGATACCCCAAGAGGTTCCAACTTCTCCATCTTTCTGTAGTATGTTATCTCCCAGATGATTGCGTGTCCATAAGGATTAAGAATGCAGGGGCTTAATAATTCACAGCCAGTGCAGTATTTCTGACAGACAGACATTGCTGTAGGGAACTGGAGAGAATAGGGTGTTCTCATTATTTAATTACTAGTCAACTTACCTCCTTGGAGAATATTAAAATGTCAGTGTAATTATGACACTGAGATACCACGTCAAAGCCAGCTCCTTTCTGCTGATCACCCCAAGAGGTGCCTTCTGAGGGTGATACAGAGGAGTAAGCAGGACCTTGAAGCAAGGCAGGGGAGTACAGAGAGATGTCTCATTAGTTTGATTGATGAAGCCAAGTTTAACCATTTGTTTTTATGGAGCAACTAGGCCAACAGCACAGCACCTGGGGAAGTTTGAATCCACTTGTTTGTGGTATCCTGGGACCACACAAAACATTTGAACCACTTTCTGGGACTTCTTTCAATAGCTACGGGAGTTCAACCTCTTGGTATAATCTCAATCCCCCAGAGATCCCTACTTAATCAGTAACATCAGAGAACAGGCAGAGCCTGAGGTCCTTCAGGCCGTATGGAGTGACTGGGATCCACCTTGGATACCTCCAGTGCTCTTCAGCACAAAATATATTTATTCTCCTTTTAAAAGTGTATTTTTGACTTTGTGGAAAGGTGCAAACAAGACTACAACTGCAAACCAAGCATTTTGTTCTCCTGGAGAACATGATGGCAAGGATTTATGTATTATTAAAATGGCTACATGCGTTCTTTGCAGCACTCCTGGCTCAGTTGATATCTGGGTTTCTGCTCCCTGCCTCCAAATTTTGGTACTTTTCTCAAAGTTCTGGAATGACAGTTGCACCTCTGCAAACCAGAGCTCAAAAATAACACTTAAGACTTTCTGACATCTTCATTTTCAAGATGTTCTTACAGCATATTATCCTAGTAAAGGAGCAATCCATACATCTCTAACCAGAATTGTAGAGAGATCAGTTACTTTCACATACTCACATGTCTGTATAATGGCCTTAGGAGAAGGTGGCCTACAGCTCTTCTGTTACCACACCTTGGAGGTTCAGATTTAGTCAAAAGCACCATCAAAACCAGTGTGCCAGGAGCTAACTGAATAATGGAAGTAATTTTCTCCATTTCTATGACAGAAAAGGCCTCTATTTGGACGGCATTATTTGCAGCCAATTACCACTGCTATTTCCAGCAGCACTCCACAGAACTGTATTACTTCTCCACAAAGCAGAGGAGTTGTTCATTAGGTTAGTCTCTTTTAGTCTCCCAGTTCCTTTTGCTTGCATAATGTTCACCCTGCAGTGCCAGACGACAGGAACTTTAAGTGCTATCTGTTGCTCTGTGTTACCCCTTATAGGACTTTGGAACCTGTCCCAACCAGGGAAAGAACAGCTTTTGATTCTTGGATTAGGACACAAAGTGCCACCATTTATCGTAACAGTGGAAGGGGTGGAGAGGAATAACTGGCATATTCAGAATGCCCCTTTAGGGCAAAGCTCAAGTGACACTGCCCTGTAGCAGTATTTGAAAGTTCAAAGTCCATCACTTTATAAGTAAATTTTGGCAAGAACCTGCATGTGATGGGTTGAACCTGAGTTGATGGACAGATCTTTCAACCAGTAGTGCTTCTCAAAATTTGCATATTTAAGCCCTGTGGGGACACAAGAACTTCCTTCTGGTTTGCGTCTTCCCGCGGGGAGGGGGTGGAAATGGGCTCCGGACTCCATTTTTCGGAGCAGCCCCAGGTCTCCTCTCCCCTGGGGCACAGGCCCTGGGTGCCTGTGGGAGAACCCCCTCAGAACTTTGGGCAGCTGAGGAACAACCATAAACTGCAGCATAGCCGAGACCACCCAGAGCAGCTGCTGAGGACTGGCAGACTCCCTCCCTTCTCCCCCCCATGTGGCCCACGGAGACCCAGCGGGAGCCAATGGAACTGAAAGACAACATCAAGCAGCCAGCAGCATAAAGGGAGCGAGGCTTTCTCCACCGTAAAGCCCGAACAACGAAAATCACTTTTCAACATGGTGTCTTCAAGGTCAGAGAGAAAGTGAGTGAAGCTGCAGATGGCAGCGGGGAAAAGAGGGCGGAGTCACGCTTTCTGCTCAAAAGCTTGAAACTGCATTCTGCAGTGGTAAAAACTGTAATATCACAAACTGGTTTTTTTTCTCTTTAATCCATTTAAAGACATGGGGGTTTGAGAATTCTGTGTGCAGTCTGTGAGAAAAACAAAGGTGACCATGCCAGGTTACCCAGGAGCTGTGAGAGACTGTGAGAGACTTTCAGAATTTTCTGTGAAGAAGAGAGCTCTTGTTTTTCAGGCTGGAATTTGCCCATCCTTAAACAAGAGAATACCCCATGTGTGGCCCATGTTATTGCAGTGTGAAAAAGACTCTGATTCCTTTTCATGGGAGAGATGGTTTTCACGGTGGCAGATTTTCCGGGAAGGACTGTTGCTAGTGCAGTTTGGAAACCACGAGAAGCAAAAGAGAGCTCTGCTTCCTTAAATAGTAGAGAGACTTTTAAGAACTGTAAATGCTGACCAAGAATCATCCTTTGGTATCCTTTGTGTGAGTTGGGTAAGAAGGGGAGGTGCTGGAGAAAAAGGGGTTTTACTTTAATTTCTTATTATTCCTTTTTACTTTTAATTCTGTTAGTAGTAAACTTCTTCATACTCTTTTAGTTTTGAGCCTGCTTTGCATTTCTCCAAATCTCCTATCTCACAGAAGGTAAGAAATGTGAACAAAACCACTACATTAACTGGTGTTTCCACCCGGTTAGAACCAAACCCGCTACACTGCACTATTCTCTTTCTCCTTTGTAATGACTCCATGGTTTGTCTCTAAGACTACCATATCCCTGACCTGCTTGCAGTGGGATTACTAGTAGGAGGATCACAAATTTAGGTAGTCTCATATCTGTGCAGCATTTAAAGTCAAGGAACACTGGGCTTGGCCAGTAAGACCACCACATCCAGTTTTACAATTTTCAATCATATCTGCCTACACATTTTAACATAAACTTGAAGGAGAGGCAAAGTTCCACCCTATCACTGTTGCAATAGGGAACTGAACCCTGACTTCAGATATTTTCACCCTGCTTGAGCAGGGAGGTTGTACCAGATGACCCCACTGGTGGGTCCCTTTCAACTGTAATCATTCTGTGGTTTTTCAGGGTCTTCACAGCAAGCCTGCTGAGTTTATAATGTTTCATTTAATTTAAAAAGAGCCCTGGAAGTGCAGCTCGAACTCTGAAAGTCAAAATACGCGTATTCCTTATTTACTCATCACCCCAGAAGTAGAGCTGCAGCACAGGAGACAAAGAACTTCCGTGAACACCACATGTGTTACCTGTGACCAATTTAATTCAGCAAGCTCTAAACCACAGGTCAGCTGGTTCCACTACAACATCATCATGGTAACTTATGTTAACTGCAGCCAGCTGAGAGCCTCTTCATTCTAAAGGGGACAAATATAAGCCTTTTACTTCAGCTCAGAAGAACTCACAGGTCATCCTAACAAGAGGTAATGAATCCCAGTAGGTGTGAGTGAACCCAACCTCTTTAAATACTAATTTAACCTGACTACAGCTGGTAATCACAGTTTTGGGGGTGAGGCTGGGCTGTTCTCTTTTCTGTTCTTCTCCAGGGTAGTCCTAGTGAAGTGGCCTTGGACTCTGTCTTCTGAAGAGCCTAAGTGCTGCTAATGAAAGCCTCTAGGAGATCTTCCTCATGCTGCTGCTAGAGCTGTGACTCTGAAGACCTCACTCTAAGAGCTGGAAATGTAAAAGCTAATTGGATGTGCTGGGCTGCAACGCCCCAGTGCCCCAGGACAGCCAGTTCCCCTAACAGTGCATGTGAGAAGGTGAAGTGAACCCATGCCAGGCTGCCTGTCTTGGACAAGTGGAAACACTGAAGATAAGGCTATTTCCTTCTTTAGGCTTTCTGAAGTGGCTATTAGGAGAACTTCTCTTATGCAGTCACTGTCTTGAACCCAGTCTCTAAATAACCTTCTGAAACAAGCAGAGGAGGATTTTCATTCACTGTCTATCTCCATGTGTGAAATGTAGGAAAAATTAATTGCCAGCGTGCCAGAGGATTCAAGGTCTTCCATCAGAGCAGAAGGCACTAACCACGCAAAAGCTCCAGTGGGAAGTGTCCTAGCAGTCCTCTTCTTTCCTCCATTGAAACTGTGCTTAAACATTCCCCAATAATTAAGTATGCTTATGACTCTTAAAACATTTAAAGTTCCTTGAGGAAAGAAGGTGTGCAGAGGCCTTGATCCACTGTATTTTTTATGTTTGGGGTTATATCTTTTATGTAGGGGTTTGAATCTTATCTTCTCCCCTGCACTGTGTCCTTAGAACAAGGCTGTGAATACTCTTTTTTCTCCAAATAAAATAATAATTTAGGAAGCAGAACAGTGTTTGTCAGAAAGAACAAGGGTGGAGACTGAGGGTGCCAGCATGGTGGCTGGTACAACTTTAGGACACTTTTAGAAATCATCACTCCTGTCACATACTGGATCCAATTTCAGCAAGAGTTCCACTCTTTCCTGTGGTTTCCACAGGGCCAAATAAGGCAAGTGCTCCTTAAGACTGAGGGCTAATTGTGCCCTCCAGCAAGGAGAGGGTGGGCAAAGACTTGTTGGCAGGAAACAGATAAACCTCAGATTGAGCAAGTTGCCAACACACTCTTGAATGCGCCGTGGAGCAACACTGTGGAATTGTGCAGGCATTGCCATGGCCAGGTAGAGACCAAATGGATGATCTGATAATCTACAACTTAAATTTAGCTGCAGTTCCAGAGGGGTAGTCTGATAGCCTGCTTCCTAAGCTATTTCATTTACTCAAAGATCCCCCCAGGCACTGGAGTTGCTTTCTCTGAGGGTATATTGTGCCACACCTGCATGTCAACCAGTTGGTATTTAGTCCCTCTTCACTGATTCTGCCCCACATCCTGTGTTCCCTGGCTGAGGTGGGAGACTTTTGAGTGTAGAAGCAATTATTTATCTCTGCCTAAGAGAAACTTCTAAGTATGATCTAACTTAAGTGCCTACCTGTAGGGCAGGCTGCACAGCTGAACTTGCCAAACACAGAGGAGTGAAACAGGCACCAAACCCCTGCTTCAATTCTGGGCCTCCTTCATCAGATAGCTTCTGAGCTTCTCAAATCTCTGCATTACAGGGAGCCTGCACATCTCTCCAGCAGCTGAAATCTCGAGCAGGGAAGCAGGGTGGTAGTAAAAGACTGAGCCAACACATAATGAGACCAAATGAAATTGAGTGTCAGAAGCACAGCTTTGAGTCTAGAAACACAAACAAAGCTTGGGGAAGAGTGTGGCAAATGCTGGGGTCAGTAGTGCAAGTCCAGCTTTGGCTGGACAGTCCCTGAGCAAAGCACCAGGCACTGCCCAGACCAAACCAAAGACCAGTGTCTGCTGAGCAGCTCAGGAGATATCAGCTGATTCCTTCGACTAAAGCACAGACACAAAATGGAGTGGCCTTCACTGCAAAAGCATATCATGCAGCAGGATTTCTACTTAGTAACACATGCATCGATCATCTGCAAAACTACTGACCCAGCTCTTACACCACAATGTTACTGCAAGGGAGAATCAAAGAGCTGGGAGTGCTCTGGATAAGAAGAGCTGCAAGGTTCACGCTGCCCAAATACATAACTGACAGCAGATGCATTATGGTATTTCTTTAAGAATATAAATATATAATGAGGATTTCCCCTGAGAGGCCATATTTTCATTTATTTAGGAAACAAATAAGTTGAATTATGACGGAATCTCTCCATACAAGAGATGCTTCAGGAGTTGACAGTACAGATTTCTCAGAAGTGCCACATTCTGAGCAAATTAATACAGCCTTGAAAGCAGATTTTGAGACAACTCTCACAGACACAAGGTATTGGCTGAGGAAATAGTGAAAGAGAAAATGAGACACCAGGCATCGTGTGACATCAGGAGGCATATTTCTCTTTATTCGCCTTTCTTCAAGAACTCTAACTCACCGTTAGGCAAAGGAGTGCATCCAGGATGTACAAGAAAAAGACTAAAAGAGACTTCTTTATTCTGTGGCATGACACAGCCTTTTGTATTTGTTTGTTTGGTTTTTTGTTTGTTTGTTTTTAAAATGTATGTTTCTACTCTGGCTGAGGTGTTGCAGTTCAGAGAACAACCCATCATCTTCAGGAAATCTCTTTAGAAAATTAGAAGTGAGCGCAGCTATTTGCTGGGCTGTTTTAATGAACAAACACCGCCAGCTGCACTAATAACATTTTAACAGACACTGGTCAGTTTGTGAACCCCTAAGTTTATAAAGAAATAGGAAATCCATCTGCAGGTTGACAGGGATGGGGAGAAGTGGGTGGAGTTGCTTCCCCCTCAGCAGATTCCCACCTGCTGTAAATTTGTGTTTGTTCAGTACAACTATGATGACCTGGCAGAGGTTCTGCCCAGGCATAGACAGCTTGCCCCTAGTCCGACTCACTGCCTTAGTAACTTTCATATATAATATTAAAACCCACAGTTTGTCTCCTAATATCCTTCACACGATGCTCTGTCTGGTCACATCCACACTGTACGCTGATGAATTCGAACAGCCTCGGCCAAAATCAATGAAAATGCCTTCAGAATCAGAGTCAATTGACTCCAAAATCTGGTCCACTATGTTCTCAGGGCTGGAAGAGGGAACTGGAATCAAGGAAGTGTCTTTGTCTAGGTCAAAAGACCTGTGTGGGTCGCCCATTGAGTGGAAGAGTCCTTTCTGTTGCTCAGCTGTGCTGAGTTTGCTGGAGCACTGCACTGACCCGGCGCTGGGCCTCTCCTGGTCTCCTGGCAGTGAGCTTTTCATGGTTGTCATAGAGCTCTTGGAACCGTTGTCCATGATGGTGGTGAGGTTGGAGTACCCCTGGAGCTCCAAGCAGGAGGTCATTTCTGAGACAGAGTGCCTTCGAATGCTTGTTCCATTGGCAGCCATACCCTCAGTTTCATACTCGGCCACTGGCGTCAGCAGTGGATAGTTGTAGCTCTTCGATCGCACCACGGGATTCTTGGCAAGGATGTCACCCGACTTTGAACGCCTGAAGAACCGCTTCTCTGTAAACAAAGATCCAGAGTAGTATCTGCAAAGTCTGCTATTATGGTACTAATAATTATGAGTGTTAAAAAGAAATGTGAAGTCCTGCATATTCATAAGCTTTTTTTGAATGAAACTTTCCTAGAAGAAGACATTTTGCTGTATTGCAGATTCACAGGCTTCAGATTTCTTAGATTTCTTTACCATACTAAAGACCCCAAATCTCTCTTTACAAATAATAGCTGAGATTCCCTTATATTCACACAACTTCAGCAGCTGGAGCAAAACAGTAAATACTGCAGGAGAGGTGATATACAGTTATAAATACTTCCTTTAGACAAGCACAGAAAGTGCAATTCTGTTCTTTTTCATGCTATAAAAGTAATTACTCATTTCTAGTAGTTGAAATTTAACTTTTCCACCCATCCTGGGAAAATAAAGTCTCTTCAAATTTTGAGCATGAGGATTAAGACAGGCAGTTTTTCTACTAATTCTGAAAAAACTTTCAAAGCATTGTTCAGAGACCACACAGAAGAGAGCACCAGGAGTGTTTGAAAATGTTAACTAGAGGGCAGTGCCCACAGAAACCTCTTTTTGGGGGAGCAAACCTGCATTTAATTCAGCAATGATTGCCTGAATGCTGTTAATCAAGTGGGATTTTCCCAAAAAATAAGCAGCAGATGGCAGCAAGTGAGCACGTTCCCTCTCTGGGAGTGGTTTAGTGCTGGAGTACCCTGGCAATGTGAATAAAATGACCATCATGAGCAAAACCACTACCACTCAAACTCTGTGCAGGTCTCAGTGCTCAGATTCACTTGTGCTATAAGAAGAAAAAGTGGTATGAATAATAGGTCTCACTTTTGAAGCTTGCTTTCTGCTACTCTCACTTTGCTATCCCATGAAATGGGCACAACTGGAGCAGGGGATCAAACTACCCTCTGGAAGTCAACCACAGCCACTGCAAATAAACCGTCTGCTTTAAATCAGGATGCTGGTATATGTTCCCTGCAAACTCTGCAATTTCCTTTACATATGCCAATATCTTAAAATTATGCTATTGTGTAATTATGTGCTTACCTGGACACAAATTCCAGTCATATGCTGTACTACTAAAAAAGCCAGTTTCTGTATTTAGGACTGTATTTTGTAGTTGTGTCTGCCTCAGAAGTGAAATCATCTGATCCAAGTTCATTTTTGGACTTTTTCTTTGTTAGGAGTTTGAGATGGCAAACAGAAAAGGTTCCTGGGGCTATGAACTCTGTTTTTTGGTCACAACATGCCACATGCTAGCAAAATAGTTGAAGAGAATTAGATGCATTAGTTTAAAAGAAGCAGCCACTTACGCACTCAGCTCCCTAGGATCTGGGTTCACTGATTACAGTAAGACCCATTTCAGGGATATTGCTACATCTACAACCCAGACCACAGCAAAAGGAAGTGCCCGGTCCACCAAAATCTTCCTATCCTCTGCAGTCACGTAGTAAGGTATTTATGTACTAACAATTCATTTCACTGGTGCTTTATTCTCTTTGGGTGTGTTTTTTCTATCTTGACATACAAAAGCTTGTACTTAGAAAATGTCAATTTGGGGCTCCATTTAAGTGCTTGTGGCCTTTAATGGCAAGCAATGAATACAAAGTAGTAATCATGAAGCATTTTCCATAAATAACTGGCCTCTATTTGCTTAAAACTAATTTGTTTCTTAAACACCTGCTGCAACACAACCATTTTGCCATTTAGCTTCAAGGGAAAATCAACTACTTTATTGGCCATTTCTGACAAGCAAACAGATTGAATTGACTGCACAGAAAACATGCAATTGAGCTTATTTTCCCTTCTGTCTGATCTATTCAATCAGGCCATCACAGTATTTACAATAAAAGACTCAGGTACTACCACATTTCCTTTTTCATTTATAGTGGTAGTATCCCCCTTGTATTTTCAACAGATTTAATTGCTATGTAGGATATTCCACTTTCATCCTGGCTAAATCTTGCCATCACAGAAAGTCACTGAAGGCTTCAGAGCTCCAGCAATCAGAAAATACGCTGAAGGGTACTCAAGCTGCCACCAGGAGAGCCCACATTTCCCCCTTGCTCCTTATGGATGCTGATGTATGTGACATGTACAAAGAGCCTCAGCAGTAAAGATTCAATAACCTCCAGGGGCAATTCATGTGAAATTAGAGATTTTTCCTTCCATATAATTTGAATTCCCCCTGCTATGTCAGATCCACTCTGTATTTCTTACCTCCATTGGGATGGAGAACAGCTTAATACATTCTGCTCTGCAGAAAGCTTTTATATGCTTGAAGGCTTACGTGTTAGTCTTCTCTAAGACAAATTCCTACTCTCTTCTCTAATTTTAACAGCCTTGTACAATCTTTGTGTACTAATGAACACTAATGAAAATTAACTACTGAGCACTTTAGAAGTGGCTTCTTGCTTTTTCCTCTCACTGTCCATAAAGCATCCTGTGTTAAAGCTCTCTCATTAAAAGGTAGAATGGAAATGCTAAACACACTCTAGATTCATTTTACTGATTTTTATTAATGTGCACTCTTATGATGATCTGTTTTCATCTTTTGCTACTGCAAGTTTCACTGTGACCCTGCACCTTGGAAAGAGCATAGTATTAGAAAAGAAGCCTGATGTACTCATGTGAGCACTGGCAGTCACCTCTAGTGTGGGCCCTGGCCCTGCATGGAGCAAGGGTTTGGGAAGTCCTCTGTGCTGTGCCAAACGGAGTCTGTGTTGTTCTTACCCAAGATACAGGCAGAGTGCGTGAAGGGTCCGTCACTGGAATACGGACCGTACGTGCCCAAGTAAGGAGAAACAACTTTCTGGATCAGGGATTCCAGTTTCAAATAATCTTCAGTCACACCTTTCGACTCATGAACCCCCTGGAAAAGAGGAAATACCCAAGATGAGCACGGCCCCCTGCAATCACAAGCTCCCCTGGCTCACCAGGGCAACCAGAGAAGAACAAGCATTTTCACCGAGTGAAAGCAAAGGTGCCCTGCGATGTGATCCTGGTTTGCTAGTACAGCTGATTCCTCTTCTGTAAAGCCAAGACATGTGAATCAGACCAGAGCTACTTCCAGGACATTTAAATCCAGGATGGTACA
Source organism: Falcunculus frontatus (assembly GCA_013398115.1). NCBI lineage: Eukaryota > Metazoa > Chordata > Aves > Passeriformes > Falcunculus > Falcunculus frontatus. The sequence continues at coordinate 178,819 of VZRV01007682.1, forward strand.
TCCTACTTAGTGCACAGCATTCAGGAAAGGATAGAGGACTTGATCTGTGAAGAGGAATTAAAACCATCCCTGGACTTTTTGCTATTGCAATCTTACAGTGACTTCCTGAATGATAGCATCTGGTACCACAGGGTGTCACTGCCATCTCAGCAATACCGACAGTGTTAAGAAAAAGTTGAAACTGAAACCCTCAATAATATTTCTTCCAAGATATTTTCAACAATCAATATTTACAGTAAAGAGGTTTTTTCTCCTTCCTCATCCCTCCCCTGGCACTTATCATTTTCCAGGCAAAAGTCACATTATAATTAGCATGGTAATAGTCACCCACAGGCAAAATGTTTAGCCTTTAGCTGTTAACTCTGCACTTCCACCCACAAGCAGGCTTGTTAGGCTGCAGAGGTGACAGAAAAACCCTGCAGAGTTATATTCTCCCTTCAGCTTACAGCTGCAGAGCACGTGTTCCTGAATAGTCTGAGCAGTACACTCATCTATAGGATGCCTCTTGCTATATGGAGCAAATTCACATTTGCCATGTGCTTGACACATCATGTCGCAGAATTAAGACCCTAAATGCCATACTCAGCAAGAACTCTGCTTGGATTTAGCAGATTTTATGATGTGTTCCTGAGTTATTGTAAAAAGAAACACGTTGGGATGAAAGCCTTCGGAGAGCAATATAAAGATCAGATGAGTAAAGCTGCAACACTTCCTTCAGCATGTGAAAGGATCCTGATGTTCAGGTATGTTCACAGACTCACCAACCAGAGCCTAGAGTGACTCTCAGATGTGTTTCTGAATGGCTGACTCCACCCCCCTGGCTGCTGTGCTGCCTCAATGCTGCCTCATCACTTGATAGAAGTTTATGAATGGAAAATTAATAATGGCCAACAGAGAATTCAAATTTGGACAAAATTTGAATTTGGACAGAATCTGAATTCCAGTTCAGCAGTTTTTAAATAACGAATAACAATCTTTGGCGATGTGCTATGTCCTGAAAAACTCTGGGACAGCCACAAATACAAATTTGAACACAAAGGCACATCCAGTGCATCCAAAAGCTTGCAAACACCAAAGGAACAGCAGAATGAGCCCACCTCTATACAGCCAGGCAAAAATAACATCGGAATAATTCAGAAGACTTAATGAAGGAGCATGAATTATTTCCAAGTCATTACTGCCCTACTGAGATCTGTTCCAGGGTTTCTTGCTGGGATTTAGTCAAGCCCTTGAAAAGGCAACATGCATGCTACCTTACTACATATTCACTATCACATCATGATCACATCAAGCAAAGGCCAGGGCTTAGGACATCCCACTCCTGGCTCCCACACTAAATACCCCTGGAACTGGTCTCCTAAACATGACATATAGGAGCGGCAGAAGCCAGTGATATTTAGTATTACTCATGCCCAGACTTTGCTGTAGAGCTTTATTTACTTTTCTACCATTTTAGTATTTTTTATACTTGTGGAAAACAGTAGCTAAATATCAGCTGTGGAGAAAGAACCTCGTTGCGTTCCACTGTGGGCAACTGAGAGGAGTTCTTTTAAAAATAGATGGATCTAGAATGAAATTAAGTCAACCGAGGCAACCTTCTATCTGAGAACCGTTTATTGGTAATGAAAAAATAAACAAAAAAAAAAGTTGCCCTACTAAAGAGGGCTAGAAAAGACAGAAAAGGAGGAAGGAAAATGGAAAAGGAATGGGGGGAGAGAGAGAGAGCAAGAGGGAGAGGGAAGTGGGCATTACCACCAGCAGGATGGGGAGTGCAGTCGATGTCCACGCAGCAGGGGATGTATGCATGCTGCCTGCTGGGGAGCCTGTGCAGCTCTTGGAGAAGTGCAGCTCCAGAGGCATGGCTCCCGCAGCGACAGGCGGCCGGACACATGGTGAGTGAGTGCTCGCCATGTGAGGTGCAGGACCCAGGACAGGGTCGCGGCAGGGATCGCGGCAGCGGGCTGCATCAGAGGCAGGTGGCTCAGGCAGGGACACAGGAGCGAATCAGCACGGCGGCAGTCAGGGACACAGGGAGACAGGACAGGAGGCAACTGGGACAGGCGAAGGGGTAGGACAGGACATAGGCTACACACGAGGCTTGGAGGTCAGCTGGTGTCCCACCAAGTGCCCAGATAGAGGGAAGGCGAGTATGCAAGAGGGAGCAAGTGCCAGCAGAAGCAGGAGAGCCAAAAGGCAGGCTAGAGCCAGGGCAAAAAGGAGAAAAGGCAGGCTAGGGCCAGGGCAAAGGAGCAGACCTCAGCAGGCTGGAACCAAAGCAAAAACACAAGACTCAAAAGGCCCCCAGACTCAAAAAGCCCCAACTCAAAAAAGCCCCAGAATCACCAAGCCCAAATAAAAACCAAGTCTCCAAAAAGCCCCCAGAACTTGTGATGCAGTTACTTTTTATGCCCCCTGGCTCCTCCCAAATTCTGCCTGCTGGCAGGAGACCATTGGCCCAGTCCAACCTTCCACTGCAGTCCATTGGTGGAGACCTTTCACCCTCTGACTAGAGAAGTTGTTTCTCCTTACTTCGGCACATAAGGTCTGTGTAGTGTCTTTGGTGTTCACCTGCTGACTGCCTGTCCCATGTGAGATATGAAATGGTTGCCAGGCAAAGTACCCTCAGAGAAAAGGCTTTCTCCCATCTTCTTCTCGTTGCTGCCTGCACGTGGCAGGCGTGCAACCCCTCTTCCATATGCCTCTGGTAATCAGTGTTGAAACAAATCAAAACTAAATTGGCTCTTCACAAACCCCAGTAACTCACTAGTGCCAGGCTGCCCACAAAACAACTCATACCGCCAGCAGAACTGTATGAGAAACAGAAGTCTCCTTGCCTAGTGGCACCTTAACACTGTCTGATTTCCTATCAGCCTTCAGGTCTGAAGAGTTCTACTGGTTGTGAATTCTATGCTCTGCTCTACACTCCTCTTTCCCCGATGAACTCTTCAAAAGTCAGAGCTATAATCTGCATGGACTGCTGCTCTTGCAGGGATACAAGGAGGCTTCCAGCAGCTCTGCTGGGCTGGGATAGGCTCCTGTGGTAAGCTGAGAGGATGCAGACTCAACCCCCAAGCTACAGCCGCTGCGACAACCCTCCATCATGACGCCAGGGAGCTGTGCAGGGCACAGACTCACCTCATCCCCACCACTGCTCTCCTGCAGCTGCTGCACCTGGAGAGCTCACTGGCTCTCTGCTCCTGAGAAACACTCTTCTCTCAAAATCCCAACTCCCTCACCACCTGCATCATCATCTTCTTCAGTCTTGCCCTCAACCTTCACTCCTGCTCTCTCAAAGCAGTGCTAATCTCCACCTCTTTTTCATTTCAGCATCTTTTAGTTGCCACCTTTGCATTTGGAAAGGATTATAATGTAATATTATGGAAAGAGTCTGCCCTACTCTAAAGACATGAGGATAATGGGGATTTGAGTCCTGAATATGTGAATACTATGGCAAATGGAAGACATCTATCAAGAACAGAGACACATATTACTGCATGAAATGCAGTACCCAAGTCCCAAACTTCATTAACCTTAATTAAATGGTTTTGAAACAAAAAAATTTTCTATAGTAGTTCAAATGCATTAAAAGGGCCCTATGCATGACTGGTTTTGATATGCAAACATGCAGGCACTCCCAGAAGGACCACATCCTTAAAGACTACAGGCTATTGATGTATCTACTTTATGAAGACACTGCCCCATCTGCTGAACTGCAGCACCAGCCACATGCATGGACCCCACTGCTACACTCGACTGTCACACTGGAATAAAACTTTTCTTGTGTTTGGGAACAAAACCCCGTAAGTCAAACCCACAATCATTCCAGCAAGTATGGATGCATCAAACTGCTTAGGTTTCCATCCCTGATAATTCTGTAAATTAACTATGAACTCCTACTGAGCTTTTGAAGGGCACAAGGGCTTCCTGTGAAAGCACAAAGGAGAGAATAAATGAGTAAACAGATATGTTCAGAAGAATAGCTGGGGGATTTGTACCTAACCACATAAGGCCACAGCCTCCTTTTTCAACATGTACAATTGTAGAATCAGAAAATGGTTTGGGTTGGAAGGGACCTTAAAACTTATCTCATCCCATCCCCTGCAGGGACACCTTCCACTAGACCAGGTTGTTCCAAATCCTATCCAACCTGGCCTTGGACACTTCCAGGGATGGGGCAGCCACAGCTTCTCTGGGCAACCTGTGCCAGGGCCTCAAGACCCTCACAGGGAAGAATTTCTTCTGTATATAGGATTTCTTTAAGCTTTAAAATCCTAAAGAGGAGGCCACCTCAGGCAGGCATTTAAGGATGTGAAGAGTCCTTCTCAAAGATAACCTTAAAACATGTTCAATGTTCATTACTTTAACCTTTTATATGCTGTTCACCAAATACGGAGTGCTTTGAAGATTTTTTTAATGAACATAAGTTTTAACAAAAAATACTTCTAAGCCATTATGAACATTGTATCTAGGCACAGGCTACCTGATTTGTAAAGCTGCCAGAAACATAAGCTCTACTTTGATAACATTTGCCACAGTTTTTCTTTAAATAAATAATTTTTTTAAAATCATAAAATGTCCCTGCTTTATTTTACCATGGTAACGAAATAACCACAATCACAAGTCTGTACTTCTGTTTCCTATTACATTAATTTTTATCACCCTATTCTTCCCTCAAAGCAGTGAACATGCAGGCAAGTAATCCTGCCATCGCTCCTACTCAGTGGAGGATACAAACCTTCCTGCAGCCTCTGTCCCTCTGCAACTAGGTGTATCATTGCTGCACAATCCCCCAGGTTCTTTATTTACCATTATAATAGAAATACTTTGATTTTTTGTTTTAAAAAAGACACCTAACATTTCACCATTTCACCACATTTCAGCCCTTCCAAGTGACTGTAAACCAGGCTGCCCAAGACCAGCCCATTGGGGAGGGACTGTGGCTGTGAGTTGCAAAGCAATCCAGAAATTAATCACCTGACTTACACCACTTCTCACTTGGTCTTGGCTACTTCCTTTCCTCAGGCTTCTCGTATGAAGCAATCCACAAAGACAATGACAGCCATGAAAAACTATTTAGGCTGCTGATAGTTCGGTACATATCATTAGACAGCCTGACTAAATTAGGAGGCAGAGTTTTAGGCTTCCCACGCTCTTGTGAGCAGAGGTAGGATGTGTTATGTTCCTGTCTCGTGGAAACCTGGCACATGGCAGAATGGGAGTTGGGTTTGTGCATCCTTTGTTGCTTATTCCTCTCACTTCTTACCCCAAAAACTGGATGTGAAGCTGCAGATCTCCTTTTTACCTGTATTAAGGAGCAAAGAGGTGGCAAATCCCTACCGATAACAGCCTGCACAGACAGACCAATAATGAAATAGAACTGTATTAGGTTTGCATGGCAAAGCTTTCGTAGCAGGGTGGGGGGTACAGGGTGGCTTCTGCAAGAAGCTGCTGGAAGCTTCCTCCATGTCCGGCAGAGCCAGGCCCTGGCAGCTCCAAAGATGGACATGCCACCAGCTAAGGCTGGGCCACTTAGAAATGGTGGTAATGCCTCTGTGGTAACATATTTCAGGAAAAAGGAAAAAAAAAGATTTTGCACAGCTGTAATTGTAGCCAGAAAAGAGCAGAGTGAGAATACGTGAGAGGAACAACTCTGCAGACACCAAGGTCAGTGAAGAAGGAGGGGGAGGAGGTGTTCCAGGCACTGGAGCTGGGATTCCTCTGCAGCCTGGGGTGCAGACCATGGTGAGGAAGCTGTGCCCCTGCAGCCCATGGAGATCCATGGGGGATGCAGAGATCCACCTGCAGCCCATGGAGGAGACCCATGCCAGAGCAGGGGGATGCCTGAGAGGAGGCTGTGACCCTGTGGGAGGCCTGTGGAAAGAGAAGACTGTGCTGGAGCAGCCTGTCCTTGAAAGACATGGTGGGGTGACCCACGCTGCAGCAGTTTGAAGGGGACTTTCACCCATAGGATGGACTCACGTTGCAGCACTTCGCAGGGATCTGCTGCTCGTGAGATGGACTCACGTTGGAGAAGTTCATGGAGAATTGTCTCCCGTGGGAGGGACCCCACGGTGCAGCAGGGAATGACTCCTTTCCCTGAGTAGCAGGAGAAACAGTGGGTGATGAACTGACCATAACCCCCATTCCCTGTCTCCTTGTGCCACTGGGGTAGGAGGGAGAGCTGAGAAGGAGGGGTGTGGGAAGGTGTTTTTAAGGTTTTATTTTATTTCTCATTATCCTGCTCTGATTTTGTAGGCATAAATTCAATTATTATCTCTAATTAGACTCTGTTTAGCCTGTGACAGTATTTGATGACTGATCTCTCCTGGTCTTTATCTCAACCCTTTTTTATATTTTCCCTCCCCTGTCCAGCTGTGGAGGTGAGTGATAAGAAAGGCTTTGGTGGATGCCTGGCATCCAATCCACTACACAGGAGCCTGCTCCTGGATCACGGAGCAGCTTCTGCCTCACTACTCTGGGAATTACAGCCTGTTCACAAGTGCTTGATAGCACAGCACTATGTAGAACAAAGATGAAATTTTCTTAAGTATTTCTGGTGGCCACCAGCAGAAGAATGGTATATTCACCACCCCATCCAACTGCCTTGAAACCTTGGTAATTGGTGGGTTACACTGATGGAAAAATGATTTACCCTAAAAATCCTGCAATGCATCAGACCAGAGAACTAAGCACAGAAGCCACAACAGCTGGAGACAAAAGAGCTACAGCTAAAGCTATCACGTGGCCATCAGGCACACCTCAAAGGGATGTCTCATTTATGGCAAGAGACCACAAACAAGCCTGGCTGCTGGCTTCTTGCTACCCAGCTGCTTTTCATTGATGTTTGACTTACATAATTCCACTTCGGGGCCTTAGCTGGATCTCCATCTGGCCATCACTCTCTCATGCCCGATTCCTTCCATTTTAACCCTTTGCTTCATCCCTTTGACATCTGCTGTTTCATAATACCCCACATCCATCCCGAGCTCCTCTTTGAGCAGGCAAGCCCCCTGTCATCTGCTGAGCTCCTCTGTCACATGAGCCTCTCTGCATTCACCTTTACCTGCTGCTTCAGTTCTGGCTGGACAACTGCATACATGTTGTCTCAAGTAACTCCTAACTCATCTGTGTATGAAAATCATCATAAACAACTATTAAACACCCAAACTGCTTTTAATTGACCAGCAGTAACTCACGTGTTTCGCTGAGTACTTATAAAAGGTCACAGGTTCTGTGTTTTCCAGTTCTGACTAATAGTACCCACCACCTGTAATAACTAGAAATGGTGGTATTGCTCAGTTGCTTTTCATTTCCCTCTTAAGCAAAGACTATTAAAACACCATTTACCTAATCAATTATACATCAAAAAGTATCTCTAGTGTCTAAAGGTACCCTAAAAATTGGACAGAGTGGAGGAACTACTTCATGCCCACCTGAAACTTGTGGATGTGCTAAATCAATGACTGGTCATTGATTAAAGGCTGGAGCACTCACCTTGAGCTTTAACACTTCAGCTGATCAGCATGTGTACATGAGTTAAGTATTGGTGCAAAGGATTGTCTTCTGCTTCAACTGACAAACTGCTGGATAGCTTTTAAATAAAAAATAAAAAATAATAAAATAAAACATAAATAAAATTTGTGTTCCTCCAGACCCAGGGGAACAAACAAAGCAGACCTTCTGGACCCAAGCCCCAGGCCCTGCCAGGAGCAGACACAGCACCAAGGGATGCACAGCATGTGTTGGTGCTTAGGTTACCAACTTCTGGACACAGGAAAGAAAGGAGGAAAAGGCACACTTCTGGATTATTTAACAAAGTCATTTCAGCAACGATCATTCTTGGTGACTTAATGGAACAGAAGAGCAAAGTTCTCTGCCCATGGACAAGAATTGACTGTGTATGGCTCAGCTCATGGCCACATAACACACTGTGAACCTCAGTCTGCTGGGGCATCCTCCATATGGGGACACAGGAGCACCCTTGATGCCTGGAATCACCCTTGTCTACCAACAAAATGCTGAAACGGTCCTGACCTGATACTATGTGAAAGGAAACATTGCCAGAAGCACTTACAGGGTCAGTTCTGGGAGCAAAGTGAGGTCCTGGCCTCATGTACTGCCCTGTCTTAACCACACAGGCAAACAGCTAAGAAATGTAACTATTTTCTGCTTAAAAGCAGCAGATTCCTCGGAGAAAAGAAAAACCCAAACAATCACATTTCTTTCCTTAACTGACAACAGGTCAGATCAATATGACTGGAAGAAACACTCAGGCAATGGTGATAATCTGACATATACCGGATAAAAATCGTTGCCTACCACTCCCAGAGAAAACTGAAATTAAGTCACAAGGCAGACACAGAATAATTTCTGTAGTGAAAACACAATATTCAGCCAACACTGCTGGTGGACAGTTGATAAGGGTGTGCAGACTGCAGTGCACACCCTGGTGACCACATAAACAGCAAGATCTGCTGCTTGGCATAGTCAAAGAGAGAGCAACAGCCTTGCTTGTGAGGCATTTGGAAACCAGTGCCCTTACAGGTCAGGACTACTTGTTATCTCACTTTCACTGCATGACAACCTTCTGGAACTTGAGTAACACAGACCAGTCCTGCCTCAGGGCAGGCAAGAAATCACCATAGGGAGGAACTGGAGACAAACGGGTCACTAGTCCTTGCCACATGCATCACCAATGGCACAGCATATGCTCCCAGTTACATTCTGGATGGAGATCTGCAGTCTTCCATCTTCCTTAGAAGAGACAGATGCACATACTTTACAGCCAATCATTCAATTTGTTCTGATCTTCAGACAAAATCACACACTGCTCACAGACAAACCTATGGCAGCGAAGTTACATTATGGTTTACTTGGTGGAGAAGAAGCCTCAGGAGTTGCCACCAGGTATGTACAACTTTGCTTGCTCAACAGCACTGTTTCATTGTCTAAACCCACCCAGCACATGCTCTGGAGGAGACCACAGTGGTTCGTGGAGCAGCAAGGGTTGCCCAAAAGCTGAAGCCCTCCTCTAGTGCACAGCTGTACAGAGCTGCTGCTCTTACTGCACCACAGAGCATCATCCTGGAAGTCTCCTCTTCACATGTCCTCCATCTTCAGTGGCCATGCACAGCACTCTAAGGAAACCTTGAAGATCTCCCTCTTATAGCCACTGCAGGAACTCACACACAAGTAGGAGGAGATACTGGGTTCTCTCACCTCCAATGTCCACCTTGTTCCCTGGATGTCAGTCCTGCAGAGCAAATCCCACAGGATTATACAAATTTGTACAGCAGTATTATAATACATTTGTGTAGCAACATCGGGCCTCCATTTACACATGCAGTCAATGCAAACTGATGAGTAAACTCATGGAAGCATCAGATGTGATAATGGATTCTTCTCAGCCTTTGCAATCTTGACACCAAGGGTAACGCAAGGCACAGAATCAGCCATGCAGTGTCAGACTAAAAGTTAAATAAACTCAACATTTTCTTGCTAACAGTGATAGCAGGAGAAATGCACAGGCAAAGAAAGGAAATAGGGCATGCTCAGTGCAGGCTTTCTTGGAGAATATGCTGGTGCTTCTAGCAAACAGGGATGTAAAAACTTGCTGCATGAGACTTTGCAGTAGCCCTTAAGCATAAAGAATCTGTGCTAAAAATTATTTAACCATCAAGATGAAGATAGTCAATAACTGATAGAATAACTAGTTTCCAGAAATAAAGAACCAGCTTAACTACTGAGTCCTCTGAACAGAGGAGAGGATGGATCTCTTTGGTATTTTTGCAAAGTGCTTTTCTTGTGTGGTTGCAGCTTCCCTATGTAGGAAGTGGGTGAATACAAAGCTGAATCCTTCTGCTCAGTCACCTTCAAATGTTTCCTGATGTTCAGAGGTCCTTCCTGTGCTTCAGTTTGTGCTCACTGACACTGAGCACCACCGAGAAGAGCTTGGTTTCATCTTCTTTACATTCTCTCTTCGGGTATTTGTAACAATTGATTGGGTGCCCCCGAGACATCTGTTCTCCAGGCTGAACAGCCCCAGCTCTCTCAGTCCTTCCTCCTGTCCCTTTACCATCTTCACGGTGCTTTGTTAGACTCTCTCAAGGAGGTCCATGTCTCTCCTGTCCTGAGGAGCCCAGAGCTGCACACAGCACTCCAGGTGTGGCCTCACAAGTGCGGAGCAGAGGGGCAGGATCACCTCCCTGACCTGCTGACAATACTTTGTCTAATGCAGCTCAGGATACCACTGGCCTTCCTTGCAGCCAGGGCACAATGCTGGCACATGTTCTTCTACTAGTTTCAACAGGGATCAGCATTTCTGGAGTACTCTACATCTGAGAGCTTCAAGTCCCATAAAAGTGCTGAGTAAACTCACTGTGAGGGATTACAAGATCAACTGATCCATTTTGGAGACATACTTGGGTAAGGAAATGCCCTGCATCCAAGTAACTGGGAGCAAGGGACAAGGACTGAGAGTTTAATGTACCTGCTCCTGCTTCTAGCCCACTTGTCCATGTTTGCCAGGCTGTAAAATTTTGGGTACTTCCTCCTGAGTTTCCCTGATGACTCATGCTACTTTCATCCCAAGCAAACAATTCTGACATTTTTTACCCTTTAGGGAACAGATTCAAAACAGAATCAAAACTGCTTCAAGCAGGGACTAAATTTTGCTTTGTTGAAGCCTGTGTTGACTAAGCTGACCTGATCTGCTGGAAGTCTGTGTGCCCCCTTCCCCATGGGGGTTCCTCTGCCACAGTCCAAAGGCAAAACAAGGAAATGTTCCTGGGCTGGGAGGAAACAGAAGTCACACCTGTGCAGACTGGAACAAGCTGGAAGAATGTAGTTTGCCCTCTGAGAGGGCTCTTTGAGCCCACTGGAGGAGGCAGAGAATTCACAATGGACTCACTTTCAGTAAACCTCTCAGACTATATCGTGTTTGTGAACAGGTATTAGCTCATGGCAGAATGAAGTGGGAAAAGCAGGACTTGTACATCACATTCTTAAATGCTCTAAGTCAGAACAACCCCTGTTAGGTTAATAATTTTATACCAGTTTACAACCACGGGAAACTGTGCCCTATGTATTACATGTTCATTCCTAGGCATTGGTATCCTTTTTGCACATGTTAGACAGATGCAACTGCATAATTCATGGTTGTATTGTTATGAACTCTGGATAGCATTGTCTCACATTATTTTTTCCTCTCTTCAATTTATCCTAAAGCACTGGCACATTGACAAAGCCTGTACCTCTTGCTTTTCTCATAGCAACAGCAGTCACGGGAGAGAGAGGCAGAGGAGCTTGCCACTGCCATATTGACAGAAGTCAGCACTTCAGATCCCTGTTACTGCCTCAGAAAGAAAGATCTTGTCATATTCACTTTAATCTCCAGCAAGTGCCAAATTATGTCAATGTCAGTGTGAGAAGCTGCTCTGTCTCTTCCTTCCTTTCACTGGTGGCACTGAGACACAGACAAAAGATAACGAAGACAAAACACCCAGCCATGGTTTGTGTTCAGCTGGTGAGTTTTTCAAATGGCTTGGCTGCACAAGGATAGCTAGCGATAGGATTTTTCTTTCCAGAAAGAACCAAACACTAAAAGCAGGCTAATCTTCGTCTGACCTACAGATATCCAATGTCTTATGTTTCTTTAAACTGTCATTAAACATTTTATTCGGGACTGCAAAAGAAAAAGCAGAAGATAAGCACCAGTAAAACATGTTAAATGATTGAAAGTAAGGAAGTTACTTTGAGGCTTTAAATACAGTGCTTAGCATTCTGCAGAAGCTGAGCAGCCAGTTTGTTAATAAAGATCCAACGAAAATAATGGTATGCATTTCCTCTTATAGGTTTAGGGCTAGAGGTTGTCCGATTCTCACCTAAGTGACTCCCTGGGCACAAGCCAGAGCAGTCAGATAAGTTCCTGTGACTTTCCAACAACTGAACAAATGAATCAACACAAAGATGAGTTTATCTGAAGAGGTGTTTATGGAACACATTTGAGCTGGAGTTACTTTATCTGCATTCACAAATGCTTCAGGACTGTCACATTACACTCACAGGCAAGTACACACGTGCATGGAAATGCGTGTGCAGCCCCATGCAGAGATCACCTGTGAGTTGCCAAATAATAAGATGCAATGTTTAATGTCCAAGAGAATAAATCTTCTCATTTTTTTAGGCTCCCTCCTAAAGTTGTTGCTGATCTATACACTTTAAGTTCATCTAACCTTGCTGGGGAATTGACAACTTTTAAGTCTGAGCATTCAAGACTTCTACCCAGCCTTGGGTGTTTTCTCATTTATTTTAAGAAAATCCATTTTACATTTCTTTTCAGGCAGCTACTCAAAGAGAAAAAAGGATGGCAGAGCTCTCCCTCAGTGCATCCAGACTGTTGTAAAGAGACATCCAAGTAAAGGTTTTTGAAGAGGCACAAACATTAACTTGACTGCTGTTACCCACTTGTGAGGATTTGTGACATTGCCATTCAGTCACACTCTCTTTTTAAATCATTAATGAGCATCCTGCAAGCTGCTTCTCCCTTCAAAGGTGACTACTACTCCAAGAATTTTCTTCTTTTCTGAAATACACTTGACTAGACTGAGCAAACATGTCAGCTGTGCCTTCTGGATTTTTAAAAATTTTTCCTATTTCTGGTAGCAACACCATTTTCATCACCAGTACTCATCCCTGTGACCAGAAAGCAGCAGATCACCTGTCTATCCTGACATTTTGCTGTTACTCTTGAGGAGGCTGAGCTTCCATCAGTCCCAGAACACATAAGTTTAGGAGTCCAGGAGCCTGGAAGCCTGGGCCTGAGGCAGCCCTCCTGGCTTGTAGCAAAAGCTTTGCTGAAAGCAACACATTCCTACATAACAGTTTAATGTCAATAAAAAAAGGTTTTGCCAATTCAAAATACTTGGAAAGTAACTGATTTGAGCTAGAGTCAATACCCTCTCTCAGCAACCCAGTGCATAGAGAAAGCAAAGAAATACCAGCATACAAAATCTGAGTTCAGAGCCACTGCACTCCCCAAACACAGTCTGTGGATCAGGAATGTGGTCACAGGAGTGGCTCTGAAGAGCTGACCTCCCCTCGTCCATCACCTGCCAAGGATGTGGCAACTCCACACTCTGGCAAAATTCAGCAGTATTCAGAATTCTTACAACAACCATAGAGAGCTACATGCAACAGAAACCAACAGATGCCCTGACCTACCTCTTGGCAATACGACTACTACTGAAACAAAATTTGCTTTTTTCTGAAAAATCTACTACTGAAACAAAATTCTTGGTTTTTTCCCCACTAGTTGCCTGGCTAGTGCTTAAATTTAACCCACATAATATCACATAGCCACGTCCAAGGAGCAAGTCTTCTCCTTGCTTCTGTTTTACATGTTATCAACATGGCTATATGTACAACCATATTTCAGAGCTTTTCAGGCAACTATTGCCCAATTCCACCTGTACTACACAAGGGCTTTAGCAGAGATGCATTAACTTCATACTGCACAGACATCTGTTCTCACGTGATTCAGAAGAGAAACAATAGAAATATCCCACTGCTTGCTCCAATGTTTTGTTCTCTGCAACTAAACAAGGCTCATGAGTGATACAGCAGGAATGAGGAACATATTTTTTCTTGGAGCCTAACAATCAACCTACAACAAGAGGACAAGGACACCTCTAAGGGATCTCTGACCACTGAGGTCAGTGATGTATCATTATTTTAACAGTCATAAGATCACTTTTATGATATTTGTCTCCTTGTTTCCTTCCATTCCCTGTTTGTTCATCCATATGCATCTCCTCTCTCATGTATCAGGCTGCACAATCTGTAGTGCAGAGACCATGTTTTCATTGTGTTTATACAGTGCCCAGTGCATGAACACTCTTGTCTAGCAATAAAGGAGGCTTGGAGATACCTGGTGTCTGGTAACAGAAGCAGCTGACAGCTCTTAGCTTCCTCAGAAGGAATTTAATTGGTTTTATGCAACAGCCACTCTTAAGTACAACGGTATTTTTCAAAGTACTTTTCTGACAGATTTCAGCCAGGCTAACTGATGGTTCCTCCTCTTGCCAGAGGAAGTATCCTTGGTTTTTGCTTTGCATTTGGATCAGAAAGCACTAAAGCACAAGGCCCTGCCGAATGACTTCAAACCAGAAGCCTCTGGATCCACTCTCAAGAGCACGTTCCCTCTCTGTGTACCTGCCTTGTCCCACCACAACTTCCATCCTCTTCCCGATGCATGGTCATTCTCAGCCAAACCATAGCCATGGCCAGCCACTTCGCTCATGCCAAAGCCATAACTGGGGGCACTGGGCACAACTGTCCACACACCTGGCACGACCTGTCACATCACTGTAACCTTGTGCTACAGAAGTTTTGCTGCCATTGCCATGTAGCTCACTGGAAACAGAAGAAGATTCACAACCGATAACAGTTTAAATCAAATAATGTAATCGGAATCCTGCTCTATTACATAACTGTTTACCTTTTAATTGTTTGTAATAATTGGGTAGTGCCGAGTTAATGAATTTCACAGTACGTGTCACGTATCACCCAGTCACATAGTTGTTTCGTTTGCAGCTGCAACAAAACTAAGGGTAAGACTGTGAAATTACTGATAGAAGGCAATTAACAGTGTCTACTCACCATGGGAGAAAAGATACCCTCAAGAGACTCATTCCATCATTCCCCTATCTTTAGCAAATTACAACAAATTAGCCTTTTAATTTTTGGGAGAAATGCACCACAACGCAGTTGCCCTTTGCAGAAGTCCCTGTGCCACCAGTGTGGTGTCACCATGCTGTATGCATGGGCTGCTGATTCTGGCACCAGCAACCACAGACAAGACAGGAAAAGCTTGGGGATGGGGCTTGGTGGTATGCCAGAGAAGGTGGTTCTGTACCTTTCACGACTCTTTCCCTTCCTGATGCACCTTCTGTGGAGAAGGCAGAAGCTAAGACATTTTATACAATTTTTTTTAATCACTCTATTAGCTTAAATGGAAACATGTCTTCCCATAATAATAAAATTCTATAGCATACAGAGAGAAATAGGCAAGTACCAAAACCCCAGGAATTACTCCCGTGGGAAAATAAGATTGAGTTAGGGGGGAAAAGAGTCAGAAGTCAATATCGGGGAAGGTAAAAGGTGATGACACAGCCAGCAAGATGATGGGACAGGAAGCTGTGCTATCAAAAAGTACCAGTGTTCAAAATGCAGCGAGCACTGTGCACCCCCCTCTCTGCCACAGGAAAGGCTCATGGAGCAGAAGAATGAGCACATGGGCTGCCTCTCAATCTCCTTCTCTACTCACCTTGTGCCCAGACAGAAGGCTTTGGGCAGTGAGAAGGCAGAGGCATGGTGGCACCTGTTCAGGGACTAGCCAAGCTACTGCGCACCCCACCTCAGTTCAGTGCACATTTGACTGGGAACCAATGGTGACCTGGCTCTGAAAACCACAGGAAAGACCATGTTTGCAACACTAGGAAATGATCCCATGCAGCTTCTCTGTTAGAAATCACTTCTGACATTCTTCTTGTGAACAGTGCCCAGTGAATCCCAGCAGGACAGAACAGGAGGTGCTGCAGCAGTGACCCCGACCACAGGCTTGGCTACCCCTGCCACCTGCATGGACACAGCTTGGTCACAGAGAGCAAACCTTTTGTGGCAAGTGCTGGTAAACAGCACCCAGGGTGCTGGTGGCACCTGGGATGGCTCAAAGCTCTGTGGTCCATGCTAACAGTCAAAAAGTGCGTGCCACCTCCTGAGAACTCTACCTGTAGTGGCCTGGGCAATTCAAAAGCCACTATTCCCTCGTGCTTTTGTCTACCTGGGGTCGTTCAGGTAAATGAAATTATGCTAACTGAATTAAGAACAGAAATCTGTTAAGATAAATCATGCTTAGGCCTCTGATGGAGAATTGAAGCATCATTAATTGCCTCCCTTCCTACTCCTTTAATTCTCAGTGAGTGGAATGAGTGTCCATACAGAGTTCTAATGAGGTTTAATTAATTTGCCTTAAAAGGTAGCTTAGATTAACTTTCTTCTATTCCTCCTGTAGACAACTCATGAATTACAGTATTAAAGCACCCTGACTCAAAGGATTCTTGTACCATGGGAACACTTCCTGCTCAGAGTTTTTCTACAGTCAAAATTTCTATGCTATCTTGTATGCAAGATTTGGTCTACTGTCCCAAATGGGTCCACAAAAGACATCTGTACAGATGAATGCAATTAGTTAAAACCTTCTCCCTCTCTTACTCAACAAAGTTATAGGGTCTGCAACAACATGCTAATTCAAGAATTATTTTACTGATTTCACTCTATTTTGATAAGGATTAAGGATTTGCCTACCAATGTACTTGTACTAGAGTTTCATCACTAGAGGCAGACTGCAGGAGACATTTATTTTAGTTTAACCAACTCCACCTGAAGCCATACCTTTGGTTAAGTAACTGGTATCCTTCACAGAACTGACACTTTACTTAATGTGAGGTACTCTTAAAATGCACCATGAGTGTAACACCCAAAGGGAATCTGCACAATGCAAACTGCCTTCAAAAACAATTGTGTTTAATTTGTATGGGCAAAGTGATGGTTGTGTTGCCAAAAAACCATCCTTCTGCTAAAAATGACGGACAAGGTGCACGTTTAAATTACTATGACACGGTGTTCATGAGACAGGTTCACATAAAACAAAGGAAAACTATACATTTTATGTTGCTTTCCTGTTTTTCCACTGCTTAAGTTTACAGAAGTGACAACAGACAGTGTTGTCAAATATGTTAAGAGCTAGTTTTGGAGAGTATTCGATTTGAAAACAAAGTCTCTTCTTTTTACGTGGCAATGGACCCCCACAGTCCTTAGTTTCAAAGAGGGTCCACATGAGTGCAGAACTACTGAGGTCTGTGGTGCAGAAGCATGGGCTACGTTGGAGTTAACTATTGAACAAGCCCCTGTCAGTCAGGAATGGTTAGGAGTAACCACCACTGCTCCCCAACCTCTGCCCCTCGAGACACAACGATATGAAGAAACTCAAAATCAAATATGACAAGTACTCCTCATCAGCAAAAACATTAA
The DNA here is from genome assembly GCA_013398115.1 of Falcunculus frontatus. Lineage (NCBI taxonomy): Eukaryota > Metazoa > Chordata > Aves > Passeriformes > Falcunculus > Falcunculus frontatus. Next base: position 195,910 of record VZRV01007682.1, read on the forward strand.
GATTGACATTTTAAAAGATCTTTTTCCCATAACAGATGAATGCTACGCCTTGTTAAAAACCCCAGCAATACAAATTCATTCCAGGATAATAAACCTGCGTGAATTTAACTACTGCAAACTGCACTTGCTGATAGAGACAATAAATAAACTAGAATAAAAGAGAATATTACACAGAAACAAACGTATCTACAGAATACTCTGAAGGGTGTATCTTGAGGGCCAGACTGTCAGTTTTGCACACGTGAACACAAAGCAACAGAGGGCTCTTCCCTTTGTGTCCTGGCTGCAAGATTTCTTACCTGACTCCTTATTGGGGCTGATGCAAACACCACAGACAAACCACCCTTTCACCAGGAAGGAAGAAAAAACCCAAATTTATGCACAACCCAGAGAAAGCACAGGTTTTTGATATGGTGATTTATATTTAAATAAGGTCTACAATACATTTATTTATTGGTTTCCTCTTTTTGTGTCTTCTAAACCAGGAACTCAGACAAAGGTAAAGAGAAATTAAAAGCATGTGGAAACCTCACACCCACACCACTTTGGTTCAACCTGTGCTTCAGGTCTAAGAGACTTAGTAAGAAAACTTCCCAAAAGCAACCACCATTTGTGAAAACCTATGGCCATAAAGAATTGACTGCAACTGGAATCGCAGTGTTTCAGCACATATACAGCTACAGCTTTCTGATAAAGGGTAAAGGGTATTTTGTTTTTAACCACTATGCTGTCCTTGGTTTGATGTGTGGCTGCTGAGATGGAAAAACAGCACTCTGCATTTCACTTTCAAATCTTGCAATGTACTTTCCCACTCCTTTAAAATGGAAGGAACTTTGCAGAAATAACAAAAAGGTCACACTAGGCAGCTTTATGTATTTGTTTTGTCTTCCTTTACAGAGAAAGACAACAGGCAAAGGAGTTCAAACAAGGTATAGAGAGCCAAAGAGGAAACCACAAGTTTTATTCTTCTCTTCAGAGCTTATATTTAGTGAGGACTGATCCCCCAGCATGAGAGATACTGTGTTATGTTTTGTGAGGCCTCCTCCCTCAGCACAAGAGATACTGTGTTGTGCTCGTCTCAGTTTTTCAAATATGTCAGGTCACCCTGAGAGATTCTGTGAATTCAAATAATCCTGACGTTAACTGAAAGATGCAGATGATCACGCTTTAATTCTTCTCTTCCAGCTTTCTCAGACCTCAGGAGAGATATCTGGAGATAAGATGTTCTAGTCCCAGCAGCCAGGGTAATCTTTAACAACATACTTTGGGAAGCAAGTCAGTTTGTGGTAGTTTTGCCCTCTTTGGTTCTTTTCTAAACTCTTCCTCTGTTTACCCCACTCCCTCTAGTACCCTCATTTCACCCAAACTGAGCTCCTGTGCATCATTCTTTGCTGAAAAGCACTTTTAGTTCTTTTACTTCCTTCAGCCATGACTTGCTCTTCAAGTCCCTGCAATTTAAACAGGAGCATCCTGGAGGCACTTCAGTTTATGCTGGCTGTGAGCAGCCACAAAGGATTAACATTTCAGTTTGTGCTTTGTAACTGAGTCAGGCTATGCTGGCAGCTCAAAGTTTGAGTGATATAAGACCCTTCTTCCAAGCCATGACAAAACTACCACTGACTGACAGAACAGGAATATCATTCCTCCCAGAGTTCTCTCTTTCCTGAAAGATTGCTGGTTTGTAATTACACCAGATTATAGCAATGGTGAGAAGTAGCTCTATTGAACTGAAGAACCCAAGTCTAACAGTTAACCTGAGGACTGATTTCTGCTCCTTTAAATGGAACAGTTCTATTTCCTCTTTAAAAAATTTCCCTTTCTGTCCAATAAGGAAAGTGTCTTCTGACAAAGAAACAGAGCTTTTCCCCTACACCATGACAAGCTGAATCATAATACCAGACACACCCTGCATTAGTTCCCAAAGCTCTGCCACTTTAATCCAATCGAACAGAAGAGTGGTGCATTTCAACATCTGACATTACAACTGCTGTCTTAAAGAACACAAGCTATTCCTTAACTACATCACAAAGCTGCATGAGGCTGTCAAGGACAGAAACAGGGCATCTTAGCACTAAGTTCAACACTTGGTCCAGAGCCAACATCACTGGCATCATCTTCTATCCATGGGAGTCTGCTCCAGTGTCATCAAGTTTCTTATGGAAGAGATATTCACAGTGGAGAGAAACAGGGATTAGACTGTCCCCATTAACACATCATCTCTGAGTCCAGGAAATCAAAGCCCACAAGACCACCATGTGCTCGTTGGACAGCTGAATTGCTCTCTTCTAGCCCTATTAACACATGGAGTTCAACTAAATTGAAAAAATTCCATTATGTCACTAGTGTATAAAATTTGCTTTTGTTTAACATGACATTCGAGTTCAGAAAAAAGTCTTTGCTCTGAATTCCAGCTACTGATTAACACTGCTAAGTATGTAAATAGCTAATTCCCAGATCTTCTTCTGACCTTTTCCCACAATTTCCATTAGATTTTAAACCACAAGTTTAGCAGAGCTACTGCTGAGAAGACTTTCACCATCCACACCACACAACCACAGGCAAAATAGGCAGAAATAAACACTCAAGGGCAAATTCCCTCTCACTTGGTTATTGATTTCCATCAACAGCTTTGCAACAAGAATGGATTTGACCCTTTGCCCTAAACAGGCATCCACGGTGTTAACACTTCAGGTTGCTGAAGAAAGCAGATTTGCAAAGAAAAAATCAGGATGTTAGTTCCCAGCTCACCACTGAATCCTTTCAAAGACAGATCCTGCCCACAGCCAACACAAACTCCCTAAAGTAACCACAAGAAGCTTTCAGACTTGTTAGCAACAATGCTGCTGAAGCCTGATTTAGAATGGGCAGTTTACCTCACACCTCAGAAGGGCTGAGGCCTAAGAGGGAACATTCCTGTGAAAAAGGTTTTTGCAATGGTACTGTCTCTTGTGGAGTCTCTGGTGTCTGCTAACACAGCTGGGTTCATGGTTCTATCACTGTCAATTCCTGGATGCCTCATTACACAGTTAAGCCCATGCTCCAGCTTTTCCCTGAGGCTCCTCTCCTCTCCAGACACTAGTTTCCTGGAACTCCCATACTGCTGCTATTGTGTCACAATCAGCCAGCAGTTTCAAGAAGCTTTTGGAAGGTGGGGGCTATGAGAAGGGAGAGAAGACCAAGCAGACATTCCTGCAGGATAAGGATCTTTTTCTGGGACAACCAGGTTAAACACACCATTAAACACTCCAACAAATGGACACTGAGATAGCTGAGATATCACTGATTTCACTGAGAGGTGAAATCCCATTTCTTGACCCCGCAGAAAGAATCTTACTCCTTTCCTCCATTTTCAAAACTGGCCTCACTAGATTATCCTGCTCTTCAAAACAGTTTCAGATACAGAACTAATTTATACTGTGACGAAGAGCAAAGAAACATGTTTAGAAAAAAATCAGAAGCCATGAAAATCTCAACTTCCTCACCCTTTAAGAACCCACCCCTGGGTCTCCCTTTCTGCCTCATTCCCTTTCTCCTCATCATACCTTGAGCTTTTCTTTAATTAACCAAATAAAAATATCTTAAAATTGCCTTTTGCCTGGAACTCCTCATTTTGTTTCTCCTACTAGTACACACACATACAGAGAAAAAATCTAACACTGAAGGCAAATACCAGTATCTGGTCCTAATGTTTTTGTATCACCAGTTTTGATAGAATTTGGTTCCAGTGACCAAATATGATGATAATTCAACTATAAATTGTATATTCACTTTGATGCCTATTCCAGATGTGAAGCTTCATATCCTAAACTGCTCATGCAGCAACACACAGCATCCAATGGAAATCATGTTATCACCATGCACTTGTCATCTTGCAAAACTTCACGTTTCAAGGCCTAGTTTCAAAACAACTCTGTACTCTCACACCCTCTCGATCTTACGGCATCTCTACAGTCCCTACTTTTAGATATTGCGATGTTTAGATATTAGATAATTAGATAGTTTAATTATTACATTACAATTATTATATTATTTTATTATACCATTATATGTCGCATTATTTATTAATATATTCTATTATTAGATATTATATGCTCTATGACATATTACTATAGAATATATTATTACTATTATTATACTATTGGATAATTTAGATATTAGGCAATTAGATTTTTTAGACACTAGACATTAGGATATTTGGATACAAGAATATTAGGATTTATATATTATGAGCACAGAAGCTCTGGCATTCTGGATAAGAAGTTTTCAATGAATGAGCAGGATCAGAGACTGTTTAAGAAGACTTCAGCAACGCAGTACAGAAAGACAGGCTGAGAAAAGTAACCAATTTACCTGAAGTATTAACAGCATCTGAATAATAGATGGTGGAACTCTGGCTCTGGAACGGGATAATGCATCTTCCAATTTTATATTGAGGGTAATTATATTCCTAAAATGCAGAAGAGCCAATTGCCGAACCGAGGGCTCCTTTCCCTTGGAAACAGAAAGAAAGCAAGATGGATTATGAGCAGTATGAAAAGGAGTTTCAAAATCCTCTGTTCAAATTCCTTCCTCCCCTCCTGAGGTATTACAAGAATGGTAAACCTAAATGAAACACGAAGGAAACATAACAAAGGACAGAGAGCAGCCCCCAAGTCTGCACAGTAAATTTGATTTGGCAGTAATGAACTCTACAGACAGTGACTGAGTCTGACTGCATGTGGAGAGGATGAAGGGTTGAGGTGGGATGAGAGCTGGATGCTATATGAATATTTTGTATTTTAACAGTACATCAAAAATTAAATGCATCATAAGTTTAAAAAAAAAAAAAGGCAGGGCTGCAAATTGGTTGAATTTCCATTATTTTGTAAGATTTTGAGTACTCGCTCTTTACTGTCTTCAAATTTGGCAGGAATCCTGACTCAGCCCGCCTGTGGATCCTCTTTTCTATACAGTTTGAGAGACTTCACTATAAGGCAGGAGCAGAGCTGAAGTTTCATATTGCATTTTCAAAGCCATCTGTTCTAAGTTCAACAATACCTTCTCACTGAGGAAAAATCCCAGCTGAAGAATACAACTCCAGCACTGTCTGCAGAGATTAACAGCACCTGCCTTATGTAGAACTGGGAAACTGTTTCTCTTTCTGGCATTAGGGGTTATTCCTTGGGTATATATGACTGTACACATGGGAGGTTTGGTATTCAACTGGTGTTGACTTATGTCTGGAATAAAGAAGCCTGACCCAACCCTACCCATTCCTTTTCACTTTCTAAATTATTTAAACTAAAGTAAAAAAGGCCCCAGATCTGCTTCAGTTGCTAATTAATAGAATTTACAAGAGCACGTAAGCACCAATTGGGCTTTTGGAAGAAACCTCAGAACATGAGCAACTAGATCTATTTGAATTTACATGGGACGTAGGGCTCTTAAGCCCTCAAGGTTCCTTTGGAAATTCAAGTAATTATTGCCATCTGATAGGGGAGAAGACTTGTGTTACTAAAATATTTTCAAAGGCCTCAGAAACACAACAGAGAATAGGGATGCTTGGTGCGATTTTCAAAAACAACTGAGTTTGTTCTAATTTAGTCAAGTGCTTTATAAAAAAAGGCTGAGCCTACCTATATCTCTAAGTGTACAAATATCTTGGATTTAAATTACAGGACACTTAGAAAAATCTCCCATTGTGTTCTAGTGTGCTTTTAACAATGTCTTATTTCTATTGTTTTAGAGTTTCTACTAGTAAGACACAAGTCTATGAGTGAAGTAGCCCTGTATGTTTTCCGAGCTCTTCCCTTTCAGAATAAAATTCACTGTGAAATTTGCAGCTTTTCCTTTAAATTTAGACTTCATACCTGTAAATGTCTGAAGATGCAAATGGTAATATCGTTAACATTTGGGCAATCATTTTAGGCAAAAAGTCCACTTGAAAAAATGGGAGAAGGTTTCTGAAGTTTCCCCAAATATATCCAGGCATCAAGTTCCCACTAAAATCTGTAAGCATCTATGAGCAGTTGCAAAGATCACTCACACCTATCTGGTACAGATTTCCTTGAGGCTTCAGTGATAAACAATACTCTTTGGCCATCATTACATTAGAAAATCAAGTATCTATTGTGCATTTAAAATTACCGGAGTCAAAATCTGTGCTCATCTAAACTGGTCAAACTCCACTGACTGTTGCTGTCCACTTAGCACTGCATAGAATTTTATCTCAGAAATACAACTGCTTTTCAAAAGCAGAGATACTTCAAAGACAAAATTCACATTACAGAGAAGGAAATGTATATATTTAAATCAAAACATCTCCACTTACTTCACTGTGCAACATTTCAGTTTATCATTCATAACCTTTTTTGACTTTTAGTGTGATTGGCAGAAGGACTAACCAGACTCCCTGCACTCCACTTTTGTTTTCAAAGTTCCCCTTCATCTTTTCCACCCAAGCACTTCAAACCATTTGTATAAGTAAATTATTTGCATGACATGACTATACAGAACAGTTGCACTGGGAGGTTGGCCCAAGGAGAGAGAATTAAGGATTGCATCAATCTGCTGATGAACCTGTAAAGTTGCTTTTTCCGGTTTTTCATGATTCTATGGTAACAGAGTAATTTTTTCACCTGCACAGGATAGAAAATAGCCTGCAGCATGGGCAGGACATCACTGAAGAAAAAATCCCAGGTTTCAGCTAAGGTATCCAGTAGTTTCTGCCCTGCAAAAACACAAAACAAACTAGTGAACAGTTTTGGTTGTAACCAGCTAACTGCAAAAAGTAAAACATGCAGGAAACAATTTGAATCTGCTACTATATGCTAAGATGAGTTATGCAGGAGCTACTATTAGCAGTATGGAATTAATATTCCTTTCGGTGTATCAGATCCTTCCATATTTGTGTCTTTTCAGGTGACTCATCTGATGTTCTTAACAAACTCGGAGACTCTGAGGTTACTCAGGAAAACCCTGTGAAGAACAAAGACTAATAGCCCAGGTTACATCCTCCTCTTGCAGTAATACTTGCAGGACAGTACTGTGGAGGAGAGCTGGGGAAGGATACAGCAGGTTAAATGTGGAAGCGTTCCTCCAGAGGAATTTACTGCGCCGTTCCCCCTCCTGCCTTTCAAGCTGCAGGGCAGCAAAACAAACCACACTCTGTGGAGATGCTCTGTAAAGCATCCCCTCAAACTGATCTCTTGTAGCTTTTCCACTGTTCCCTTTTCCACTTACACAGAAAAACTCACCCAAGATCTATGGAAAAGAACAATGGTGTTAGGGCTCTAATTTTTACTGCAACTTTCAAGCGATGTAGTTAGAATTTGCTATAGGGCGAGTTCCCCATGGTCCTCACAGCAAGGCCACCTCCATGTCCATTCTCTCCCCAGCTGCAGCCACCTGGAATCCTCCCCAGTGGAATCTGGAGAAGCTCTGGCCAGGTTGTACAACCAAGTTGGACACTGAGCTCCTCACAGAACATTTTACACAACACAGAGGCAAATGCAGAAGCCGAACCCACAGAGGAAATCTGGTTCAATAGGTGGGTTCTGGCTTCAGATCCCTGTTCCCCAAAATGGCCCATGTGACCTTGGACAAGCTCTTTACCATCCCTATGCCCCCAACCCAACTGTGAGAGGAGCAATACCCCTGCACCTCCACCAGCAAGAGGTGGTGATATGGAGATAAACGCATCAGAGATTCTGAGGAATTCAGACAAGACAGTATGACCTACCAGGACGCAAATTCAGTAGCAATCAATCAGTATTACTATTGGTGTCAGAATCTGATACTATTCTTAACTTCTGTATTAGAGCATTACTTTGAGCCTCAGCCAGGGTATATTTTGCCCAGAATTACATACATACCACAAAGCAATTATGCACGAAAGCATCGACACTGCTAACCACACTCAAGTTAGTCAAGTGCCAATGTTTACTATGGGATATTTGATCCCCCTGCCTTTTTAAGCACATAATGAACAGCTCTGGTGAATCTGCAACTCCTGAATTATTTCCAGGTTGATGACATTAAGTGCTTTCAACGACAAATGTGGATCACCATGCTATACTTCAGCTGCTGGCTTGTGGAACACGCCAAGGTCTTATTTTCAGCACCACAAGGCAGGAGTTCTCTCTATCCTGCACATTCATGCAAGACAAGACTGAAAAGGGTGTTCTCTGTTTCCATTTTTAAAACCTTTTAAAAAATCTGTTTTGCATTAGTTCTAGTGAAATACAGCAGGGAACCAAGTCCAAAAATTTCTAGCAGCTGTAGCAGTAATAGTAGTAATAATAACAATGGTAGTAGTAGTACTAATAGTAATAGTAGTAATAATAATAGTAATAATAGTAGTAGTATTAATAATAATAATAATAATAATAAAAAACATGTGCTGGTTTTGGCTGGGATACGTTTAATTTTCTTCCCAGTAGCTGGTAGTTGCTGGAACAGTGTGATAACACAGGGATATTTTAGTTATTGCTAAGCAGGGGGTACACAGAGCCAAGGCCTTTTCTGCTCCTCTCCCACCCCACCAATGAGGGCCTGGAGGGGAACAAGGAGTTGGGAGGGCACATGGCTGGCACAGCTTTTCCCAGCTGGCCACAGGGACATCCCAGACTGCATGGTGTCATGCTCAGCATACAGAGCTGGGGGAAGACAGAGGAAGGTGGGACATTGGGAGTGATTGTGTTTGTCTTCCCAAGTCACTGTTGTGCATCACAGAGCCCAACTTTCCTGGCATGGCTGAACACCTGCCTGCCCGTGAAAAGTGGGGAATGTACGCTATTTTGCTTTGTTTGTGTGCATAATTTTTGCTTTACCTACGAACTTGTCATTATTTCAACACATCAGTTTTTTCACTTTTACCCTTCCAACTCTCTCCCCCCATCCCATGGAGGGAAGTGAGTGAGTGGCTCCATGGGCGGAGCTGCTGGCTGGGATTAAATCACGAAAATAACCTTGCATTTTAACATCCAATACTAGTGTCTGAAATACCAAAGTGCTTCCAAGATATAAATCCGATCGTGAAGGAGAAGCCCAACCACTACACCCTGAAGGCAGAGTTTTAAAGAGTTAAATATGTTAGTTCCCACAAGGTGAGGTTAAAACCCCTTATAAATCTTACTGCTAGAATAGTACGAAGTTACTCTGTTGAGCTAAACACGCCTTTACCATCAAGTACTTATTCCATCCTATGGACAGCTTGTTTTGAGACGTAATGGATTTCTGCACAGCAGCTCAGAAAGGCTGCACGGTTAAATGACTTAGGTAGGCAGGCCTTTTACTGAGGGCTCTGGAAGAATTCCTATGATTTGCTGAAATGAGCATCTTTCACATGAAGGAATGTGACTTACATGTGTTATCAAGGATATATCCTTTTTCTGCTGTCAGCCAAAGTTCACTACATTTAGCATAAGCATTTGCTGGATTTCAGGAAACTGGGTTACTCTAAATGCCCATTTTAATGAAGCACAATATAGTCATTTCGTATGGTATAAAAATGCATTTGGTACTTTTCAAAGGGCTTCTACAAGTTAATTGAAACTCATGAAAGAAATATAAGAATAAATAATTAGATATTAGGAAGAAGTTCTTCCCTTTGAGGGGGTGAGGCTCTGACACAGGGTGCCCAGAGAAGCTGTTGCTGCCCCACCCCTGGAAGGGTCCAAGGCCAGGCTGGACGGGTCTTGGAGCAAGCTGGTCTAGTGGAAGGTGTCCCTGCCCATGGCAGGTGGGTGGATCAGAATGATCTTTAAGGTCCCTTCCAAACCAAACCATTCTGTCATTTTCAAAACCTTCTGCAGGACAAAACCTCCCCAAAGTGTGTTTTTTTTCTCTTATGAAAACTTCAACACCAGGTGGAGAGGGAAACTCAAACCATGGGATGGGGACAACCTGAGATTTGAGAGCAGGACTGCTGCTGCTGCAGACCCAGAAAGAGAACCCTGCTCAGAATGGGAGCTCCAAGACTTCCATGCTTCCAGCTCTGTCTTGGGTGTTTTGAGAGCCATGGGGTCACCGACTACAGGATGGACTCCGGGGCAGAGCTGCATTTGCTGCCAAGAAACACAAATTCCAGCCTTGGAAACTCAAGTCCACCAGCAACTCCCCAGGAAAGCTGTGTGTCAGAAACACCTCTGCCTCTGAATGAGATGCCTGAATTACCGCTACACTCTTGTAACTTGCCAGTTTTAGAGAGAACATTTCTGAGCACAGACTTAGGAAAAACATGACCAGTTTAATTCTCACCTTCCCAGAATTTCTGACCATATCTTAAGGGGCAACCCTAAAATGACACATTAAATCAAAAACCAAAATAAGATTTAAATCAACAGCCCGCTGAAATTTGGTATTTCCTAAACATGGTCCTATATTTGAAAGCCCTTTAGTGGTCTCACATTTTAGGTTTTCATCTAAGCTTTGATCTCAAAAACCAGATACAGTATTTTTGATTTTCAAGCTGGTAATACCAGGAAAAAGAAAGACTGGACTTTGCTAGGTCTGTATCTCATCTGCTGATTTGATACTTATAAAACAACTTCCTTTGTGATTTACAAAGCAGCTTTGAAGGCCTTGAGATCCCTATAGCTCCCCTTGTGCTCCCCAAGCTGTTATTTTATATAGCTGTGGAATTTGGTGTCCAGCCTAAGGAGTTTCAGTACTTTTTTTGTGGACTTTGGGGTTTTTAATGTGAAATTGGTTCTCTTTTTGCAGTGTTCAGGGCTACTGTTTTTTCATCAGAAAAGCTTGATTCCTTAGCACCATCTTAATCTGATCAACTGTACTGTCAGTAACGAAAGGTCACATCCAGGATTTATAGATAGCTGAGACTTATGGAAACAGTTGTCTCCAAGCTCCTGCTTAAGCAGTACATTTAGACTAAACGGCATTATGACTACAGCTTTGGAAAAGGAAAGATCATTTCTTTAAAACTGCCTTCACTCCCCAAAGATCTGTAGAATGTTTACATGGGCAATAATTCTTGAAGCTATTACGAAACCATTTCACCATCTGATGTATAGAATCACAGATCATTTAGGTTGGAAAAGACTTCCAGGATCATCAAGTCCAACCATTAACCCAGCATTGCCAATGCCATGTCCCCAAGTGCCACATCTACATGACTTTTAAATCCCTCCAGGGCTGGTGACTCCACCACTGCCCTGGGCAGCCTGTTCCAATGCCTGAACAACTCTTTTGGTGAAGAAATTTTTTTCTAACGTGCAATCTAAACCTCCCCTAGCACAACTTGCATGCCAAATCTAGGACAAGACAGCACATTTAACAACACAGCTAAACGCCACATAATAGCATAAGACAAAATATGGGTGACTATGAAGCAGCACACCAGGTGGAAGTTTATCCTTGATGTTACTTCCATCAGGTGGCACCTTGAGAAGGTGTAGACAGTTAAATGGAGCCTTGACTTTAAAATGAGAGACAGTGCCTGACCTCATTTATGTCAGCATGACTCCAGAATAACTCTTAAAACAAGCTACAGCATTATTTTGGATTACTTAAACTAACTGTGATCTTTGTGCTTAGATCTTTGTTTATTACATATCTCAATCTATTTTCACTTTTCCTGAGCAGGATATAACTGAAGGAGAAGGAAGTGTCCTTGCTGGAGGCAATCCTTCCCTGACTCCCTCAATGCTGCTCTAGGCAATCACCTCCCCTTTGTGAAGGTTAATGAGAACACCAAGGCAGGACCCAACAACAGACTGTAGGAATGGATGGAGACAGGATCCATAGTCCCAGGAAGATAGTGGAAAGCATGCCAGTGCCTCCAGAGTGCATTTGCTAAAACTCCTGTGTCATACATAGCCGTGCTAAAATCCAAGTTACCTTCATAAAACCGGATCTTGTCCCTTAGGATCACCATGCCTTTTGTGAGCAGCTGATTCTGTAAATAAAATATAGACTACCTTTACTCAATTCTGTACTTCCCTACAGCCATCATATTTCACATTTTGTTCATTCTTAACTTTAGACAGTGAAGGGGGTCTTTTATTTTAAAAATTAATCATCACAGGACTCTTGCTGTGTCCATCTTATTTAAATCAATTGGGACACTTGTGAAATGATGCTATAATCGCCTGCTGTTTTTAGGATAAGGGATGTATTTTGTGCAGTACAAAGTGCTTCTCAAACTTCAAATGACTGACCTACAAAACATGTACTTAGAGAAGCAGAATGAATACTGCTTCAACAGGCAGTGGTACTTCTAAAAGTCTTTCCTAGTAACTCTACTGCAATCAACTTCACTGGTTTACTCAGGGACTTCAATTTTAAGCTAAAAAATAATGCCTGAAAGCTCATGAAAGACAGCAATGACCTACAGAAACACAGTGACAGGTTGGACTTTCACAGTCTAACTATATGTATGTATTTAAAATCCAAATCCCATTAATCTGTTAATTTCAAAAACACAGAGAAGTCAGTGGACATCTCTGAATTGATTCAAAGGTCTCCAGGTCATCATTTAGAGTGTGCAAAATTATTTTTCTCAGTAGCGTATAACAGAATCGCATTTAAATAAAGAAAACACAGGCCTACCTGCAGATACTCAGTGAAAAAGGATCCCAGTTCTGTTTTCAGTAATTGCCTGTATTAAAAAGAGCAAGACGAGAATCTGTGTAATCAGCAAATCACATTAGCTGTGCACTGCATGAAAGAGGGGAAGTCACTAATAGCAAATTACTTTAGAATGAGCACAGAGACTGTCATTAATGACTAACTACAAAGAGAGCAAACAGGGTCAACAATACCAAGACCCAAACCAGCGTTTTCGTGTGTTGAAAAATATCTGCTGTCATTTTAGATGGCTCAATTGCACCTATGAAAGGAAAATAAGATTTCACGAAAAGAGGATGCTTTCCATCCTACATCCCCTCAGGAGACTCAAGACAGCTGAAGTTTCATATGGTTTCAATGAAAAGGCAGGTAGGAATTTGACAGTTTAGCTCTGCCTTTCATGATTCCTCTACACTAAAACCTACAAAGCAATCTCAGAGAGCAACTGAGGCTCCCATGCAAAACAAAATCCCACAAACAACTCTCAAATTCAGAAACTGAATTCAACCCTGTCCGTAAGCCTGTTTGTATCCAGGTAAAATTCACTACATGGCTAAAAAGCTGTGTTATTTAAATCTCACATGCTGGATGCTAGATAATACCTCTCATCAATCAGGTCACTATTTAAATGCATAAACGACAGCTCGGACCTTATAGAAGTGTAGCCCCAGCTGGGTTTTCTGAACACATCTAAATCTGGCCTAAATCTCTTTTGAAAACCTGTCTATGTGACCATGTCAGGCCCCATGAAGAAGTGAGGTCAAATGTGACTTAAAATCTAAACACCCATTTTGATTAGAGTAATTATATGATTTATATATTCGATAGCATGTCGTCTATCCCTTTGTGTTATATCTTTACCTGACAACTGATTAATCAAATCATTTAACTAGTGAACAGAGACATCAGACCAAATCCAGCATAGCCCTCTATTCCATGAATGTCTACAGGACTTGATTCTGATGTTCTTACAACACAGCCTCTTGAGATCTCCTAAAAGTTCAGGGAAGACAGGAGCATGTCAGTCTTAAGGAGGCTGAAATATGGTACCTTGGTTTATTTATCCTTAAGCACATGTCCACACTGAGCTCATAGCTCTGGAAGGTCTAGGCAGAAATTAAATAAAAAATAAACAGAAGGAAGGGCATTTTCAGACGCTCCTAAGCATCAAAGCCCTTTTCAGCTAGAAACTTGATTAATTTGGACAAACTGTTTATGGACAAAAGTTCTGAAAGCTAGCTGAGGCATTATCCATAGGTGTCCCACTGTCATGAAGAGCTGTTGGATCACCAGCCCCCTCAGCATGTGGCTACAGTGTGTGGGAGAAGAGTCCTGGCAGCACCCTGAGGCCCTGCCCTCAACAGTAATACTGACAAGCCCTCGGCAGGGTTTAAAACCCACCTCTCTCAAAGGCTGCTCAAGTTCCAGTGCCTTAAGAGAAGTCAAGGGGAACAAGGTTGTGACAGCCAAATTGGAGCGTGCTCACTCCAAGTGGAGATTTACTGTCCAGTGAGGTGACTTTTTTCTAGATCACAAGTGATGACACCAAAAGTTCATCCTACTTTGAACATGGATAGACAGACCATTTTTAGGTTGAACTAACAAGAAAATTGCAGGTTTGAATTTTCCTATGAGAGTGACAATTTAGTCTCATGTATCTCTTTGTGCCACTGTTTCAAAAAAATACTGGTACTTTATGCTGACAGATTTTGCTAAATTTCCTACCCTCTCCTAAAGCTAGTAGCTCCAGATGGATTCCTCACAGTCTTGAAGAGGTGATGTGTAACTAGCTTTTCTTTTAATATTTTAGGTTCTACTGATAAATTCTGGTTTTTAGGGCCAGAAATAAAAATGTATGTTCTACTTATCCAATAGCCAGCTCTCTGATGAAACAAGATCCCACCATATTTCCACTTTTTGAGCTGAAATCAAACAACCAGCTTGTAGGTAATTATATGCACTGGACTGCACCACACCAGGCAGCACTACGCCTACATTAATATCTCTGTTTACAGGGCAGAAGAACTGACAAGCACAATTCACGCATCTTGCTTTTTGAATCCCTAATAATACAGACACTTCAAGCTACTTAATTAATTTCTAGTGAAACAGTGAGGCCCTCAGGCCAGATCAGAACACCAGTGTTTGATATTCTTCGTATATATTCCTTTAAAAGAGATCCACAACAAAACTGGATCCAAGACATCGCTTGCAATTTCTTTTTCATCCTTGCTTAATTTCCTTCAACAAAAAACAGTTAGGCTTTCAGAACCTGAATAATTTCAATTACTGACCAACCTTATCTAGACAGGTGGACATCAGGGTAGAGTCCAGGTAAAAATATGACTAATCCTAAAAGAGATCCCTGACCAAATAGCAGATCTTATTTCAAGTACATTTGATTTTTAAGCCAGGCATTTTGCACTCATAAAGCTTCTCTATCATTGATATCAGGCCTTCATTCCCTGTTTAATGACTTAATAAATTAAGATGATAATATAAATTCCCTTAAAATGTGCTAAAATAGCTCGTGACTTTTTTTTCCCTGCTGCTGCTTCGTTGGTTCATTTTAAAATTAACTCTTGCAACATTACTCAGAATGGAAAAGTGTAATACTGCATAATAGATGTTAAATAAAGTTAAATGAAGCCAACAAATTATTTTAGTGAGTTTGAACTCTGGCTGCAAAAGAGGAAATGCCACTAAAATGTGCTTTGTTTGCATCACATCAGTATCCTGAAACTCAGAAAAGAGGCAGCTATAAATATGTATTAGCTTTAATACAGGACATCCTGCTTCCACTGTGTTTCCCTTTCCTTCTTTTTCTTCCTTGTTTTAAAAGTGGTCAAAATAAACACTTCGAAATTATTTATGGTACATGAAATGAAAAAGGAGAAAGCACTATTTGATTATTAATATTGCAAACATGGACCAAGAGAAAACTAAACAGTACATACATGCATGGAGATTTTTATTACCAGACTTTTGACTCAATCTTCTGTTAAATCACTCAGTAAGGGCCCAGAAGTAGGAATGCACAGGCAACATACTGGTGATATTCCCAGTTGTTGGGACTTTACTGTGCTTCATCAGCTTTAGCAGAGGAATTCAGGAGTTCCAGCAGTGTGAGAGAGACGCAAATCCCACACTGGTTTTATTGCAATAGGGATTCTGAGGGCTGTGTATGTAATTCTGTATTTAAGGCCACTTTCTAATGCCACAGGAATGCAAGAAGGTGTCAAAAGGCATTGGTATAAACAAGTGGCAGTTCTTATAAGCCAAATCTAGAAGGAAAGTAAATGGTGATGCACAGATTTGTACCCACTGATGTTTTCCTAAATAATCAGGGTTCAAAGCCTCGACATGTGTGTTCAGAAGAAGAAGTTTTACGTATTTGTTTGCATGTATGTGACATATGGTAGTTGAATAGACATGATATTCCTGAGTCTAAACAAGGGTGTGCAAATATTGTTCAAATATTTACACTTGATCTATGAGTCAACTTGGATATTCAGGGATTTATTAGGAAAAATATTCCAGAATCTGCTCTAATTAAAGCAGTAAAGTAAAGTCACTTCTTTTACCGTCCTGTAACTATTCAAAAAAGTAACTAACTAATATTAACCATTTACCTGAACACTTCCACACTTGAATTCTGCCCAGTGGAAAGAATGTATTTCTTTCTCATTTTGTACTCATAGGAAAATGCATCTAAAACAATCGTAAGGCAAATATACACTTGTTCCACTTCTGAGGTCATGTTTATGAATCAGGTATTTTTGCACTCAATAATAACATTAACCCAAAGAAAGTTAGTTTGAAAGAAACAGCAAAAGCAGTAAGACAGGTATTTTTGGCATGTGTCAAATCAGTAATTTCATCATCAGCTCAGGTATGAGGCACCAGGCATTCTCCCTGAAGTGAGCTATCAGCTGAGATACCAACGAAGCAGCATTATCCCTACCTGAACAAAAAGAAATGGGCCTATCAGGTCGCAGCAAAGCCTTTCATAAAATAGAAAAAAAAAAGTCAGTGTATTTCTAGTCAGCTTGCCTGTTCAGCCACACGAGATGCTGCAATAAATTCAACTCAACTATGTTACCAAGCATCATTGTGATGCAGGGTTTATAGCCAGGTAAATTAAAGCAAAATTTGGGCACATTTCTATCTGTTTGTTGGTTCATACAAGATTATATTTGTCTGACACATCAGCAGAAAATTTTCCTCCCCTGTCCCTGACCAGCAGATGAGCATATTAAAGGAAATGCATTGGGCCAAGAAATCTCAGCCCAGAAGTACCATTTTTTGTCATTCAGATAAAACTGAAGAATCCTAATGGCACTTACAATAATAATGATTAACCATTATTCCAGTAAGTAACTCAACTTGATTGATGGATCATGCTAACTGACAGACATCCTAGAAAAGCTATTCTTTGTATGTCATTTTCTCCCCAGAGAAGTAAGAAATAACTGAAGAGTAAGTTTATTTTAATTTCAGAAAGAGCAAACACAGGCCCAGTATCATCTGGCTGGACTTTTCTGAAGGTATTTTCACAATTAAAGGAACCAGACTGGGCCAACTATCCCAGACTGGAAACCAGAAAGGGACAGATAAACCCAAAACATCTGGGTATTCTGGGGATTTTGTTAGACTCCAGTGTCCAGACAGAGTAGCAATAAGCAGTAAGGGAAAGGGAATAACTAAGGATCATATCTGAAGACAGCCAGGGAATGTAATAAGCTGTCTGTCTTTTTAAAGTGCAGATTATTTTCCACCATTTATTTTGTAAAGCAGTGGACAAACTTCTAAAAGGCAATCTGCTACCTTGCCCTTAGCAGTGAGACAGTTTGGTAAGTAATAATATGTGCTGAAAAAGTAGTAAAATGCGAAGTGCTGTAAATCCAGGTATCAGCTTATATCTTGGTAAATTTTTTCAACTGTAACTTAAGTAACTCAAATGGTAGGATTTTCACTTTTTTTTTAAAGGGAAGAAAATTCCCATTATACATCTCACTGGCCTGAGTTACATATACAGTTAGTGTGTTGCAGGCAGTATCATCACAATATGGGAAAGAAGCTGGAAACATAAACAGTGTTACTCAGGCCACGGTGTTAACAGGACGGCTTTGTAACTTCACATACACTCATGCTGTGTGGAAGAAGCAGTAGATCTAAGGGACCACCAGGCAGGACATCTTTCCTTGCCATGTCTCACTGAGTGTTTGGAGGCTTTACCTCCTCCATGGATGCAAGGGAAGTACCTGAGAGTGGCACCTCTGGAAACGGCAGAATCACTGCCGTGCAACAGGGCTGAATCACCAGAGGGTTGCAGGTTTTCCCTTCCTTAGTTTTAAACCAGCACATCAAGACAGACTCTGAAATAAGCCCTACTGCTCAGGGCTGAATTCCTCCTGCAGAAGGAGGGATCAGCTCTCGCCCACAGTGAGGTGCTGACACGTGTCAGCAGCAGCGATTACTGAGGCAAAATGGATGGTGCTGGTCAAAACTGCAACTGGGAGAAAAAGCTTAATGCTCTGCAGAGGCTCTAAAGTGTGAGGGCTGGCAAACAGTACTGAGTATCTGGCTGAGAGCATCTTGCACGGCAGAGTCTCTTACCTGACTCCTTCATTGAGGTTGTAAAGTTCATGGTCTGGGAGACCCTTACGCTGGAATACCGCTATCACTCCATTGTGGATACTGAAAGAGGACATGAGGAGTCATTAGCACCCAACAAGATTCGAGAAGGGTTATCACCTCCACAATCAGCCTAGCATTTCTCTCTAGACACTTCAGAATCTTTTAAAAGTCATAGATGACTTCCGGTACTCCATCCATCCCAGATGCCTTAAAGGAAATTACTGCCTAGAAAATAGATAGTATCTTTGAAATCAGTTCTTTTTGATTTGTTCCAACTCAGTAACTTCAACAGCTGCACATCTGAAATCAGTAATTTCAAAAACTTAGGCCTATATTTTTAAGTACTTTAAGTAAGTCAACTATGACTTTTAATACATTCACATATTAAGTGTATTTGAAGTATTTAGAAGTATAGTTTTTATCTCTATGGCTCACTGCAGAGACAGTTAACAGCTTCCACTGCACTGGAGTCTCTGCAAGGGAGCAGCAATCAACTTTAGAGCTCTGGAAAGCAGGACCAGGACCAGATCTGCCCATCCTGGAGGTACAAGGGTGTGGGGTTGTGTCTTGTGAAGAAGAGCTAAGGGTGGTCAGTATCTGTTCATAAGGTGTCCAGGGGGAGGAGGCTTGATTCCTACTGGTGGAAGAGCTCATCATAGAATCACAGGATGTCCTGGGTTGGAAAGGACCTAAAGATCATCCTGTTCCACCCCCCGCCATGGGCAGGGACACCTTCCATTAAAGCAGATTGCTCCAAGACCCATCCAGCCTGGCCTTGAATGCTTCCAGGGATGGGGCAGCCACAGCTTCTCTGAGCACCCTGTGCCAGGGCCTCATCACCCTCACAGCGAGGAATTTCTTCCTAACATCCAATCTAAACCTACTCTCTGTCAGTTTGAAGCCATTCCCCCTTATCCTGTCACCACATGTCCTTGTAGAAAGTCTCTCTCCTTCTTTCTTGTAGGCTCCCTTCAGGTGCTGGAAGACTTGGTCAGCTCTGGCCTGATCCAGGTCCAGATCCAGCTGCATGGGGCTGCTCCCACTGCAAGGGGATGTCATTGCAGGAGCTATGCCAGGCAGCAGCAGAGAGAGCCTTGACAATGCCAGTGTCCACATTAAACTTTCCCAGGTTCATAAGGCAGCTCCTTTCAATGTCTGCTGGGAGCAGAGCACAGGCTGGAAGGTAAACTGAACACTGTTCACTGAGAGATTAAAAATGCAGGCACACAATAGCAAAGAGATACACTATCAGAAAAGCTCAGCCACCTTCACCTAATGAAAAAGGAAACTAAAAATGGCAGGTGAAGGGTCTGACCCACTGTGAAGAAATACATATGCAGACAGAAATAAGAACCATTATCCTCTTCTGTCTTTTGTTCCTCTGAAGATGTTTCTGAGGCCTTACACACTACTGCTGCCACAGCAGTCCCTCTTTCCCCCCTACATCCACAAGCACAGACATATATTCATGATCTAACCCAGATTATTTTGGCTGGCTCATACAGACTCTCAATTTATGATTATGTGAAAATTGGCAGATAAATGTCTCTGGTATACAGTGAAACGACTTGGGTACTTTAATATTATGGGAAAGAAGATTAATGTAGTGAATAACACAAGCAGTCTTTACACACTCTTCTGATTCAGAAATGAACTTTGCAATGTTCCCTGCCAGCCTTCTGCAGAGAAGAATGACTAAATATCTCTCCTAAAAGGCAACATGCTCTCTCTCTCTGGCACCCCTTTCTAAATGAGGGAGAGGTCTTCTCTCTCCAGCTTAACAGGTCCATTATTATTCCTCAAATAAGAGAGAGCAAGCTTTTTTAACCAGAATTAAGGGGGACAGGTTGTGAGGATTTAAGTTATTGTCTGCATAGTAGAATGGCATCTACATAAAACATCCTTTAATCTGCCTGGGATCTCTCTTATAGTGAGAGACAATATCCTTGTCTGGAAAACAAGTCTTGGCCTCATTAAGTTTACCACCTGCATTTTCTTCCCATCACAGACAGCAGTGCTTGTATGGAGGGTGCAGGCTACAGCTCCTGCCTGCAGGTTACGTGGGAATGACACTGGAACTGGCCCTCCACACTTGCTTAAGAGCAGACACAGAGGAGTCAGAATAACCAGGATGCTGTTGGTGGCCCCAGTTGGTGTCAGGATAATGAAAAGTTGGTTTAAATCTTCTTAGTTACCTTAAGCTGAAAAAAACCCCTCAGACCTTGCTTAAATCAATGGGTTTCTATAACAAGTGATTGTTTAAAAAGATTTGGTCAGAATGGTTCAAGCTTTTGGTGTAAAGAAAATCTGAGCTGCTGCTTACACACAGAAGTCCTGCAAGATGCTTGAGGTGGGTGGATCACTTTACCTGTGCCTGCAACCAGCTTTCATTGAGGCTTAAGTCAGTAATGTACATAATTAAACTTATATTGCAATAGTTAACCTGAACTGGAAATGCCTTGTAAACTCCCTTCTGTAACTCTTTTACAACATGAAAGTTAATAATGAGTTAATAACTCGTGCACTATTACTGTGAACACCTTCTCTGTAGTTGCTTTGTGTGTAAGTGTGTGCACAGGAACACGGTACTGCAGGAAACAAAAAAGAGCCCGCTGGAGGAGGGGAAATCAGGATGAGAAAACTGAAGATACCAGGTTTTTTGGGGCGTTGCCTTTAGAATGACAACAAAATGTCAGATGGCTCCAGCAATGTATTGTACTTATCTATCCCACAGTAGCTACAGATTGCCAAAGGAAGACTACCTACAACCAAGGCAGCACTTGCAGCCACAAAAATCAACTCAGCAGCCTAAGAAACGTTACATCTGTCTAAAGACAACTCATTCCACATTTGAATGAACCTCCTGAGGAGGAGGTGGTTCCAGCTGTCCAAAAAGTGGGGAATGGCAGCTCCAGCACACACAGCACAGACTTTCCCCACCATTAGCTTCAGCATGAAGGGATCTGGAAGGTGTAAATCCCTGGAGCATAGAGCTGGATGCTTGCTGACAGCACTCCCACCCAGCCCAACAGCACCAGGGTCAAGATGGGCAGGACGGGGTGGATTATTCTGATTTTTGCATAGTATCAATCTATTATAGGCTACTGCCCATAGAGCTTGATACCACCAAATCATACATTTCTCCTGAGTTGCTATTTGTCCGTCCAGACACCACTGGGGTGGGAGCCTGGGACCCTCCAGTACCACCCTGTTCTTTTACTGACATCTGGAAGCCAAGAAGGAAGAACTATTGCAATTAAAACAGTTTTCTGCCAGGTAAGAATCAGTTTGGCCACAGATATGAGGAACAACTCCAGAGCTGGGCTTGTAAGTCTTTCAAGTCCTGACCTTCTGTGTGTTTCAACTGTGGCCATGGCCCTTCCAGTTCGGCATTTCCTGGCAAAGCAGCAGGACTAGGAAACGTCGACATTCCATAAACATCACACAGATAATTTTAGTTCTCTAAAGCAGTCACTGCCTTTGTGTGCAAACAACATAGGTGAAAGTACCACAGTGACTTTTATGTAGTGTTTGCAAATTCTCCCCTTCCCAGAGCTCCAGATGAAGTCCACAAGAAAAAACAACACTGTGTGAATAATCACACCCTGTGACTACCCAGCAGTTAAAGACAACATCTACACTTTCAAAAGGGACTAAATTAGTTAGGGCAAATTTCCTCTGCACAGTTATATGAACAGCTAATTAACAGTAATTAACCTGATATACTTGCATCAAAACCTTCTTGAAGACACCCTTGCTCCAGAGTA
Source organism: Falcunculus frontatus (assembly GCA_013398115.1). Lineage (NCBI taxonomy): Eukaryota > Metazoa > Chordata > Aves > Passeriformes > Falcunculus > Falcunculus frontatus. The sequence goes on from VZRV01007682.1 coordinate 217,884, forward strand.
AAACATCATTTTTCTGAATTATCTTAATCCAACTGGGAAGAGCACATTTTCAGCACAGCTTCAGTCCAGCTGAAACTCCACCAGCTTTCCATGAGGCCTTGACCCTTCCAAAATAAGCTTGTGGATGCTCGTTCATTTATATTCCTGGAACTTCCACCCAAGGTAAGGCAACCGACAAAGAGGGATAGGCTGCAATTAAGCACTTGGTCATGTAAGTGAAAATAAGCCGGTCTGGAAAACTTCCTCTTCAAAGAGTCTGGGAGGCATTAGTTCACTCACTTCACCAACTATAATCACTGCTCTTACACACCAAGAAATTGAGACAGACAGGTGAGGGGACTTCCTAGAGGTGTTACTAAGAGTTAATGTTTCTATGCACCGTAGGACGAAGAAGACTGGTTTCCTGCATTCAAGGAAGTATAAGTTATTCTGGAGGGCTACACGGAGCAGCAATTCCCCACTACCACTACCTCCTTCTGTTACTGTAGTCACAGCTGGAAAATGCTCCATGCAGCAGTGGTGGCTGGGCCAGTGGGAAGTCTCCACCAGCTCTGTCCTCCCTCCCATCCCACACTGAGATTCTGTCTGCCCCCCAAGAACATAGAGTGCCAAGCACTCCACAGAGGGCTTCAAATAAAGGGTCAGGAAATAAAGGGTGATCCTCAGACAGGCAGAAGTATTTCAAAATATTTCTAAATAAACACTAACTAACAGAGGAAATAAAATTTCCAAGTAGAAGTAATAGAAAAATATGCTTGTCTGGAATATCTTCTCCACCAGAAAAGCCTTCCTGTGATCTGAAAAAACATCTTAAATTAGAAGATGAAATATGGTTTTCATGGCTGTAAAAGTTGTTTTACAGCAAGTTGTTGTGCTTATTACAACCCTGTAAAAAATTAGCCCAGGCCACAAAATCCTTTCTGATTCAGTATGTCTCCTTGGATTTACTACTGATCTCACTAATGTCACAAGCAACTTACCAGTTTTCTTCACTTTTTCTTTGCTATCTCCTAGTCCTTCATGTCTCTGAATTTTCCCTATGTTCTTATATCAAAGAGGATCTAAGAGCCTTTGACTAGAGGCTTTCCCAGAACACAACTCAGATAGTATCAGCTCCTGATTAGGCAGTCCGTGCTAGCTCAGTCAGATTGAAAACCTCGCTATGGATTTTATTTGGCCTGAGTGGGCCCCCCTGGCTTGTGAGCTCAAGATTAAAACCCCTAGGTTTCTCATTCCTATTGGTTTAGTCAGCATTCAGCCCTCATTTTTCGCCTGAAGCAGAAATGGAAGTTGTGGGGGGAGAAAAAGAACTGAAGACAGCGCTAGTGAAAAAATCTAAAGTATTTTAATCCAATGCAAATTTTGTGAGCTGTAATGAAGTGTATTGTTCGGCTGTGTTGCTGTTGGTTGCTAGTTAACTGCACTGACAGTGTTTTGCTGCACAGATCTGGGGTTCATGGGAAAGCAAGCTCTAAAAACACCATGATATGAAGTCTCATTTGCCTAATAGCAGACAGCAGCTTGGCACCAATTTCCCTTTGATGTAACAGTGCTGAGAAGTTTCACTGCATTTTAGTTCAGAGCTGAAGGGAAGTCATCAGGGAGGAAGTGACCTTCCTTGCTACCACAGTGCTACATTCCCCCGTACGCTGAATTAGGCTCCTTCAGGTTGTCCTCCCCTGGTGTCACAATGCAGAAAGAATTCTCAGGTATGAACAGCCTGAGCTGAGACTCATGTGAAGGCGGCAGAGGTGGCAGAGGGGACATCACTGGGCCACAGTGACCACACACACCCTCAGCGCAGACGGGCAGCCGTGCATCCTCCCCCTCCTCTGAAAATGCCCGCAGTGACAGAGCTACTGTCCTGCAAAAGACCCCACTAGCAGCACTTCAGCTTTTCAGTCCCCGGCATGGCTGGGGCAGCATCCTTGCTCTGCCTCAAAGATCCACCTTTCAGCACAGGATCGGCCGGTTTGTGTGGGACCAAACCTGCTTGTGGGTTGTGCTTCAACTCTTCCCACTTCAGTTCTCATGAACTCGATTCAAAGCTTTTTGAAAAGCAGATACACACATGCCACACCCAAACACAGCTGCTAACTTCAGGCAAGAAAACAACAGACATTTAAATACAGAACAGCCAGGCTTGGTGAGAGGGGAGAGCTCTGCTGGTGCATTTTGACTTCCTTGATCAGCAAGCTCTTATGCTTACACAGAATGAAACAACACAAGCAATCCTTTCGTTTGGAAGGAAAAATATTCCTGTAAACCAAAGCATGCAAAGTGTCCTTTGTTGGGTTGTTTCAATTTTGCAGCAGAAAAATAAAAGAAATTCCACAGCCCAAGATTTTAAAAACCCAGACAAGATTTCTGGTGAGTCAAACTTAAGATGTCCAGCAACCATTACAGTCTCTGCAGGAGAGATGAACACAGGTTTCCTACAGACCAGATCCTGCTATATATGTCAAGATGGGCATGCACTGGTGATAGGCAGAAGCTACAGTGGATAATTTCTTAATCCATCTAATTCAATATCATTTAAGACCTGTCCTTCCTTAGGATACAGACCCAGTTTTACAGCCTGTAGAATATCTGAGTTTCTTAAAAGTAACAGATGATACAAGTCTTTCTGAGCCTGAAAAAAGAATTACCCTCACTCTCTCTTTCACCCAGAAGAAAGCCTTGCACTGCTAAATAAGAAATAAAGGGCCTTCCCTTAGCCCATGCAGTGCAACTGGCTCATATCTGCAATACTTGCCATAGTTCTAGGCAGCTGTTAACACAGGCACATGATGCCCACTTGACTTGCACCCACACGACCGCCCCACCAGTGCTCCCAGGCGTTTCAGAGAACATGCCACCAAAAAGGACAGCCTGGCAATCCACACACTGAGAAAAGACAACCCAGGGGTGGAAAGCATGGTCTGAGTTCATGGAAAGCAGTGACAGGACGACTCATGGACACCTATTCAAAGAACAGGCAATGGAACAGTTCTGTAATTGTTTGGATGAAACGTGCAGATGTCCAGCTCATTGATTGGCAAGCACTTCTGGCCAGAGCTGTGCTGTCCTGTCCAAGTTAACAATAACAAGCTCTTGCTTCATCTCAATTACGAAAATCCTCTAGTTTGAATATCAGCAGCCCCAAGCCTGGAACCCTCTGCCTCCCAGCAAGCCGGGTGCCCTGACCTGCTCTCCATTCGCATCTGCCTCCCCAGCTCCCTCCCCACATGCAAGACCTGGAAAAGCTAACCCCTGCCAACAAAAGCTGTCAGCACACCATCACAAAAAGGCCCTGGGGACTGTATTCTGTACCCTGATCCACACCCAGAAGTCTTTTACTCCCCGCTGCTTCCCTTAGGGCTACTGGCCAAATAAAGTCCCAACTGGCACAACTCAAGGTGGTCCAATCTATCCTTGAACTACCATCACCATCCATCCACACATCATGTACAACTCAGGGTCATACAAACAGCATGATATTTGAGCAGAAACTCCCTCTCTTTTGTGATCAGCACAGTTTCAGAATTTAGTGCACTGTTGGCATTCAACAACTAATTCTTAATACAGACATGAAACCACAAATAGAGTGGTGAGAAGGACAGAAGATATATTTATATATTTTAGTTTTCTCAGAACTTTAGCAAATATGTCTGCAGTTCACTGGTATTTTTCTTCCTACAGCTGTACTGCCATTCAATTATAAAATACTACAAATGACACTTTCCAAGCTGTGATCCAGAAGGTGACATTTCATTTTCAAAAATGACCTAAGAATTTAATTCCTGACAATTTAGAGACTTAGATTCATCTTTTAAGATTGTCACCAAAATGGACATTAAGATGCTTTCTGAAAAGCTGAGCTAATTGACACATTCACTACAAAATGTTTGCATAGGTTTTCTTGTAAAACAGCCACAGAATTCAAATGTATAAACACAATAAAGAAAACAATCAGGGCTTATTTTCCCTGTCCAAAGTGCAGTTGCTTGCATGTGTACATACACACACACACATCTATTTGTACTGACATGAGTAAATTTAGTAGACTTTGTCATAACTATATCAACTACCACCAACAGCCATAGATATGCAGATAAAAAGTATGTATTTTAATAACTGTGCATATGTAATTTTAAAAAAAAATAACCTAAGCCAAATAAACTTTGAATGAGAATATCGAGATAGACACAAAGATATATTTGTAGCTGGAGCCTGTGAAACAAGTCACTGTCTGTCACAAAGAAGGCTGAAGGGAAGGCAGGGAAGGCTCTTTGTTATCAGCCTTCAGAGAAAGATTAAGAGCAAGGGGAAAAAAGCCACTCCTGTGTTTATCTGAGCGGGAGCTCCAGTGCCTGTGAGCCTGCTGAGGTGGGAGCCAGGCAGCCCAGCCTGCAGCCTGTGGAGCAGCCACTCGCACGTCAATCCCTTGCAGGAACATGGGGAGACTGCCAGGAGCCAGCACACTGTGTGATCTTACCTGTTCCAGGTAGCGTTGGAGCAGGCCCGTCGCTGCTGGGTCCCCCGCTCATCCAAGGCTGCCTGCTCTCTCTTGCCCAGATCACTGAGGCTGGGCGAACTCATGAACTTCAACCTGCGAAGAGTCCTCATGGTCAAATGTGTGTTTGCGCGTGGCAGCTACAGATACACCATCCTGTTTACACACATACACACGCAGCTGGAGCAGCGGCAGCAGCAGCAGTGCGAGCAGTTCCCTCCGTTTGCTGTTCAAAAAAGAAACTTAAAAAAAAAAGAAGAGAGAACCAGTCTCTACAGAGCACACCTCTGCCAGCAAGAAAACAAACCTTTAATCAGATCAACTCTGACGTCATCAACTGTGGTTAATAATTTCTCCAGTCCTTTCAAAAAACAAGTCCAACTTCTGGCTGCTGCTAAAGCACATTGAAGGGGCCCCTCGTAACCACAGCTGCCCCAAGTGTGAGGGCTTCCCCTCCCCATGTCCCTGGGCACCATGTCCCGGGAATCTCGCTCAGCACTCCACCTGTCATGGGAACTGCTTGGCTCCTCCAGCAGCTTGGGGGTCTTGCAGCATTTTCCAACCTCTCCCCTCTCTTTCTGCACTCATAAATGGAAATGAAACTGGAGGGCAACGGACAGGAAAAAAAACAAACAACAAACCCAAGTAACCAATACTGACACACTGAGACTTTACTGGAAAGTTTCATAACTGCCTGTGCCCTGCCACGTTACAACACTGAACACACACACTCTCACTCATACATCCACACCCTCAGAGGCTGCTCTGGCTCAAAGCCTCACACAAAGGACTCACAAGCAACATAACTGCAGATTGAAAAGTGCTGGTCTGGGGTTTAGCATTTTGAGGAATTTTCGGTGGTGCGCAGAAGAGCCAGATACTTTGCCTTTCTCTGCCTTTTATTGGTTTTGTTTTATTTTTAAATTGAGATAGCAGCTGCACAACTCAGGGCATACTGAGTTTCTACAAAAGCCCCAGGTGTCTTATCTTCAAAAGAAAAATCTTTCTCTCTCTGACTGCAGCAGTGGAGCTGAAGGATGTGCTGCTATAAGACTCCACCCCATGCTTAGTTTGCTGTCACTCAATTGCAGTTCTGTTTTAAAACCAGGAGTGCCTGGCTAATCTTCCGGGATAGTTTGCAATAGACTGAGCCAGAACATAAGAACTGCTCTTCTGTTGCTACGGCATTGGTCTGCAAATAGTCTGGTAAAAGCCACAAAGGTTCCTTGCAGAGTAACCTCCCACTCACTGCAAAGGAGCTGCAATAGAAGAACTTATCCTTTCTTTTTTTTTTCCTTCCTGTTTTCTACTTACTCTTTTCATCTGTGATAGCCTGTTGTCTAGATTCAGTCTGTAACTGGATTTGTTGGTGTCCAAATAACATGGCAAAGCTTACGTTACAGGAAAACTCAATTTCTCACAGAGAGCTCTGCCCTATGTGCATCATATACTGACATACTTTAGTAAAAAAAATTCCTCTCACTATTCAACTGAGGTCTGATAAGATTAATGCATACAAATATTTACTTCCAAAATTTGTATTTGGTATTACCTCCATGGGAACCAATTGCAGAACTATGTAGAGAAATAAATCTATTTTTACCTTGTGCCAGTTTTAGCCATAGTGGTTTTATCCAGCTGCTTGAATTAGCATTGTATTAATTTCCCTTCCCACACCAAAATTCTATAGGCCCTGGTATATAGAATTATATATTCTATAGGCCCTGGTATAGAAGTATACAAACGAGCATCACAGTAGATGACATATAACATTTCACTTCAGAAGGGACCTGCAGCTCCACATCTGACCTATGGACAAAGACATTGCTATCCCAAGTCTCTTCCAGATGTTTAAATCCTTCAAACAAACAACAATCTACTATGTATATGGCAGCATAAGGAAAACAAACACAACTATATATATATATAGTGCCATATTTTAAGGGATGAGATGTCTTCTACAGCATACAAATGAGGGAGCAAACAGCTCCAGCAGAACACTGCTTTGTCCAAATGGGATGAAGGGCACTCCATTTCTGTGGACAATACAGCTGGGGAGAGCAGGGGAACACAATTTGGTCTAAGTTTCTGCTAAGGGCTCAGACAAAATGTTTGTCTGCCCTGTTAAGTGAAACAATTAGTTATATAAACAAGTGGCAGTATAATTCCCTCTAATTTCATTTTCCACCTAGCTCAGTTGCTTTTCTGCTTCTCACTTTCTTGGAATTTGACAGGTTTTGCAAAATGTTATTATACCGGATTAAACCCCTGGATTTTTTAACTCTTTGATTCCACCTGTATGGTGAAATACTACACCTGTAGTTCCAGCAGAGGAACAAGTGGATGCTGCAGGGAATAGGAAGCTGGGCATTTCTGGGGCCTGGGTGGGCAGAGGGAAATGCAGAGACAGAGCTCCCCAGAAGGGCTTTGTGCTGTGGCTGTGCTTCTGCAGCCCCTGGTAAAGAGTTGTCACAATACAGCACTGCTCCCAGAGTGGCTCAGCAGCACAGATTGCTCGCCACTGGCCATGGAGAGGGATGAGAGCACTGCCAGACTAACTGGCAGAGAGGGGAGGACTGAGGATTGGGAGGAGCCCTGCCATAGGCTCAGTAAGGAGCACTACAAGCTTCTTAAATAGAACAACTGCACTCAGCACAGTCACAGAGCTGAGACTGTAAAGTACTGGTAGGTTAATTCATTTAAACCCAGCATAGCCGTACATGGTGCTAATACCATTATTTAGCTCACATGGAACCTGCAGCTCAAAGGTTAAGTAGTTTAATCAGAGCCACACAACCACCTCAGTGAGGAAGGCACTACCAGCCCTAGCTCTTTCTCTTCCCCTCCAACATTTCTCCTTGTAAAAACAGGCCTGTCTCTACTACAAAGATTTCTTTGATCTGTGGGGCCCACATCCTACAGGTGACTGCACAGCAAGTCCCACAGCTGCCACAGTGCCAGAGTCATAGGGGAATTTCTGCTCACCTGGACTTACTTCTATCTCAAGGCCTAAAACAATATATAGGTAGATAAATACAGGCTGGAAGTTGAAGAGGATTTATGCTTTTACTAGAAAACCATGTTAACATACAGATCCAGGACCTTGTATCAAACATCGCTTTTAAAAGCACAAGGGTAACTCCACAGTTACCTCCTGATATGCCAGTGATGTCTGCAACATTCTTGCTTGCACCTGTGGTTTAAAGATGGTACTGTTGTCCCTAGAAAACATTAGAAAAAAAATCCAGGCAGTCCTCCCCAAGCATACACTTGGCTTCAAAAGAATGAGATTTGCTGAAAAAAAAAGAAAAAGAAAGAACCTTACATTTTATTTACCTAATGTTATGTTAATTTTTACAGTATAAATGTATTGTCTACTTACAAGTTTCTTTTTGACCATGACAAGAGGGAAAAAGAATAAAAAAGTAATGTTCGCAATGGGGAACATTAAGAAATTCACAACATATGAAATTCATAATAAAGCTGTGACTGCTATGGGCCAACATGTTTTAGACTACACCACTCTGCTACTGCAATGACAGGTGAGCAGTGCAGTGGTATCAGTACCAGTGGGAGGATATAAACAGTAAGAGAATTTGCCATCTCAGCTTTATTACCATTCAGAGCTTTGCCATGAAACAAAACAACTCAATAAATAAAAATTTTAATTGGAAAAAAAAACCAGCCCACTACTTCACTTTATCTCCCTATCTCTTTTGGAGAAGAGAGCTGAACTTCCTATAGTGATGCTGAGTGGTATACACTCTGCAACCAAAGAAGAAAATGGTAGAGTGTCTCTATGGCAGAAAGGAGTTAAAAACCTTCCTAGACAAATGCATTTTAGTTTTTCACAAACTGCACCACAAAACTTAGGGCATGTCTTGACACATGCCAGAGCTCAGGAATTAGTCTTCTTACAGAACACTTCTTAAAGGCACAGCACATCCTGCCACACCAGCAGAGGAGGGGCGAGGCAGAAAGGAAGGAGATGCAACCCTCAGGAAAAAATAAAAAGTGCCAGGGGGAAACAAAGTTGTAAACCTTATGACTCATCAATTCCTTTGCTACAGTATCTACATAAAGCTCCTTTATCACCAGAAAACAAAGAATAAAGAGAGTAAAGAAAGTATGAAACCAAACAGGGTCTATTTACACCCTTACTCCTCCATCCCACTGACTCACTGCAACTTCTGGAAATAAAGGCATTCTCAAGGATGCCCTTTGGTTTACTGAGGTTAGTCCAAGGACAGCCTTGGTTTTGCTAGTCCTTTATCTTATTTCTGCCCTCACCACAGCTAAGCACTGATTTGTAAGAGAAGACTTGGCCTTACTTAGACATCTTCACAACCTTTGGAACACCTCCTGTACTTCTGCATCCTGTGACCAACCATGCCCGCATGACCACAGCTGCCTCCCTTTGGACAGAGCCGGGCTTTCTGCCCCTTCACCTCCATGTGGGATTGACACATGGCATTTGTCTTTCAGGTTGTGACAAAGAAATGCTTGTGACAGTATCTCCTTCCTCAGCAATCACAAGGTGACACCCATGAAGAGCCCTTTGACTAGGGCTAGAAAGGGATGCTTTGCCCCCATCGCCACTTCTGCAGTTAATAATCCATCCTGCAAAGCTTCAGACCTGACCTTCAGGCAACCCACAGCTGCTGCAGCTCCACTGCCTGCCTCAGAGATACACTGGCTTCAAACAAATGTGGCCATCCATGTCATGGCAACCTGCAGACAACCAGGGCCCATTTCCTGGACCTTCCCTTCCAGAAGTTTTTCCGTGTGAGGCAGAGCAGCATGAGTGTGCCTACAAGATTTTCCCAGCAGAGAGACCTGCATCTGAGCAAAGAACCATCCAGACTGCAGCAAGCATCCAACTCCAGTTTCTTTTCACAGTCTGCTGATGGATGACATTTATTACCTGTACACTGAGCTCCTCAGCCTCCCCACCTTGCTACCTTCCTGCTTCTCCTTCACCCTTTGCTTTTGTACTCCTTCTTCATTTTTTGTCTTTCTTGGCTAGCTAATTCTTCTTCAGGCAGTCTTTAAATATGAAGGGAAAGGAAAATAGTTGGTACTAACACAGTATTTGCAAACCACTCTTCAGCTGGCTCTCAGGGAATTAAGGCTTCAATTTGCCTGTTTGGACTGAAAGTTCTTCTTTACTCTTTTCACTTTGGGGGTTCACTTCATTCTTCAGCCAGCAAAACAGGGCCCCGAGCTCAGATATAGACCCCGGTCCCCAGCATAATCTAACACAGGTCATGAATTGAGCAATACCTGCTGAAAGCATCCATGAAATCCCACCTCCTTTGTCAGCTGTAGTTTTTGGTTTTACAGAGCATAGCAGTATAAGCAGTTCTTAATATACAGTAGACAGCTAAATCTTCTTTTTCTCGTTCTTCAGGAGAAAGGCGTTAGGAGAGAATTAGGACAGGAATAGGCCTGTTACACCCCCATCCAAAATATCAAGCTTTCCGTGATACGTCAGTTCTCCTGGCTTGTAGTACTGCTTCCAGTTATCTCTGTAAAGGTTCTGGGAATTAAAGACAGTGCAGCGGTCCAAAAACCACAATGGTTCTGCTGGAGGAAGTGAGGACTGATGCTCTGGATTATAGGACCTGTGGAATTACCACCTTCCACTCACATGCCCCCAGGAAAGGAGATGGGGTTCTGAGTGCCAAATGTACCTGTTTCAGGTTTTACTGTTGCCCACTCAGTGAATTAACAACCCATTGTAACCAGTGTATACTCCAAGACAAGCTCACAACTTTGCTCTTAAATGGAAGTCAAATCTGTAGTTTTGATTTAGAAAGTAAGGTCTCAAAGAGTTCTTATCAATAAGTAAATCAAACATTTAAAATACTTTGAGGTCTTATTACAAGACCATGAGATAGTGGAAAACTAATCTTACAAAGTAACTGAGCTCATAATACACATGATTTTTTTCCCTTCCTGAACTCTATGGGAATTCTTTCCTAAATTGCCTATCTTGCATAATTTTAATGGGGTCCCAGAACATCATGACCTTGATGCAGCAGCTACAGTATCTCAGTGCTGTCTTCTACAGTTATATATGGTACAGCGCCTTCCAAATCTGTGAACCCTGAGAGATCAGAAGTGTGTGCTGCACAGTGCTATTTTTCTTATATCCAAACGTTTCTGATTCAAGGTCTTCCAAGAAGGCTCTGATTGCCTTGGAAGGTCACCAAGATAAAGAACCCACTTCAGTAACTCATTGAGTTTCTAATGCACTGCACTGGTGGCCAGGTGTTAGTTACAAGTAATATCCTGTCTTTCTCTCAAAGCCATGATACCGCTTGTGTAATGTTCTCTCTGAGCTAGAAACATGAACTGTGCCTTGAGATTACTGTCCCCTCCTGTGCCTAAGTTAGGGAGGTCACTTCAGAGCCAAGCAATGGAGGAGCCAGCTCTGCAAACTTGGGGAATCTTTGACTCTGGTGGCATTACACTACTGTTATTTGCGTGGTACTATAGCTTTTTGGAACAAATCCTGTAGCCCTGCAAGAATCACGAAAACATGGTGTTCAGTACAAATGGATTCTGTCAGAAAATTCATCATTCTTCCTTTGCCTCACAACGCTATCGTTCTGAATGGAAAAATCGCCAGAGAGATTTAAAAGACAATTCAAAATTGCAACATCTATCTGTGCACTTGGACTCTGCAGCACTCAGTGCGATGGAACTTTCACAGAAACTTAAAAATGGGGACTTTTTGCCATCCTTTACACACTCATACTGAGACAGTCCCTGCAGACTGAGATACTGGGCAGTGGAAACAGCAAGAGTACAAAAAGCCTTAAGTGCACAAATTATTTTACACTTGTACCTTTAAATCTTCATCTCAGCAGGTCCAGTATTATGATCTCTCGGTATGTATCAGATTCTGAGTTTTTTCTCAGGATGCTCTGGGAAATAACTTATCTCAAAGGGCAGAGTGTTGGAATTTTTTAGACTCCACAGCAAGGTTTGGAAAAACTCTTCACTGCCACTGCAGCTCATTAGCCAGTCTCAGCCTTCAATCGAACACAACGTGACATCAACATTTGAGTTATTACCTAGGAGGAATGCCTCATTATCAAGGAGGTAAAGCATATTCCATTACATTTCCATACAGAAAACATTTTTTCCCCACAAAGTAGCAACAACTAGATACTTCATTGAGGTACTCCTTCTCTAAAGTCAGCATGAACACCAGCCTCCTTGAGCTACTGGGGGATGCAGTGGAAGAACAGAGGAGTCATTCAGAAGATCTGTGTGTCTTCATCAGTGTTATGGTATCTCCCTTGTCTCTCTCTCCTGATGAGTCCTGCTTTTATGTTCATGTCCTAGGTTACAATGTAAGATGTAACCAAAAGCGTGTATTCTATCACCATCTTCATAAGCTGTTAAAGCAGGTGGGGCAGTGTTTGTTATCTGCTACCATGACTCACCCTTGATAACTCCCTCCGGGTGCTATCTCCTGTTACTGGGCCCATCAATGCCTTGCCTCGTGACTCACCATCCCATTGTGAGATGCTCCGCCCAGGAGGAGGAGCTGAGAGTTCCCATCTCTGTATAAGCAGAGGTTGGGAACACCACAGACAGCGCTTACCTGTGGGACTCCTGGAGGGCAAGAGCTACACCACTGGCCCTTCAGGGGAAGACCAGACTCTTTTCTACAGGATCACTGCTTCAACAGGACCAGTTCATCTGGACTGCTACCAACACCCTGACCAACAGGGTGCCAGGTTGTATTCTGACTCTGTCAGTGGTTTTTTTCTTTGTACTATTGCATTTATTTTTCCTTTTCCCTATTAAATTGTATTTCTGACTTGGAGTCTCTCACTGGTTTGCTCTCAAACCTCTACAGTTCACCAGGCTCCATTTAATCATTTCAAATGATCTGTTCTCAAAACTTGGGCTATAGTAACTTTACATTGCAAAACAGTTCAAGCTCTCTAAAGGCATACTCTTTTTTTGGGGTGTGGGGGGTGTTCCCCTCACAAAACTGCTGGAACCATAAATGTTTTAGGCTCCTGGGAACTCTGAGCCATCCAGGGTCTTCCAGGATGGCTGCTCTAGGGCCAGCAGTTTTAAAGACCACTCAGACTGAGCTCCCACACTCTGAAACATAAAAGCTGAGGGACTTGAACAACGCTCCCAGATGTTCTGCTGGGATCCTGGTACAAAAAAAGCAATGTTTCTAGAATGCACAACTCCTTCATACAGACAGCTATGGGCCAGGTAGTCCCAGGCTTGCAGCCAGCACTTGTGTGAACTGCTTCCTGTGGAGCATGCTCTGTTTTGGGAATATCATCAGAAAAAAGAAATAAACTGCAAACCTCTAATGAGCAGAGAAGCCTGGAGTGTGGTAAGCTCCACATTCAAGTCTCTGTCTCAAGTCCTTTTGAGATTCTTTGGTCTTTACAGAGGTTTACACCAAACTTCACCAACTTGACATCTTCACAGTGAGGGAAGGATCATGGGAGGACGGACAAAGCTTGGTCCTATGGAAAAACTGCAGCCTTTGCTCACCCTGACTCTTAAAATCTGGCAAAACCATTTATGTCAACCTAATTTTTCTAAAATTTTATTTCAGGCCCATCTGTGCAAGGTTTGAACACAATGACACCTGAGATGATGAGGCCACCTGGAAGGGTGGCTGGGCTGGGGCTGTGTCCCCTCAGGTGAGTGGGGAGGGAGCCCTGAAAACAGCCATGTCCAACACAAAAAAATCCAATAAAACATGCACCTGTGAACACGTGCTCCCTAGGATATTGCTTCTAACTACGTTTTTACTCTTTGACTGAGCCCCTCACAGGGCGAAACAGCTTAACTCCCATAAAGGTTTATAAATCAACAGCTGTTCGTCATATGTGGGTTTTTTAATAAAAGATGCCCCTCTTTGGGTTTTCCAGCTGGCATGGAAGGGGCAGTGGCTGCAGGGCAAACACAACAGGAATCCCTGGTACCCTCCTCCCCTAGGCAGCTCGAGGGAGCAGCCCAGTGCCATCCCCTCTTTAGACAGGACAAAAATCTGGGGCCAGAACCCCTCCTTGGTGTGAGATGCTTCCCATGGGACACTCTGTGACCCTGGCAAACAAACAGAACCTCCTTGCCTTGCACTTTTGCTCTGTCCTCCGCATATGGAACACAGGGATTCACCACACTCCTCGTATGTCCCTGAACAGTGGTTGCACCACTGTAAGTCTTCCAGTTTTGCTGCGTCTTTAAAGCTTGAGTCCCTACTGTGATGTTTTGTTGCTTTCAAATTGTAGGGGCATCAGTCAAAAGACAGAAAAGGGGGGGAAAAAATGTTTCTTTTATTTTCCCCTCAGTCTCAGAATGGTCAGAATTAGAATTAATTTTATCCTGTGTAATGTTTTGGCTTCGTTCATATTTATTCCAAGTGAGTTCACACGTTTCTACTGGTAGAAATAAAAGGTCATGAAACCAGTCAATTCTCTCTCTCCTAAAAGGGGTGAATCCCTTCTAGGGAGTGAATCACCAGTGTGTGGAAAGAAAAGAAAATGAAAAAACACCTTCTGTGGGACTGTAATCATAGCTGCGTGCAATTACAAAATGCACAAGGGGACTTCAGATGCCATTTGTTTGCATCAATTTTTAGGTCATCTGTTTAATTTGATTGACGAACACAGGGAAAAAGTTAAAACAAGACTTTTATCTTCTTGCTAAAAATAACTAAATAAATAAAGCAGTCTTGCTTTCTGCAGTGTTTGTTTATGCAGCACAAACATTTGAGCAGACTGGAGTAGTCAGGGAGGAGGACAGGGAAAGGACTTAAATCACTTTTTCATAAAATAAATCTAAAATTATCCTGGCCCTCACCTAATACTCCACATTTAAATGGAGACATGTTCATGTATATATGTCCATATCATTATGTTGGTTTAATTAGTCATCTGTTACAGATATTGGTTCCAAGAGAAAGTTTCGGATCCAGATCTTAACTCTCTGAGGAAGGAGAGTGTCCAGAATTGAACTTTTAATTACAACTGGCATAAAGGTAATTTGAATCCAGGTATTTGGTTCATTGACTGAATTTGGATTTCCTTGATTTGTTTCATGCAAGAATTTAGCATGTCAGTTGAAACATAAACACATCTAAACTTATGCTACTGGAATAAAAGAGAAGGTTTCAGTGTTTTTTTACGGTAGTGTATTGCTTCCTATCTAGTGCTTTCAACAAAACATCTTCTCGGTTCAAATGTTTTGAAGCATTCTTTATAAAAAGGCAAAAGGCTTTCCAACTTATTGCTGGTATCCAGTAGTGTTAAAAAAACCCCCAAAACAACAAACCAATAAAAACAGTATAGAAGCCTTTATTTTAAAGGCTGAATTCTTAACAGTGTCTAACTGTCCTTCCCTATGAGAGGGACTGAACTTTTGTAGTCAAAACCAAAGGCAGCCAAAACTATTAGATACTTTAAGACCTAGTTGAAAGGTTTAATGAAAGTATAGCCAGGACCCACCTGCATTTCACACTTTTTTTCAACCTTTATCAAGAAATGCTATCTAGTTATCAATGCCAGGCATTGAAACAGCCAGAAGTCCCATTTCAGTTCAAATGCAGAACACAAGTTCTAAAGACATTATAAAAAACCCAATCAGTTTTCAAGTCCATATCACGATTTTTTATTGAAGCCTTATTTTGGTAATCCTCATCATTTAACTTCTGGAGGATTATTCAGACCTCAGTGACATGACCTGTCCTCCTGGAAAAAATGAAAGAGGAATGAAAGGTACTACATTTACCTGTTGGAGTCCAATGCATGCCTCTGGCTGCCTTGGGAGGTCAGGACATGCCTCGGGCTGTCCTGGGTGGTCGGGAGCCCCGGCAAGGGGGTCCCAGACCCTGGCAAGAAGCCCAGAACAACACTATCTTTGACCTTAGCCCATGGGAAAAGTTACCAACACTTCAAGAATCAGTGCAAACCACGAGAGTGTAAAAATGAGTAGTGGTTTAGTATTTTACAAGGTTAAAAAGTAGATTTTAGGGTTTTTAATATGAGGATGAAGGGTTTAAGATGGAGGATTCTGGGCGTTACCCTGTTCTTCTTCTTCTTCTCCTCCATCTTCTCTGGTAATGGTGGCACAAAATGGTTGGTAGGATGAAAAAGAGGTAGAAATTACATGTCTAGAATAGGTGCAAATTAATTGGTATAAAAGAGTAAATAATAAATACGTTGTGAAGAATGGTTGGATCTTGGAAACAGCACAAAAAGGACAGGGACGGCCCAAGACTGGGCAGTCCCCGCTTGGTTTCGGCTGGCATCAGACGTGCAGCTGGAGCTGAGAGCAAGTTAGAGATAAGAAGAAATAAACAACTTGAAACAACATCTGCAGGCGTCTCTCATCTGTTCGGACTCGAGGTAAAACTTCCCAGAGGTGAAGATAAGAACCAACATTTGTGTGGAGTACCGAACTCCCACATTTACCTTTCTTTACTTACTGCAAAATTAAATGTAAGAAATATAAGACTGAAGCTGTTATATGGTAGAATTACTTCACATAGTACTAACAGGTAAATCTACAGAGAGAGTATTTATGCTTGTATCTACACTTTACTGCTGCCGGTATTCATGAGATGGCAAATAGGTAAAGGAAGGAAAACTGGAAATAGCATTTGAACTGTTTCTTCCTTTTGATTAAATTCTCCGTAAGAGCTGTGAAGAGAGACAAGACACTCATGACCACAGCAACAGCAGTATAGTGGCCAGGGAGGTCAGAACTGGAAGGTGTACTTAAGACACTCTTGAGATAAAGTTCTGTCATGCCAGTTTGGTCTTCCAATTTTTTTAAGCTCATTCAGCTCTAGCTACTAGAAAATGTACAGGAAAATCCAGATCTCATTCTGTAACTGCCGGAGAAAACCGGGTACATTCAGGGTGCAATGCATTGCATCCTTTAAAGGATATTTCAACCTGGTCAGGAAAGTCATGCTGGGGATGTGCCTGTTCTCTCCATTGGCTATAAGGAGACTATAATGGGAGTAGTTCAGATATGGATATGGTATTCCAAGACGTAAATACCTAAAATTAGATGACATGAATGTCATCTCCAGTCTCTTTTTCCTGATTGATCACAATACAAGTGTAAATAATACGGCATCCAATTAAAGAATGTTTCCTTTCCTCAAGCACATATTCTGACCCGGGATGAAGAAATCTTCAAGAGCTATCACTGGTTTACAAGGTCAGCTGGTATTTCAAGTTGGGAGATATTAAACCAGTATTTCTAGGAGAATCTGCTGCTGACCAAAGGCATTGAGAGATTGAGAGAAAAAGGGCCCCAAGTTTCATGAGATAGCCTCAACAGAAAGACTGGCTAAGAACATCTTCTGGCTAGGGAATCAAATGAAATTTTAAGGAGATTTCAGCTCAAAGTCTCCACCAGTGAACAAGAATTGAACAATAAATGAAAATACTGTTGGGTTCTCCTCTTTGTATTTGGAGGAGGAGAAAAAGGGAGCAAACAAAGAGTTACAATTTTGCCAGGAATTCCCATAATACTAATTACTGTAAAAATGAGTGCTCCTCTGCTGTGACACAGTAAACCCTGCTAACCTCCTTTATTATCTCAACACTCTCCTACTGACTTCTGTCTCCTCATGAGGACAGCAAATGTGTCACTTTGCCATTTCTGATTGACCCTGACATGCCAAGGCTTCTGCATGTGCTGGATTTGAGACCTGTGACATTTCCATGGAATAACACAGGACACATCCAGAAAGTAAAACCCATGTACAAACATTTACCAAGGCTGTGGCCTGCAGATGTAAACTAATGGGGGCCTGAAGCCTTCAATACCTGTTTCCTATGGCCCCTGTTACAGTGTGGCCAGACTCCTAAGATGTTTAAATTATAGCATACCACAATAAAGAGCAAGTAATACATATAACTATAAAAATATGTTGGATTATAAAATTTGAATACAATAAAACTGTAAGCATTGCTTAAAGTTTACTATATTGCCAGCCAAGTAATGCATTTTTGCAAAGAAAAAAACCCAAGTGGTTATAAAATACTGGGTTTGCAGCGGGAAGGCAGTAATTTTTCATAAGACGTTGATATATCCAGTCAGCAAACACTCTGTCAGGGTGGTGGTAAGTTGCTCAAGGCATAATCTTTAATAATGTCTCCTCGCATGGTGGGAACTCTGATCCGACCGTCCATCACAGTACGGTTACAGATTACATGGCAATCTATAAACAGTTTATAATAGGATAGCTTGCAAATGCGCCACTAAAAACAAAGTGGAGGTTACACGTCTCTTTTTACTCTGAGTTATTTAGAATACCAAGAATAAAAAGTTTAATGATGAACAAACCAAAGATGGATTGTACACACTGAACTTTTAATATATTTCAGTGAAGCATGAAAGCAGCTTTTAGTTCTGCTGGCAGTGGCTGAATCCTCCTAGGAGCTGCATTTGGAGTTGCAGCTGAGAGAACTCATGTTTGGTAGCAGATTAGTTGGTAGACTGTTAATTTAGCTAAGAGCAGATGTGGGTATTTGTTTTACGGAGGGTTGTAAAGTTCAGGGGCAGAAATTTTCTGGGTATGCTTGAAATAATGCAGGCAGAGGTAGCAGGGATTTCCTGCTTGAGTAATTCTTCTCTCACCTTTTCCAGATGAATCACTTTTGAAGAGAAAAGCAATGCCCATACTCTTCATGACTTGGGACTATCAAGTTCCCGTCGTACAATACCTCTCTCTGCAACTGACATCTTTAACTCACGTGTCAGGGAATCCAGAGTGGCACTACCTAAACAGCACTCTGGAAATCCTAAGGGAAAAAAGGTGCAGCACAAGTAAAAATGAGTGGTCTCATTTTTCTCTCATTTTGAAACATCTGTGCCCAGTTTACAGAACAAGATAAATTCTGCTGTAGCTTTCAGCCTTGCACACATCCCTGGAAGTGTTTAAGGGCAGACTGGACAGGGCTTGGAGCAACCTGCTCTAGTGGAAGGTGTCCCTGCCCATGGCAGGGGAATTGTAACAAGATGGTCCTCAAGGTCCCTTCCAACCCAACACTGTGACTATGATTAGAGCCATGCAAGGTTCTGGCAAACTGTAGTTTACAGGGGACCATTTACTCCTGCAGCCTGGGATGAGACCAAGTAACACTGTAGGATAATCCAACTACTACTGCAATGAAGTAGCAGAGAACAGGAATTCCCACCATTCCCACTCCATACAGATTGGGAAGAAAGCACACATTACTACCAAGTAAATCAAAATAGGAGTTTTCAAGAGCCAACCCTTTAGAAAAGACCTCTTTCCTTAAAAAACACAGGAAAAACACCGAAGCCATGGCAGAGGTTAGACTGCAGTTTAGTGATAAAGTAAATAAATCTCTATACATTCAGAAAGAAAATTATTTTGCAGGAGGAAACGGACAATTGCTTTCTGAGAAAATTTCTAAGTTGTTTTGAAAAAAACAAGAGTTCCTACATGTGATGATAATGTTAAAAGGAAAACAGAACAACATCAAAGACAGAGTAAGCACATTTACTTTCCTTTCACATAAATGCACTTGCACACCACCATACACACTCTCCTTTGATAACTAGCATTTAACGAAAGTGATTTCAAGAAATCATTAAAAATGTTCTTCTTCCTAAAAACCTTGAATCTCAAACACAAATCCAATTCTAACAATGAATATTAAGGGTTTGGCCAGGCTCCCCTGCAGAAAAACTGCAGCTGTGTAAGACACTCCTACAGCTCAGCTGTTCAGTGTCCCTTCTTGCCACACCCATATATACATCAATCATATATGGGTCGTTTGAGAATCCCTCGTTGCTTTAGTGCACAGCCAGCCGGGGCAGCTAAATCTGTTTCTGCAACACTGACTGTGATCTTGGCAAACACCAGCTGAATGCTCTCATTCAGCTTGAGGGCGCTGTGGTGGGTGAAACCCCAGCTTCTCCATCACCCACTCTGGCTCTCCTCTTCAGGGCTTTTTTCCTCAAGGACATAGTTATTTAGAGGCTCCTCTCAGACAGCAACAACTCAAGCAATTTTCTATATTGCTCGCTCACAATCCTGATTCAGCTCTAAATGGATTCCCAGCTGAAAGTTCATGCATAGCATTTTTTAAGCTGCATTAAAACTAGATAGATGCAGACCGACATGCACTGATGCTATAGACTCCAAAGTACTGCGCTATTATTCAGGTATTTTCCTGTGGCAGAAAACAAAGAAATTTTGGAGGAGAGATGTTAACCCTACTGAGTCCAACAAAACAAACTATCCGGGTGTCCGAATTTGGAAACATTTTCAAGCTGCAATTAGTATTGCAGAAACATGTGCTTACCTGCTAAAGGAAGAAGAAAACAGCACTGAATAGTAAACAGGGGAGACTTCGCATTAGGTTTCTGAGAGTCAACATGAAAATTCTTGACAGGCGATATAAACTGGTTGAAAAATGTCAGGCCCTTGCAAAAAAGTCAGCTCTGCAACAAAAGATGAACAAAAGAGTAGTGTTGTAAATATTGCTATTCTATAAAATGTTTCAAGAGTGCATTAATAAACCTGTAATGACACACACGGAAGTAAAATAAGCACAATAATCAGTGCTGTTCTACCTCATTGCTGACTCAAGTATTTCTTCTCGTACTTTTCCCTTTTCTGTTTTTTTTCTTCATGGGGAGCAATTCATTGGCATCAACATTAAAAGCTACAATTATCTCCAAAGAAGGCCAGAGAGTTTCCAGGGGCACAGACAGCGCAAGCAGTTCTGTGTCCCAGCATTAAGGAGGTGACAGAAAAAGGTTTGAAACATGCTGCATGATCTACTGTGATCAGCTTTGAAGAGCAGATGTCCTGGAAAGCCCAGGAAAGTCTTAAATGCATCATTTAGAAAAACTGGAAAATCTTTCTTTAGGGCTTCAAATGATGGGTGCAATATCACTGCCTGCCCTGGGTCGGTCTTGAAGTGCCCCTCTGAGGTGACTATTAACACAGTTAACAACTCCAGAGTGGATAAACTGGTGCAGCACAGAATTAAGAATTATGGGAATTCTAACCCCAATATAAACACCTTCATAATTTAAAGATATTTTTGAAAATAACTGGTCAATGAATATAGAACACTACTAGGAAAATCATATGTGTGTGTGTGTGTGTATGTATATATATATATAGACACACATAGTTACATATACATACCACACACACAGATACACAGTGGTATTCACATGCATACACATTCTGAGTACAGTTCTTCATGCCTCGCACTTTGTGCAGTCATTAGTACCAGCTCTAACACACTGCTAAATTTAACTAAAAATACATATATGTCCTCTGTGGCTTAGTTTATCATGGGTATAAGCCACTCTTAATTTTGTTTTGTGACATTTCATACCCACTTTGCAAGGATGTGACTGCACATGTTTAAAAATATGTATTTTAAAGTTAATCTTTCCTGCACTTGAGAGAGCTAAATAATCCCCTTGTACTCCCACCTTTGCCTGCTCCACAGGTATCAGCTTCATTCTGTTACCACTTATTTTAGGTGAACTTAGAGGCATAGCTTAAGTCAGAGCACTGGGCAAAGTTGGGCATTTTGCCTGCGATGCGTTTAGGAACACAAACACAAGCAGCTCAGCAGAGAGCTGCAGAACTGGAGAAATCACTCTCAGCTTGGAGGCTGCAGAGCCTTGAAATGGTGTCCTGAGCACCTGGGCCGAGGTAAGGAAAGCAACCTCTCAGCAGCATGTGGGAGATAACACATGAACAAAACCAAAATGAGGGATGTGGTGCAAAAACACAAGGTACAAACAGTCACGGCAGAGCAACAACTCCTGTGGACACAGCTGGACATTGCATGAGTATATGAAAAACTGCTCTAATTGCATGAGGAATCCCACTGATGTGTTTAGGCCTGAGCAGCAGGCCTCAACCAGAGCTGACTCACAAGATGACCCTGGGCAATATGCGACTAACACCATCAGTATTATTTACCTAAAACTAGATGACTAAGACACTTATGCTAGCTGTGTAACACCAAACCGGCTCCTTTAGAAACTTTCACATAACCTTGCGTAGTTACCTGCAAGAAACGTATCATTTTAAGAAATTTCCCAACTGACATGAATAGAGACTTGTTTGTAGGATATTTTACAGGAAACCCTCCCAGCTGAGGCCTGGGCTCTGGCCAAGCCTTGGCCCTTGCTGGTCGGGAAGTGTGCCATCAGATCCAGGAGTCTCTGTGCTAAAAATATAATCAAGTCACTTTGACTTGCTGATTTGGGCCTATAAATGCTGGACCCACTTTCAGGGTGAATTTGGAGACTTCACCTATGGGTGGACGCACTGTGTAGGATTTTCCCAATTGCCAGGAAGGGCTCTCCAGGTCCTCACTGCAAAATGGGGCTCCCCAGCGACTGCGGACTCTGGATGACGGTAAAGTATTTAGGCAGTTGGTGATGTATCTTTCTCAATCACCATCCTTTCTCTTGTATAGTAATGATTAGGTGCATTACCTTGCTTATTTTTCTTGTTGCTAAAGCCAAGCGTGTAGTTTTATTGGATGTATCATTTTACTTTTGTGTTGCCTTAATATTCACAGTAAAATAAGACCATTCTTCCCATTGGTGTCTGTGTCCTTTAAATCCCCCCATCAATTGGCAGAACACCCACTGATTTCAGACAGATATTATCAACAGAGAGCACAATAATAGCTAATTGGTTCTCAAAAAATGAAGTGCTTATGGGTATGGAAATAGTATTTTGCTTGAAGAACCTGCTTTGACATTACTTTGCCAGCAGATTTAAAAAATCCTCCATTTTGCCTATAACCAGTGATAATTTGATCAGCCAGGATAATAAACCTACCTCATAGTGCTATTCTTTAGGATTTGAGGGGGTCATTTCAGAATAAAACTCCACTACCTTTTTCACTTAAAAAGACCTAACTTTGATGATTAAAGCTCAGTTATTCCATCAATGCAAGCATGAAGTACAAATTCTCAGGTTTTTTTAATTTTTGAAATACATTTATCTTGCTTTCATCTAATATTTGGTATATCCTAAACTACGTATAGGTTCAGGAGAAAAAGAGAATGCCTAAAAAAAACCCAATCCATGACGCTGTTGTACAGAAGTTCTAGGAGACTGTAATTAAATATTCCTTTCTCCAGCTGGGCAATCGGTACATTCTTTAGCAGATAAAGCAAATGAAGAATTCATTTACCATCAACTATTGATACCGCCCCTTAAACCGGCATTTCCCAGAAGCAGAATTTCAGAATTGCATGACCATTTTCTCGGGCACACACTGCTGGCCCACCCCTCCACTCCAGGGAAAGCAGCAACACAAGGCTTTCAGTAGAATCCCTATTAATGACCCAAAAATACCATCAGGCTGTAGCTTTGGAGACCTCCTGACCAGCACGGAAAGAAATATGACTCCAAAGGTTTTTGGTCCCTAAAGCTGCCACAAAATCCAAATTTCAAATTGTTCTGAGCCACGGGGCAGTACAATTTCCAGGTAAATTCTGCATGTGAGGCAGAGGAAAAGATACAGTGTGGTTACTGATGCCGTTTGGGAATTTGTTCAAAACCAAAATGTTACTCCTGGCAGAGATGATAGTAGTCCAAATGTTATTGGACATACAACATTATAAGTATTCAAAAATAAAGGGCAAACCACAGGATCACTCCTCACAAGTGCATTACAAATAATATAACTGCCCTCCTTTTCTAAGTGACTGTATTTTGAAATTAATTTATTTGTGTGGGTGAAATTGATTTCTCATACAACATGAACTTGCTCAGTGAAGGGAATATCAGTTCCCCCTCAGCAGTAACAAGAGCTGCTGTAAATTAGTATTTCAGTGTAGCTGACAAGAGTTGCCCCATTTATCATCTATTGCTCAGCCAGCCACAGCCTGAGAAATCGGTCACACAGACTCTAATTTTGGCTGTTACTGTGGATGTCTTTCAATTCATCATGAGTGGCCGGCAAATAAGCCCTATCACTTCAGTGACTGCATTCAACAAAGGTGCAAGCCAAGAATCAAAGTTCTGGCTGCAAATGGTGATTGCAATTAAACTCTAATCAGCCTGGCAGGCTGATGTGATCAGGGTCTGTTGTGTTAAAACCCACTGTGGCTCTATTACAGACCTTTTCCTACTGCAAAATTTTAATCTGGGGCTGCAATGACAGGGCAGTGTATTGATGGCTGGAGACTGAAAAGGCCTTGGTCACTACTTAGAAAATTTTGCCAGGTCAGCTCAATCAACCACAGGTGTGGAAGAAAGTGCACGGGAAGAGTGAAGTAAAAAGACATCAATATAAAATGCACCATCCATACTCTTGGCTTTATTCTTCAAGTTACACACATGCAGATTTTCCTTCAGGCTAGCTGAGCATTAATTCAACAGCCTTTTGTACTCCTGGCCTTCCCCTCCCCTTCCATTTAACTAGTCAGCCTACAACTAGTACCAACAAAAAGAACCACATGGTTCAGCCTATGCTTGGCTTCCCAAGCACCATGGTTCACTCTTCTTTCAAACCCGTGAAAGACTTTTTCTTCTCTTTTTTTACCAGAGATAAAAAGATGACAATATGTCTTCTGGGCTTTACACCCCTGATCTTTCTATACTT
This sequence comes from Falcunculus frontatus, assembly GCA_013398115.1. Lineage (NCBI taxonomy): Eukaryota > Metazoa > Chordata > Aves > Passeriformes > Falcunculus > Falcunculus frontatus. Next base: position 242,022 of record VZRV01007682.1, read on the forward strand.
CACTTTAATGGAAGAAAGTTCTTACTATAAATTCAAATTATAACTAAAGGATGAATTCTGATGAGTTCTGGCTAGAGAAGAAGATAGAAAAGCCCTGGTGACTTTCCCTGGGGCAACATTGTACCTCAGACAAATAATGAGATTGTTTTTAAGGCTGACATTTCATAGCGGATTTTTTTTGCTGACAGCCCGTTTCTGTTGCGTGTATTGCTGACTTTCTTTTCTGCTGCATTATTGACACTTAATCTGCTTTTAGATCTCTGAGGACATAAACTAATGAAGATCGAAACCTAAAGGAAATAGTTCTCCTGAAAATCTTTCGTGCTACTCTTAAAAGAAATCAGATGAAAAATTTATAGAAAGCTCTGCATTAAAAAGTGTCGAATTTAACTCTGGAGACGAAGAGAAAGCTAGAATGTACTAAAAACAAAAACGAAAATTTAAGGGGCTGATTACAGGATTAACACGCTCTAAAAGCATCAAAATATCCTCCATCTTATCTCAGATTATGACTTTTTCAATACTCAAAGCTCCTACTTAAAACCTCTCTTCACACTCACAGCTCTAGGAATTCATATTTAGAATCTCTCATTCTTCACTTCCCATAGACTGACTCTTAAATGTAAGGACTAATTGATCGCAGGGACAATCATGCACAGATCCCTGCTTACATGGGTGAGAGTGGTGATGTTCCACTTTGCAGAGAGCACCTAGTGAACTGCATTTCACAGCACCCCAAGTTTAATTCATATTCAGCTAAGTGAATACACCTCGCAAGCAAAGCTTCCAAATGCAACTGCATCACTGCAGAACTTTCACACTGCAAGCAGGCTGTGAATTTAATCCTGGAGGTAGAAGAGCAACACATTTTTCAAGGGGTGAACTACAATATAACAAAACAGATAAAAAAAAATCACTATGGCAATGTTCCTCAAATTCATAAATGTCTTTAATAGACTGAGATTTTAAAATCTTTTTGCACTGCCTTAGCTCTGCCTTAAAGAAAATAATAGAAAAATATTGAGCCATTTCAGCAGGAAAATACTAGAAAATCCTATTCATAGTATGCATAATTTGAAGTTAAATTCACCTTTGATGTATTAGTGCCTTGGTTTACAGGCTGCCCATTTACAAGTTTCACATGAAAGTCAACATTCCACAGTGATTTCAATAAAATATTAAAGCTTCAGGTTAACTCAAGGAGAAGAGTGCTTGGATGGGTGAGCGCAGCATAACTAGACACTAAAAGTTCCCTTTGAACTCTCCACGGGCTCTTGCAGGACAAAACAGAAAGGTCTCTTCTTATCTTCCATTACAGCACTTGAACTCATGAATTTTTGAAGTAGCATTTGAAGGGTTTTTACTGCTAGAGGATGCAGTGAGAGTAAACGAGGTCATTTTGTAAGAATTTTACTTGAGAAGCCATTGGGTCTCCTTTGCTGGCCAGTCGCTTTAGGAATCTCGCAGGTAAGAACTGTCAACTGCTTTACCCTTGAATCTGAAAACTGAACAAATCCAGGCAGGATTTTTTGTGCAGCAGCCTAGCACTACCTCTGCAACAACACTTCTCTGCCCACTACAAAATTTGAAAAAAAAAAAAAAAAAGAAGGGGCATTCTACTTCATCTTCCTTTGCTTTTGACTGAAATGTCAGCATTTCCTATTGGCTTCCTTCGTCATTCCCAAGAACTGTGGGAGGTTGGAAAACATAAAGGGAACATGTCATTTTGTCCTATTTATAAGCAATTCCTGCACAGTGGGGAGGTCCTGCCCAGAGGCATCCTCACTCAGTGAGCCCAGTGCTCAGCCTGTCTGCCAAGGTGTCAGACCACATGTGGAAAACATCTTCAGGAATAGTGGCTTCTTATTAAGAACAATAGCAACCCTCTAAGGAGATTAAGACAGTGACGGATCCTGGGCAACTTGTACTCACAGCCAGCTTAGAGAAACAAATCTCACCCCTCTCATCCAAGCCACCACTCCTGGCACAGCCAGCAGCAAGCAAGCTTTGGAAGGAGCATGAGGAGAGGGGGAGAGAGGCATCTGACAGCAGAGCAGAGCCAAGAGTGACTTCCAGTGCAGCAGGAATTTATAGTCCGCATGGCAAAAAGGAATTACAAAGTCACAGCCCACAAACCCCCTTGACAACTTTATCTGTCTCTTTTCACAGTTCTGTAGACTTTGCTGAACATGCTCTAAGGATCACCAAGGTTATCATGAACATCTCTACTCAAACCACCAGGCTTCTGGCACAGCACCTTTCAGGAATACACCTCTCACATGTCTCTATTTTCAGAGCAGAGCTGGGTTTGCTTATTCCCACAGTGGGACTTACTTATTTCCACAGAGCCTGACAATGCCAGCAATGGTACCAGATAGAGGCATATGCAGAACCTGTAGTAGACTTTTACAAGAGATGCTCACAAGGACCTAGGGGCAAACAAAAACTGTGAGTGGATGGCAGGGATTGGGCAAAAGGAATGGAAAGCACTGTAATTCTCAATTTCCAGGGCCACTATGACTACAGAGAAACTTTAAAAAAAAAAGGAAAAATAAAAATAGTTCAATCCTTACATGGATAGTACTCTACCATCATGAATCCTGAAAACAGAAGTAAGAGTCACTTGCATTTAATAGTATGAGGGAAACAGGAAAAAAAAAGAATATTAAGTAGGCAGTTCATCCTAAGCTCATTAGAGATGGCTTTCAAGTCGGCAAAGAGAATTAAAGAAATGATGCCACTACTATCCCTTCTGCCCCTTCTCCTGTCCTACCAAAGCAAGGATGGCCGACGGGCTGTATTTTACTGTTGCTGTGTAAATCCAGTGGTGTCAGCTCTGCTGCCAAGGGAGGTAAAGCTTGGCTGAAGCTGCCAGATGCAATACTAAGATACTTTCTGCTCCAAAAGCCTTGCAGATTTTGAAGAAAGACAGCAAATAGCTGGAGGCAGCAACTTCTTATATTTTCTCTGACATTTCTACCACATTCTCAGACTCAGATTATGACTCTGCATGAGATGGCAGCTGCTTAGTCAAAAGCTTCCCCAGGAAACCCAGAAATATGAGAACACAGCCTGCATCTGCTGCCATTCTCAGAGCACACACTGCTGCCTGAACCCCTTGAGAATAACAGGAGAAAAGGATATAAAATAAGCTTTTGCCTCCTCTCTAGTGAGGATGATAAGCCTGCACATCAGAGGACAAATTACTGTGGGAGGAGACAGAGCAGGTCTCTCATCTCTTAGTTCACAAAGTCTGGGGAGATGTGAGTATCTCTTGGACCTACAGAGAGATTGGCAAGTTCATGGCTCCATTGATCCTCCATAAGTGAAACCAGCCAGAGGCCAGCTAAGCCATGCACCAAAGTGCAAAGTGCAAAGTGCAAAGCACACTTGGTGTGCTGGAGGCAGTATGTAGGGAAAGGTTTTGTGGGAAATAAACTAACAAAAATAGAAGAGCTAAAGAGAAGTAGCAGCAATTACAGGGCTATCACAAAAAGCACTTGGATTCAACTCAGCTATCTTTTCGTGCTCCTGCCGTCACTAATTTATAGTCCTACACTGCAAATATATGTGATGTAAAGACTGCCATCCCATCATGACCTCTCTGAACAGTTATGAGAGACACCTTGAGCCCCTAAACCATATTCAGATTTTCAGTAATGACTCCGTTCCAGAGCTATTCTCAGGGATTAACAACTGCTGGGATGGTCCTTCAGGCTCAGGAAGGGACACTTGTCAGTGACTCATCTCTGGAAAATCTCTATCATCATTAGTAACACCAGGAGAGGAGTATCCAAAATTCTTTTGTACTGGATTTTTTTTTTTAGATTGAGTACACAAGGTATTCTTCTAATGCTGTCAACAGTACTGGATCAGGACACAGGTTGTCATGAGACCACCTCAAAGAGCCTGTGGCTCTTGGAGAGGGGAAGTAAACTCCACATTCCTTGCACTGGGTGAACCCCTCAGATACCTCTTCAGTGCCCAGTTGAGATTTCAACAAAAGTATTTACAGCCATTCACAAAAGCACACTTTGGAATTTTTGTTGTGTGTCTGTTACCTTGCAGTTCATGCTTGCCTGTCTTCCACATCACTTGCTGCAAAGAACATTTTCATCACAATTAAAAGGAGGGCATCTTCCACATACTCCTGGAGCTGGGACTGTCAGAAACTCTGCTACCCTGGGTAGCAGACAGACCCTGAGCTAATGAAGCATTTAAACACATCCTTAACTAATTTGAAGTGTAGTAGTAGTACCACTGTAACTCCAACTGGCCATTCCCTTTTGTTTCTAGATATCCTATCAATGTTCCAAAACTGACTGTGCTGCAAAGATACAGGATTTGATCCAGAAAAAACATGTGTGCTGATATGTTTGGCTCTGAAATTCTAACAAAGTCTCTGAAGAGAAGTGTGAAACGAGAGGGAGATGATTCTTAAGGTTTTCAAGCAGCTAGAGGCTTTGCCTAGGGGTAGATTTTGTGACCAGGCTATTTAGTAGTATTAATCTTCAGCAATTTGTGTTCACAATACAAGTCATTTGGCTGTCTGCACTGAATGGAGAGACAGCAACCTGTCAGTGGCAGAGCAGCTGCACCACTCCAAGCAGACAGATGGTGAGGATGCAGCTCAATTCTTTCCTCCCTTTATTTCCCTCCCAGCATCTTCTTTTCTCCAACCCCCCTCTCCCCCCCAGTTCTTCTGGCAGGGGGAAGGAGATCTACTTGGACCTCAGTGTGCTTAAAACGCAAATTATATTTTCGATCTAATTACTTCCTGAGTCTCTGTAGTAGCAATCTGTCCTCACCCCAGACAGAAAGCAACTGCTGTTGCACAGCTGGTCTGGCATCAGCAGTGCTGGAAGATGAACAGCAGGCAGGTGTGATGTCAGTTTGGTTCACCAGCTGCAAAAAAATCTAGGAAGAAATCCCTGCCTGTTGCAGAGGGGAGTCTGATTTGGAAGCTGCTCCTGCAGAGTGGCTGGTGGTTTAATCAGAGAAAAGCCTAATGGACAAGTCCACTAATTCTTGGATCATGCCAGTTGGCACTGGGCATTTATCAGAGGACTGAAGGAGGCTCTCAGATCCTTATTGGCATCTAGCTGCCATGGCTGTGGGCATATGAATGCCTCAGTATCATCTTGAGGACAACACTGGTATTAGATGAATTAAAGATAAATAACCTTACCACAAAAAGAAGATAATAAAAGGAACCCCAATCCATCCATATAAAGAACAACCTAAGACTTCTTCCCCATTCTCCTTCTGCTTCACTTGATAAAGCAACAAGTTATCTTGGACCACCCAAGAGGTTTCCAACTTGCTCTACACAACTTCCAGCTTTTTAAAATAAAACCCTTTTCAGTCTGGGTGGTGGTGTCTTTTGCTTCCTCATTTTCATTTGCCAGATTGGCCTCAGAGACTTTCATTGTCATGTTGCCATTCCTACCAAAATTTCCAAGACCACTGAAATTTTCACATACGAATGGATAGATGAGTTTGTTTCCACCAAAGGAAGAGTTATGACCTCCTGACAGAACACAGGCCTCCAGCTACTAACACAGCACTCTGTGAGCTTTGGGAGCCTGTACGAAGGCACACAGACAAAAAAGACACAGCCTCAAGCACCAGCCTCTCACCAGGCAAAATAAGAGGAAAAGAGCTGATAGAAAAACAATACTGAGCGATTCAAAGGTGAACATTTTGCAGACTAACACATTATCCAAGCTCACAGGAACCCTCCAGCTCTGCCAAAACAGTTAAATGGATTTAACTAAACCAGTCTAAGCTTCTGCTTGGACACTGTCACCCTATGCAAACAGGTCCCCTAGTGGGTACAAGCAGGAGGGTTAAAGCAGTCACCAGCCGGGGGATCCCTCCTGCCTGGGCAGAAGAGGAGCAGCCACAGCAGAACTAAGACAGCCACCCTCACTGAAGCATCTCCCATCCACGGGTTAACTTGAGCTTTCTGTATTTACCTCAATTGGTTCTGTTCTGCTAAGCAGACACATGTAAGACTAACTGCTGGCAAAGGGGCACTACCGAACAGCCAAGGCAAAAGGGACTCTCCATATTTTAATTGGAAGCAGTAGTTTGCAAAGTCGATGGCAGTGCAGCATCTTTGCTGTGCTTTATCTGAGTCATCCATCAAAAGCCTCAATGCAATTTTCTGATGGGGCAAGAAGAACACAAACCTATGGGCTTTTTAAACACTAGTTCCACAGCCCTGTTGCAAGCAGGTGACAACCCTCTGTGAGTAGTAGGAGTCATTTAAAACCTGACAAAACTGCTTCTTCAACAAAAGATGATAAGAGTTTTCAAGCTTCCTTCAAAACAGAAGAAACACTGGAGATCCGATATGACAAGTAACTGAGGAGCAACATGATTTAGATTTTAGATCCAGTAGCACAACCCAACCAGAAGATCTTGCTACATATGAAACCAAACTCCGGAAAATCTTACAAAATTACAATAGCAAAAATTAGGTGATAACTGAAGAGGAGGAAGAATCTGGGTATGAAGGCATACTGTGGAGCTTGTTGAATCTGTGATGGCGGACAATAACAATCGGTAAGAGCTCTAACCTTCAACACATGCTATTGCCTGACCTCTGCTGAATTAGAGAAAACTCTTCCTCCACTCCTTCCCAGCAGGTCAGACAACAATGCTGGGAAGCTGCCAAGGGTCCAGGCAAAGCAGACTAAGAGGGGAAACCACCCAAAAACTAACGCCAAACCTGAAAGATGTTCCAAAGCCTACACAAACCTAAGCATCATTTCTTAGACTTTTAATTCAGGGAAAACTCTCTCTGACCTTCAAAGGCAATCACACCTCAATAAAAATTAACTGCAAGTCAGGCAATTTTTCCCCCAGGCTTTATTGAACAGGCTCCTAAGCATTTACAAAATAGCATAAAAGTAGTTGTATTGGAAGATTTAGACTCCTTATTTCTTGGGGGTTTTTTGCATTATTCAAACTGTGGAACTTCAGTCACAGACTCACAGACCAAAATGTGACAGAGGTAGGTGCTGTGGGAAGGCAGCACAAAAAAAGATAATTAAGCATTAACCAAAAAGAAAAGCATGTGTTCTCCCAGGATACATTCTAGGCACAATCATTTATGGGTAACTAAAGAACAGTGAAAGCGTTACCACAAAATCTCACAGCAGCCAGCTTACTCAAAAAACAAACCTCAAAACTCCTATATCCCTTCATTTTCAAACAATGAGGGAGAAAAAGGCATTACAAGATGTCAAAAAAGGCTGGTGGACTCCATTTATACCATGCTGAGTCAGTATGTCACTGAATACCAAAGATGTCACTGAGATGATGGTAAGGCAGTGGTTCCCAAGGAAAGATGGGCCAGATCCTTGGCGCTGCATTCCCCACACAGGGTCAACACAGCTTTTTTTACTCCTCGGCAGCACTTTACTTGAAAGTAATGTCTTGGGGTGATTTTATGACAGTACTGTATTCCCCTATCGTATGCTTATTGCCCAGAAATGGGTCCCACAGCTTTAAGCTGGGTCCAGGAGAGGGGGCAGAGAAGCCGGGCAAATTCCTCAATGCGGTTTGTGTTCAAGGACTCACACACTTCCCCGCATTCTCACCGCTGCAGAGCCGAGGAAGCACCTTCTTGCTTTTTAGCTAGCCTGTTAGTCGAGGCAAGAAATTTTTCCCAGGACTGTGGCTTCTTCTTCATCTTCTGGAACTGTTCAGCTTTGCTCTGGTCCGAAACACCAGAACATGGCCAGGAGCCCCACGCCGCAGCCCAGAGGGGAGGCCCTGGGACACCACACCCCAGCTCTGGAGGACCTCGGGAGAAGCCGAGCAGGACTCTAAAAAAATCCACCATCTTTCTCCACAACAAGAAAGTTTATTATCTAACATTATTCTTTTTTTTTTCCTTGTGCCTGCGTGCACCCTGCTTGTTAAATAAATGGGGTTTTTTCGCTCTGCTCCAAGAAATTCCTTTCAAACCTTTGGGAGAGGGGCTGCTGAAACCTGCCTTCCATTAGAGGAGACGTTCATCTCGGGACATTTCCTCCTAATTTGTCTCAAACCGAGACAAGTAATTAAAAAATTAGTTCCCTGCCTCAAAATTAATTCTGAAGCCTCGGAAGAAGAGGAAAGACTACTATCAATACTGTATGACTGCTACAAAATCCTGGGTTTTCCTTCCATTTGTTTACTCTATATACACACCAGAAATACCCTGATTTTTCAGAAATATTCATGGGATGATGTTTGGTAGCTCTCACCTGCTAATTAAAGGGCAGAAGAGAGACAGTCTTTCTAAAAGGTTTCATTTCTGTCATGACAGTGATGCTTAAGGAAATGAAAAAAAAACCAGACAAACAAAAGGAGCCCTCAAAAGTGAAAGACAAAATCAAAGCCAAGGGAACACTCCCTCCCTCCCAGCCCTCCAAGTCCATTTTCTTCAGGCACGGAGCAGTCTGTAGGCAGGCCTTCAAGAGCTGATTTAATATGCTGCCTTTCTAACGTGGTGGGATTTGACCAGATATCTTCAAGTTTTGCTAAAGAAAAAAATACAAGAGCCCCTCTTGCCCTGCCTGTCCTACTACAGTCACAGAAACACGGTGGGTGGGATCTGGCTTGATATTAAAAAAAAATCCAACAGAATTAAAGAAGGGTGTAAGTGCACTTTATTTCCCTTCATAGTCATCTTCAAGCCTTGAAAACTTGGGTCGATCCCTCTTATACATATTTGTTTCTAATCTTTACCAAATTTGACTTCTACCTTGGGACAAAGCTGAGAAAAAGGAGGCAGATAAAGGCTGGAAGAGAATGTGAAATCACCTGTAAAATGAGAGGTTAACACAGATGCCTTTGTGTTTATGGAAAACATACAAAGGAATGCGAAAGGGGAGACACTGCCAGGGAGCCATGAAAGCACAGCTAACAGCAGACCGCAGGAGGCAGGCAATAGGCAAACACACCGGAGGAAGTCAAGGATTTTTGATTTGGTAAAAAGCTCTGCTTGTTTCTATTTGAGCACAAATATTCCCTGTGGAACCAGAGGACCTCCAGGCTTGGTATTCCCATAAGAGGAAGGCTCTTCCCCCAAGATGTCATTACAAGCTTCAGGCCCAAACACAAAGGCATTTTGGTGGCTGAACCAGAAACAACTGAAACGAAGGCCAGATTTCTGTTCTCCAGCAAAGGTGGTGGCTTGAATCGATGACTTTTGAAACTGCTTTAGCTTCAGGGTGACTCGAGAAGACTCAGGTTTTCTTGGGAATCCTTTCTGTCGTTGTTTCCTGCTGCCACTGTCCCCCACTGCACAACCTTGCTGGGACAAGGCACAAGGTCACTGCTGCATCCAGCTGTGCTGTGCTGGTGTCCATCTTCCACTGAGGTAAAAGAGAGCTGCACTGCACATCACTTAGGTGAGGTACAGCAGGGCTGGCCAATCTGCATTCTTCCCTAAGTTATTCTATGCATAAAGGACGTAGTAAATATTTCTCTTGTATTTCTTCAGACTTGCAATATTTGCTCTTACATTTAGCAGAAAGTAAAAGCCTCCAACATGACCTAGTACCCTAATTCACGTGATTTTATCTTTTAGGCTGTTGCACAGCTCCATTCATTAAAATGGGCAACAGACAAACATAACCCCAGACAGTAACAGGTTTACTCTAGAAGTTCACAGTTCTTACATAGAAGAAACTGAAACATGATCACAGAGAGTGGGGAAGAAGGAGGGATGGGAAGCAGGACAGCGCCAAGACAAGGTTGTCAGTGCTGCAGGATTCAGCTACAGCACAAGACAGCATTGTTGGCATGGAAAAGGTCCAAGGAAGAGGGCACATGGTACTGCTGTACCTAAAAACTGAGTGCTGAATAATCAACACCTTTGGCTATTCTAAATGCACAGGCATCACTCAACTTCTCCGCACTCACTGACTTCTTACCCAAGAGCTCTTCCAGAATTCACTGAAGTCTGCAAAAGGACAGGGCAAGCCCTGGTCCATCACACCCCCTCAGCAGCTACAAAGCAAGACACGAGCACTGAGATCAGCCTGCAGCATCGGGGCTGGAGTCACTATTCCCAGACATCTCCTGTCACCACCCAAAGAGCCACAATCCATTTAACTTCCTCACAGTAAGCCAAAACCATCACAAATTAAGAAACAAAATTAATGTTGGTCTGAGCAGGATCTGCAGCCCCAAGGTAGGAAGATAAGGGCTTTGCTGTAGTCAGCAAATGAAAGTGTTTTTAAAGCATAATCAAAGCAAGTCTTTCTTAAACAGCTTCAAATATCCCTTGTGACTTTGCACATCCTGACCAAGGGCACCATCTTGCAGCAGTTTATTCCAGCACAGCATACTGTGCTGCTCAGTGGTGTGAACGGTCTGCAAATTCCACTAAACCCACTGGTTTTTTCCTGTTCTTTATCAGCTTAATAAATCTGCTCCACTGCTGTCTCATTTGCAGAGGCAGGCAGGAGATTGTGCATCATAGGAATGCAGGAGTTTAAAAAAAAAAAAAAAAAAAAGGGGAACCAAAGCAAAAGCTTTTATTTGCTTATATCTGGGATCTTTGAATGTATGCACGGAGCTCTGCAGCCAGCTCAAGCAGTAGCAATAACTACCTAAGCTCCCTCACACCCCTCCAGGAGGTCTCCTAATCACTGTGGGCATTCCAAACCACAACCCACCTCCAAACTTTACATGGGATCCCATAAGGAATTGGGTCATACCCAAAGATCAGATCACTGCCCCAAGTTATGTATACACTGCTCAGTAGGGCTTGTGGATAGAAAGCCATTCTGAGCTCTTCAGGGCTCTACCAGATATATCTCACCAGGTTTTGCAAAGCTCAGGTGGATCGAGCAGGAAACCCAATAGATGTGGCAGCTATTCCACTGGCCCTCATGGCTATGCAGCATTCTCCACATTCCCTGTAACAGCATGAAGCAAGGAGCATCCAAGGGTAGGTCCCAGAGTTTAAAGCTACATCCAACCTTCCCAGAAGCTGATGGGATCACTGCAGAGAGGCCATCCAGGGTCTAGCTGGACATGCCTTCTCCTGGGTCAAAAGAATGGCAAGCCTCATATACTTTTTCCACCAGGTGTGTCAGTACAAGAAATACATCACCTAGCTACCCAATGTGTCTTTCTGGGAGTCATATTCCACTTAATTCCCCAGACAAGGTTACACCAGGCCCTAGGAAGGACACACTGCACACCCAGCAGAGTGGTGACCACTGGTTTAATAGTGGCTCAGGTTTCAGGTTTAATGTAAATACCGTCTGTCTGCATGTTCATCCACGTACATCTGTGTACATATACACACCTACACGGAAAACCAAAGGAAAAATGAGGAATGCTTAGGAAAGAGCCTAGCTCAGTTAACTGCCCTGTGACATCCAGAAGCTCTGCCTCTGAACCCCTGCTGCCAACAAAATCGCACTCCAGGCTGAAGTCTTCAAAAGTTTCAGTGTTCCACACACAGGAGTTTGTGTTCAGCAACACAATGGTTTGCAATTTCAGTGTGCTTTTATCATTCTTCTCACCATCACAGAATTTAGGACAAGAAAGGAACCTTTCTCGTTTGACCATCTGTGGGGGAAGCAGGACACCCGTTCTTCACAGGACTACATGATATTAGAGTATCTTCATTTTTTTAAGTGTTTTTCTCCTGTTGTTTAACACTGTGAATGGAGAAGCTGTTGAAAGAAGGCAAGCAAACAAGGAGGATAATAGGAGGGACACACACCTCTCAAGCATTTATCAGCCCATTTGCTTGAATGAGAGGAAAAGCAAGGCAGAGAAGAACGAGCATCACATTTTCGTCAAAGCGCGCAGATGACAAGTAGTCTTTATAAACACAAATTCCTGCATATTCCAACAAGCACAAGGATTTTTTCAGCAACAGTGGTGCCCAGTTTTAACTTTTTTTTTTCCTCATCTGGAGATTTACTTTCTAAATGGTGCTGAAGTGGCAACTGAGTGTATGTAGAGGTCTGAATACAAGGCAGTTAAGAGGAATCTCCCTCATTTAGCCATAAAATGAAAGTGTTAATGTGCAAGGCAGGGACTGCACTTTGCTTTGTGTTTATACTCTGCCTAGAACAGGGGGGTCTTAGTGCCTCAACACAGGGGTTTAAAGGCAGAAAAAAAATAACCAATAAACAATAGATACTAAGGCAGAGAAATGAGGAACTGGAGCTATTTGTTAAATAAGCATGACAAAGGCTAATAGAATTAGCATCTATGGGACTTTTCATATGTTACAAAATAATTACAAAGGCCAGGATTAAAATGTTAATGATCAAGAAACCTTCATGAGAATTCAGGGAAGATCTCTATGTATTCAGAGGGAAATAACAGCTCTGCAATTCAGTTACATCTCTCATTAAGCATTGTTAAAAACTCCATGAAAGGGAAATGAAGTTAATTGAATTTAAATCAGCTAATAAATATTCTTTTGCATACTCTTTTCCCAGCAAAAAAAAAATTAAAAAGAGATTATGCCAGAAGTGTATTACCAATGTTAAAAACTTGACCCTCAAAACAACAAAAGAAAGAATTTACTGTACATGAGTACAATAAGCTAAGCATAAACCTTGTATCTTATTTATGGCTGAGATCATTCTTCAAATCAAATATTCAGGTAAACTGAGAAATGGTGACTGAAACAAAGTATACACAGTACTGTAGATGGGAAAAATTTACCTTTTAACCTGGACTAATATTTTCTGCAGTCTTGTGTAACTGCAGACAATTCTGGTAGTCATACAGGCACACACTTAAGCCTGAGTATCTCCAGGAAATAGCTTAATAATGATAAAAAAACCAGAAGTCATGCAGAATAAAATAGAAAATCAACTCACACTGGAATTATACATGACAACATTGATTTGGGAAGCATGCTGTAATGACAAATTTGATTCATGCAGGCAAATCTCACTAATTCGGGCCAACATCTGGCTTCTTATCTGAACTTTCCAAGCTGCTTCTCAGTTATACAAAACTGGCTTGGATATCTTAGAAGAACAAAGTCTCTCTCAAATTTTCTAATACATTCCGTCTTCAGGGATGCCATAATTACCACAAGAATGTATTTTTCAGGGCACTGTGAACTGGACTGATTCAGACTTCACTGATAGGTGTCCTGGTTTGAAGGACAGTATCTGCCAAGGAAGGCAAGAACCTCCCTTGGAATGGAAAATGTGACCCCTCCCTTCCCTCCAAATTATTATAACTTTGAAATTAAGGGGCTTTCAGGCAAAGATATGAGAAAAGGAATAACAATTCTTTACTTTAATTCTTTTAATTCTTAAGTACTGGTCATTATCATCTCTTAGGCAACAGATGGGGCAAAATTCCCTGAGAGAAAGAAAAAAACCGAAAAATCCTAGCCTCCAACAATAGGATACACTACAGGATAATTTATACGAGGAACTTTATTTAGTAATAGTGGGGGTTTTGTGCCAGTCCAAACAAATCATCTGTTACATCTGATAACCCATTGACAGCAGCCTTTGTCTAGTACTCCACAGCAAATACGAAAATAAATTAATAAAAAAAACCCACCACAAACCCCAGCAAAATAAACAAGCAAAACCATGCCACCAAAGTCACGTTAACCATCAGTGCAGGAGTCAGGAGTGCATTGAGACTCTGCATTGAAGTTCTTAGGGCCCATATTTTAAAAAACTACACTATAAACCCAAGTCATACCTATGCAGACAACAGTGGTTATTCCTTTTAAAGAGAAATTCTGAGGCAAAATTTATTTACAGTGTTGGAATCACTGATAATTGCCAAATCAAATCAGTTTTCTGGTGTTTCTCTAGAACAGGATATAGTAGTTAAACAAAGGAAAAGAAGTGGCCCTCCACTCTTCTGGAGAGAGCCTTAAGAGAGTATTTCACAGAAAGAAGTTAATATAGTGATGAAAGGAAAACCAGCAGTACTGGCTTTTGGAGGGGCTGGATGAGCACATCCAAGCTGGGTTAACACACTTTCTGGAAGTCATCTAACTTCTCTCAGCTTTCTGATTTCCTTTGCAACGAAGACAACAACATTTCAGAGTTTCTTTTCTTCTAAATCTTCACTATAAATGGATGATGCAGGAAGTGACTTATACCAAGTCACCAGGTGAGGAAATTTTGTGACTCAAGTTACACTTAATTAAAAGCAGCTCATCCTTGAACCAGCATTGTAAATGCCTGCCTGTAGATTTCCTGCATGCCCTCCAATAAACCATTCATGCTGAAGACAAACTGTCTCCAATTTTTAAAGCAGCCACTATGAATCAGAATAAACATACTCCTCCCTATCTAGCAACAACATACCATCTTGGAGCCCTTAGAACTCCACCTGTTCTGCAGGAAGAGCATGTCTAATTTATATAAACTCTAGTTTATTGTGAGATACAAGAAATTTAGTGGAGGAAAGATTGCGTGTTACAACATCAAACCACCCAGGAGATATAGGTTATCATACATCGTACTTCTCAGTGGTCTGATCAGACTTTCCATGAACCGACCCACCTCGTATCTGAAGAGAGAAACAGAACAGTATCACTACTGTGCAGTAACACCATAAAACCCAGAGCTGCACAACCCTCTGAAATGGCACTTCACATTTTTGCAAGAACAGAGTTGTTCTGTTCTTTTCTGTTTCTGCCCTATTACTGGGCTCGGCAAAGGAAGAGGCAACTACTGTCCAAGACTATCCATTAGGTTTTTTTGCCAGTAATGGCTGAAACTTAAAACAGGAAAACACCCCAAGCCTGTTGCTTTTCAGCTTTTCTTTAAGAGGAGAATTCAGCATGGGTCCAAGGACACAAATTAACAAAGTCAGTGCAAACCCAGTAAGATTTCTAGCCCAGCCTGCTGTGCTCACCGCTGGAGCACCTTCCAGCACTTGCCACCTCCCATGTTCCCTCACCGCATGATCAGAACAGCATGCAAGATGCTCCAGTGTTTGTTTTACGGAATAACAGCAGACATGTCAGCTGCCAACAAATGCTCATGTATTTCCTGGATCAGAGGCTAAAGATGGAATGAGACCTATTAATTCATCCATACAAATCCAAGCTACCAGGGAATGACTGCCCTTCCAGCAGACTACAGAGGGGGGCTTAGCAGCATACTCCCAGCAGAGGAGCTGACCTGGCAGACTAAAGAGTTTTGTTTCCAAAACCTCCACCCTAATCCCCAGGCACAGCTCAACCAAGGAAGATGTGACTCCGAGTCACCAGCCCTGCAGAACATTTTCCCCAGCTCTATGTGAGCGTTACACAACACCAAACAACAATGCTACCACCATTTTTCATGGAAAATTGTTTAGCTTCCTTGCAAGAAGCTTTTCTTGATGTTCAAGTTACCTTCTCTTTTGCACCCATTATGTCTAATCACACCCTCTTGCAAAGGCTAAGAGATTATGTCTCTTGAGTAATCATACCTCAAATCAATGGAGTCTTTGCTTCTCACATAATCTATTTTAAGCATTTTTAATCATTCCTCAGAAATCAGTCCCTTTGCTCTCCTAATCAGCTCTTTCCCTTTCCTCAGAAACTTTCCAAGGGCAAGTACCTTACGTTTTTGCCAGGGAGCCAAATGCATCCACACTGCATGTGTAAAGCCTCTTATTCTTTCATTCATAATTGGGTATCACGGACTACCGTGCTGTCTCGTACTACTGCTGCACTGCAGCCACGGCCAAGCACGGACCCTTGATTTATTCCAGCCCTGTGACTGCAGGTGCACTTTCACACCCAATACACACATTAACCTATCACTCATTTTCTTCTCCCTTTCCAACCCTCAGTCTCCTCAGATTGTTCTGCATCGTTGGTCTGTCTGCACAGGGACAGTTTATTGCCAATAACTGCAGGCACCCAAGTTTGACACATGAAAAGGCAAAACCCACCAATCTCTTGTGATGCCTTTCATGGTGCCTTTCACGTTCCTTCCCCAGTTGCCATCATCCTGGCTTCTACATCACACTACTCCTGAGCAGAAACACGTTTTACTCTTGTACAGGAAATGCATTACCACATTGCCCGAAAGAGCTGCTACTTCGTCTGCTCACACAAGCAACATAAAGGTACCTCTGTGGTGATACCCAGTATCTCTGGGATCACAACTGTGCCCCAAACCACTCATCAGCCTCCCAGGCGGACTGAATTTCAGCCTGAGTGACACAAAGGAGTATATTGTGGCTGATGGGCAGAAAGGGATTTGGGCTTTACAGTTTCTGTGAGTTTTCAAGCAGTTCTGGGGTAATGTAACAGAAAGTAAACATCTTTCAAGTGAAAATATCTCAGAATAAAATTCACATTCCATTTGTTTTCAGAACCAGTCTTAATTTCAGATCCATAATCATTAAAAGAAACAATCTTCAACTCAATTGTCTGAGCAGAGGAATGCCCAGCATCACTGTGTGGCATTTTCAGTTAGGTGTCAGGTTTCATTTAGCATTCTGCACTGGTCCTACGGCTTGGTTCACCTGGAAATCTTAAATGCAAATGTATTTCCAGGATGGCATAAGAGAACAATATCAGAATTTCACCTCACATGACAGCTCCTTGCTCGGTTCCATTCAACTCCCTTTTCCTCATTCCCATATACACAGATTTGCTGCTACCGGAAAAAAAAGGCTTAAACAAGAAAATCTTTAGCTACTATTTTTTCCTATTGAGAGGCTTTCCCTCACCCTTGTGTTTAAACAAACCTAAACCACAGCTTAAATAATGCTTTAAAATCGCCTACAGCTCCAACTTGAGACACAGAGCAGGCGAGAAATTTCTTTAATAGCAGGGAATAACAGCACTTAATTCAAATCATCCCCATACAGTATTTTCCATCTTCCAAGGGCTAAATATGCACTAGGTAATAAATATCTTTTAGCCACACCTCAAACTCACCAGTCTTATCCTAAGAAAAGAGGGGAAAGCAAACACCTCCAAGAGGATGTGTTGCTGGACAAGCATTTGTCATTTTTTTCTCTTCTTTATGCTCAGTGTCAATGAGTCCCAGGCCACAGATGTAGGCAGATAATTCAACAGTTCCTTCAGAGGCTGTGACAGGGCTATTGGAGAGGCAAATTTTTCACCGACCTTTTCATGAAAGCATTTATTGAGAAGTGACATTGAACCACTTCAAACAGTGTTAAATGATCAGAACCAGACCTAATAGTTCTCCCCTGGTGCTAAGATGTTGCCCACGTGTGAGACCAGCCACTCGTGAAAACGGAGGCACAATCTCAACACAGCTCAGCAGTTTGTGCTAAGCTACATGGGATCAAAACACATTCTAGAAATTACGGTGCCTTTATAGTGCAGCAAAACAAGCTCCAATTTTCGCATTAAAGAACAACTTTTTCATTTGCATTCGTGATTTATTATCAAACACACACACAAAAGTGATACTTTAAAGGAAAACAAAGATGTAGGACAGGTCAGCAAGCATGAACGATCTGAGCCTCCAGCTCTGGACCAATCTACCCTGCTGCAGTTAATATCCATATTTAACTCTACTGTTGGAAGAGGAAATACTATTTTTAGCCATTATCTGTTACTTTTGTTCAGAGATTAAGTGCCACATACAGTTCTATTATGGTATTTACAGAGCTATTCATCAATCCCAATGGCTTCTACATTACAAAAAAAACCAAAGTAATTTCACTGGCGTGCCTTATTGTGGCTAGATTTTACAACTGTAATTCTGTCTGTTGTAAAAATTAAATGGAAGTGCCTTCAGAATGGAAGTAGTAGGAGTTATGACTGCAACCCAAGGATCAGATTTTTTTAAGTGCTCAGGGTGTGATTTTCTTATGCATTGAAGATTGAGAATTTGGCTTACACAGACACATTTCCCTCGCCGTCCCCCAAAGCATTCTGGATATAAAAGTTTGAATACTGAAAGGAAAGACCTGAAAATCTAGCAATTAACTCTGGAGCCTAAATACAAGCTAGGAGCGTTCAAAATCTGGCTCTTTCTTGGGTGATGAGTAAGTACTTCTGGAAATTGCTCTTATGCTCTGTCTGCTCTGTAATGTCTTTCTTATTGAGTTCCACTGGGACTGCATCTTAATTCCATATTCCTTTCAGAGTTTTCCCCTAATTAGATTATTAATAAGAAACAGAGAGATGAAGCATTAAGTCACTCAATCAACAATGTATATTACAGATATGAAATCCCTGTCAATACATGTTTCATAGTAAGCCACTTATCACTAGTCTACCACAGAGGAACTACATGTACACACTGCATTAACCTGACTTGCAGAACGAAGCTTTAGCTCTGCTTTGGCTATGGGAGAAGTTACGGACAAAGGACAGTTTTGCCAGGGAGTACCACAGCTTTACATTAAACTATGTACTAGATGACAAGTGGGTCCATTATTCTATAGCTGGCCTATATTAAACTATTCCTTTCAATCAAGTTGTAAGAAAGCTGTCTAATCATCACCTAATAGTTGTATTTTCCTAAAAGCTAACAGGTGCAAGAGATGGAAGAAATTACAAGAATTTATTTTAAATGAAGCATCAAAATTTAGCTTTAGACCGATCTTTTCATTATTCATCAACGTGCTAGTAAACACAAAACCTGATTGTTTCCTGCAATTTACCGTTACTTGTTTACAAGTATGCTGGCTGAAAATGATAAGCATTACAAAAGATAAATAATTTCCTTTAACCTTTTTTTAAGGCTGTTCTCTCTTGTTGCTTCTGCAATATCAAAACACAGGCACACATCCAGCCTAATGCATACCTGAAGAACATGAAGACACCCGACCTTTACCAATAATCACTTGCGAGCTGCCAAAACTAACAGCTACCACACACACACACTGAAAGGGACAAGCCCATCTCCTGCAGGAGCCATCGGAGACTGTGCACTTGAGGGTAGAAACATGCAAAATCACTCTGCAAATAATATTTTATTTCATACATGGAGGTCTTACTTGCGTGAATAAAGCTTACAGCAGTCAGCCCACAGGAATCACATTTACAGCCAACTCCAGTTACCTGAGATTGCTATTCCAGACTGGAAGAGAAGGAGAGCACTGTCTGTACAAACACTGAACATTCACGCAGGGAGTAAAACCTGCGAGCCCGAGCTCCAGCATTCCCAGAGACCACCCGAACGACTGCCAGGGCTGTCTCACCGCAGCTCACAGCCATAAACAAAGCCAGGAGCCTCCCGAGCCCGCTGCTCTCAACAAGAGCCCTCGACCTTCCGCCGCCGCCCGGCTCGGGGGGTGCTCGGAGCCGCTCCCCGAGCCCCCGGCATCGCTCCCCACGTCCGCCGCGGTAGGGGCCGGGCACAGACCTACTCTCCCTTCGCCCAGCTCTCCAGGGAGAGCTCCGGGCTGACAGACCCGGCGGCGGCATCACCCGTTTACCCCCGGACCGCAGGACGCCCACTCACCGCCAGCTCCGGACGGCGCCTCCGAGGGAAGAGCCGGAGGCAAGGCCCGGCCCGGGAGGATCGGGGGTGCTGAGTGGCCGCAGCCACTCCCCGAGCTCCGCCCGGGGCAGCAGCTGGCGCACAATACGCGGCCGCTGCAGACACGCCGGCGGGGCGGGGACGGGCGGGCTGGGGGATGGCCCCACCCCGCCGGGAGGGGCGGCAGGGAGGAACTCGGCAATGAGCCAGGAGCTGAGAACCTCTAGACCCACCCAATCTCAGCCCGGCAGGGCCGCCTAGGGAACCCCACCAGGGTACCCCCCCGGGGCACCCCACCCACCCCGGAGTGGGTCACGGCAGGTCCTGTGCCACGGCCGGCCAGGCACCGCTGGGCTTGTCATGCAGCTCCCGGTTTGTCCTGCGGAACAAGCCCGGCCAATGGGCCCCTTCCCTGCTCCAGCCACAGAGAAACAAGGGAGTAGCGGCCAGGCAGCCACACAGACATTTCGTGCCTACGAGAAAGGTGCGGGTGGAGGCAGCAGCACATTGACGCGTGTCAAGAACAAATTATGCTGCTCCAGGTGCTCCAGTGCTGGGGGAGCTGTAAGGCCACTGGGAAGCATCACACCTTCTTCCATTGGCGCACAGACCTGGGTGTGCAGCGGCCCCGGCGAGGGTTTTGCTGGAGCGTGCGGTGCAGTGTGGGACTGGCCAGAGTGTGCTTCAGGGTCCCTGGATCAGCCAAAACTGGTGGTTTCGCCAGGGCTGGAAGGAGTAGTTTTGATCTGAGTCATGGGATTTTAGGTACACCCTGCAGAGGTTTAAACCAAAGGAGGTTTTATAAAATTAATTCCACCTTGACTTTCAGCCACATCAAATCATAGCTTGGTTGGGGTATCTGGCAGGCAGTGGTCTCATACCTGCTTCAGCTGTCCTGCTTAAGGGAATGACAGTGCCAAGAAGCAAGTTCAAATGACAGCTGTGTTTGTGTATTAATGCCATGTCACAGTACCAGAGGTTTCAACCTACATGGTCTTAGGGACTGCTTGTGCTTCACAGTCTTCCAGTGGAAGCTGGACATCACCACCTACTGTAACGATTGGATCCCGTTTGCATTCGAACTAGAATGACTTTAAATGGTGACAGTATGTGAAGGAATCTAATAGAGGAGAAGTAAGGATTATACAAAGGAGTCCTCCTTGGCAATGTTCAGGGCAAATTATTACACTTTAAAAGCAATTGTTGTCTATTTCCTGACTGCAAAGAAAACAGCAGAAGTGTGTGAGTTGTTATTGGGTCATTGTCATATATACCAGCCAAATTCATTATGTCTTTCATGATTAATTGGTGAAACAATGATGTTCATTACTAAGTAGTCCAAGAGTCATGTAAGCCATAAAGCTGCAATGCAGCATAAAAGTAAGCCATAAATTTTCATCATCTTAAGTGACCCAGAAATCTGAGAAAGACAACTTTGCCCTTCTAAATCTTCAGTGGAGGAATGAGAGGAATTACCCCAGTTGCCCTTGTTCCTGAATGCAACGAAGAGCTAATCTTAGAGTTGGGGAGCAGTTTCTTCTCCAAATCTGGCTTTTTTTTCAAACAGTAAGTCCCTAGGACAAACTGAAGCCCAAGGAAGAGACATTTTCATCACTGTCTGTTTTCTTTTAAGTTGTCTCTGTTTAATAAAATCGAAACCAAATGATTAAAACACAATTATGTATCATGCAAAGGAACCTGAGTTAGGTCTTTGATCCAAGAGTTACAGAATCACTATTGGGCCATCCTTTTTTGATAGGAACGGGTA
Organism: Falcunculus frontatus; assembly: GCA_013398115.1. Lineage (NCBI taxonomy): Eukaryota > Metazoa > Chordata > Aves > Passeriformes > Falcunculus > Falcunculus frontatus. Next base: position 263,223 of record VZRV01007682.1, read on the forward strand.
TCTGAATTTGCCATCAGAAGCCCCAAATACATTCATTTGTTTATTCGACAAAGCAAAAATGCACAGCTTACATTCTCTCTGGAAGTTTTCCAAAAGCTTTGCTTTAAAATCTACAAGTAAACAAAAACCCAAGGGAAATTGGAACTTACAATGAACTTTGGTGATGACTACAGGATCATAGCTAGAGCTGAATGAGCTCTGTACTTCGCAGCTCAGCTGGCTTCCATCAAAATTAGCATGGGCACTAAACTTCAGTCAGGAACCTCTTATGGGATCAGAGCCTCACTTTGCTGGATTAATTTGTGATTATACTAGGTAGGTGAAATACCAATATGGTATCTTGGTATGAGAAATATTTAGTTTTCACAGCAGGACAAAACACTAAAGGATTCAAATAAATCTTGGTGCCAGATGGAGTCACATCAGTCAGAATATTTTGCTAACAGTCAAATTAATCCAGCTGCATTAGAAAAAACACATCACTAGCAACATCTTCCTACTTGGGTCTAAACTACATACTTACACTTCTTGCTAGTGTAAGTGCAGGAGATGATGGGCAGCGTTTAGTACAGCAGAGCTACATCGGAAACAGTTCTAACATGGAGAAAATAGTTCAGAGAAAGCATCAACTGATTTTGTTGCTCCCTGTCAGTTCCACACAGATATTAGTGCATCAGGAAGCAGACTAGGAGAGCTATAACTGCAGTCAGCCCCATTTCCCAGGACAGCAAAATTGCCTGGTGCAGAGTTATCTGTACATAGGAACCAAACATTAATTCTTCCCCTGCCAACCATGTTAATTACCAGGGCAGCCCGAGTGGCAGCAGTAAAGTCCAAGGTGAGTAGTGAGAACATCTGTAGAAGTCATGCTGGACTGGGCTGTCAAGCTCAAGACAGCTCTTCAAGAAACATGGTCATCCATGCATTGTTGGAGACCTTGGTGCTCATATTCTCAGGCTGCCAAAGAGAGGAAGTTAATTTTAAGCAAATGTTTCCTGATGCCTCGTATTCTGAGGCGCACTTTTTTCAGATGTCTCAGCTATGGCAGCAGAAAGAGTTTTTAGGACTTTGGGAAATGAAGGGTGATAACTGGTAGCACATTTTTGTGTCCTCAGCAGTTCCCAGTTATCAAAACAAAGGCAAACCTCTTGCCTCCTGAAGTACAAGCTGAATAGCGAAGTTGTGGATGGAAGGAAATTCACACCAGAACAAGCACAGGAAACCACAGAGCTGCAGAAAGGATGAGTTAATGGGAAAAGGTTGATGTCCTGATACTGGTAAAGGCTACGGGAAAGTGCCATCTCACACTGTGGAAGAATATGACTGCCAGAGTGGCCTCAATTAAGCGGTAGCATGCCCACTCCAGGCAACTTCATTCCACAGGTATTACTGGAGACAGATATTTCCCTTCATCTGCAAGAACAATAACTCACAACCAGTCATTTTTTTGAACTCTTGAAGTAAGAGCAGAGACAGCTCAGTTTCCACCAGCTGGTTAAAATTAATATGAGGCCGGATTTACTTTATCGGACACAGTTACAGTGTTCATGTGCACACGTGTTCTACATGTCCCTACTGTTGCATCTCCTCAAATGACACAAAGGATTGTTGTCAGGGAAGTTGAGGATGGGAAGCTCAAGGGATGTCAAGATGAGCTATAATCACAACATTTTAAATAGGGCTTGTAGTAGAAAGGTACAGTCGCAGTGAGTGGAAAAGGGAACCCACCGAGGCAACCAAGGCCAAAGTAAGTGATTAAATAACTTTCTCAGCTGTAGGACAACTGAGATAAAAACTTCTAACTTCTAGTTCTTAATGGAGCTATAGGCTTTTGGTTTCATCCATAGCCTGAATAGCTTAGAAGTTGGATGCTTGTCTCAGGCTTCTTCCCTTCTCTAGCCACAAAGTAATCACCACCTTAGCATGGAAGCCTCTCTATTGTTTCTTGGCTAGTGAAACTGTTTGCTACAGAAGTCTGGTTTTTTCATCTGAAAAGGAAAAATCTCCGATTAAGGATGCCTTCAGGCAACTCTGTCTTAATTTTCTTTTTTTTTAATGAGCTTGTTGGTTTTTGCTATCAGCTAAAGATAATTAGAAGTATTTAGGAATGGAGTGGAATTTTGATTTGCAAAGGGATAATAATTTGTTTTTCTGTAGTGTCTTTTATCCAAGAATACCAAATGCTTCAGTAATGTTAATTAATTGGGGTCTGTCATAGCATCTAGCTGACATGCTTATAACTATTTTGCAAAATAGCTGCAATAGCTAAAACACCAAAATGCATGTAAGGTTACTTAAAACAAAAGAGATGGTATGAGTTGCTGAAGGGTATGTAGGAAATCAGTGATGTACCACTGATTTGTCTGAGACATCCTATATCGTGTCTCATATTGCTTCTCAGAGGTCCAAGAACTTTCCAGTGTCAAAGTATCTTCAGGTGTCCTGGTAAGTTAAGCATAAGTACAACAGTAGATAGCTGCCACCAAGGGTTCAGCATAAACAGTTTGAACATTAGAACCACTTTTTATTTTGAAGTTGTTTTGGCCAACATTGGAGGCTATGTGAAATAAGCCAGAAGTTTCAACTTGAGAGTCAGCAGAAAAGGAAAAGAAACTATGATTCAGCTAACATTTCAAAACCCAGCATCATAGACGATGCAATTCAGTGCAGTGTCAGCCTGAACAAAACTCCTTGTAACAGCACTGATGCTGACTGGGATCTCTGCTCTTTTTGCACTTAGTGCTGCTTAAACACCCACTTGGTGAAGTCTGACAGGGGCCCACAGCCACAAACCCGCCATCCCAGCCAGGAGTTGACTATGAACCACAGTGGGGAGAGAGATCCTCCTGTGTTCAATCTTGTCTTGTCAGAATTGGGTAATTTTTGAGTGAAGCATTCATTAGGAAAATCTGAAATTTTTGATCCCAGTCAGTGAGGCTGCCTTGAGACTACGCAGTGCACCTGAGGGCTGAAAATGCTTGTCCAGAATGTCAGGGACCCAAAGTCCTGCTTTGATTCAACTACTGAATTTTCAGGCAGGTCTCACACAGCGTGTGTAGGAACAAAACTACAACTGCAACTGGCTGCTTGAGGGAGGATCCGTCTCTGTCTTTTCTTTGCAACTATTTTGGTGTGAATTGCTCACTATGAACTGGGCAAAGAAACAGGCTCTTGTCCCCTAACCTTCCTGTTGGACATGAGAAAACTGCACAGTGACAACATGAATCCTGGGAGAATCCCTAGCACAAGATCCACCAGCAACAGGAATGTACCAAAGAAGCTACTGCTGCCCTCTCACCCCATTCCCACCTATACTGTCAGGGCCTGTGGAGAGTCACTCTCCCTCGCTCTGCAGTAGGGCTGCACACACCACTGTCCCGTTGTCCTTTCATTTCCCAAACCTCCCTCATGTTCCACATAGGTCTACACTGTCCCTGCCTCTCCCTAGTCAGCAGGTATTGGGACTCTGCCAGCCAAGACACTGTCTCACAACGTCCTCAAAAGCAGAGCAGCTCTAACAAACAAACTAACAAACCAAAACCAACCAACCAAACAAACAAAAAACCAACATAAACCAAATCAAAACCAACAAAAGATAATAATTTGAATCTTGAAGTGTTGCAGGAGGTAAAAGCTGTTTCTGAAGTGCTCTGCTGCTTGTACTGATGCACGTAGTTTCTTGCAGGTAGTCATGCTCTTGCCCTTCCAAAGCAGTCACTTACTCTGGTCCAGGAAACTGGTTATAGGATTTCTCTGAGCATCTTTCTAAGATTTTAGGTAATTAATAAATGGGGACTGCTGTTTGCCTTGCTAGTAAGGGGTTGCCACATTCCATGCCAGTGTTGGCTGCGTTTCCCTGATTACAAAAAGGGATTCTTACATCTCATATCATTAAAAGTTTAAGTGCTAGTGGTCTCTTCTGCTAAAGAGCTCACATGTAGCATTTGCAGGGATTTCAAGTTTCTCCAAAAATACTTTAATGTTTTTCATTTTATATTTTCTGATTTGTTTTTTGAACAATTTGTTTATTGCTGCTGAGGCTCTTCCTTAAGGGAGTCTGTTTTCTTTTTTAAGTATTGTTTCTAATACCCTGAAGAAAAAACTCACAGTAGCCCTATATAAGAGATTTTAAATATTAATAGCAGCATGCTAGTAATGGTGTAGGGAACAATAATATCTTCTTTAAAATCCATTCACCAAAATGACCTTAATAAATAACATTATTACTCTGATGCTAGACTAAAAGCACTCAAATCATAAATCCTTACATATTTGCTGTTTGTTGAATCAATTCTTTCAAAAAATTACCATAAAGGATCTGAAATTTCCGTAAGACTTCAACAGCATATCCTATTTGTCCTTGAATATCCACTACTTTTTCCAAATTAAAAAAAATATAGTGTCTGATCTCTCAATGTATCCAGATATATTGCTCCCATAGTGACTGTCTGCTCAGGACTGTTCAGATCTGTTCCACCTCATTTATCCTTTGGCTAACACTTCTTTGCAGCAGCACCTGTAGCTGACCTTTCTCCAACAGCAAATACAAATCTTAGACAGTTGAAGGTTAGAAGTTTTTCGAGTTTAAGCTGCTGGCCACTACTGGCTCTGTAAAGCAGTAACGCATCAGCACAGATACCTTTGAACAACTCACTGTGAGGGAGAGGAGCAACAATGGAAGATTGAGAAAATTCCAGCTGTTCATGAGCATTACTTCCTTCAGGAAACAGCTGAATACTTTGGAAGTTGTACAAAATAGAATGTCAGTAAGTAGCTTAATAATCCATCAAGATACGAAGTGTATAGGTTTTATGTTTTCAAAAGGCCAAGTCATATCCATGCAGATAAGTCCATACATAGATAGGAATGTAGCATTCCTGCCTAAAGGACAACTTTGCCATCATGAGCAACTCAGCTCCCTCAAAACATCAGGACATTTGCAAAGAACATCTCTGTGTGAGAGAAACATCCTTGATCGTGGAGCAAGGTACAGTCATTAAGGCTTTTTCGTGCCGATATCCTGAGGAGAGATTGTTCAAAGAAATTTAAAAGAGAAAAATGCTTATCAGTACAGAAAACTGAACAACCAATGCAAATAACTGGAGGGAAGGCCTGTGTGTCATCAGAAACGCTGCCTGTGTAATTGGATTTCTTTAGAGAAGGCCTTTGCTCCACTATGACCATTATCCAGCAGCCAAAACACACAAGATTACAAGTATAACCTTCCTGCCCTTATCTAAAGTGAGTTTTTCAACCTCCTTTTAGCTTTGCAATTGAAACATCTTCCAAGTGACACTGCAGCCTCCTACATGCTGAACATAAACCCACCCGCCAGGAGGATGGCTTTTGTGCTTGTACCTTTGGGTGGACCCCTGAAAATCAGAGACACTCAGGAGCCCCAAAGTAAAGAAGTGAAAGGCACTGATTATAAAAGCTGCCCTCGAAGAGCAGCTGGAAGTTTGGTGCACGGAGCATCCAAGAAAAATGAGGTAGAAAAGCATGCCAAGAACAGCAGCCAGAGATGAATGAGGTGGGTGGGAGCATATGTAGGGCATTAGCTGGCTCCTACCTGCTCCCATGGTGGGAATCCTGCACCTACTCCTCAGGCACATGTTGTACCTGCCATTCACACGAAAGCTAGGTGTGTACTAAAGACTTGTTAGAGCTTTTTTCCTCTGCACTAGAGATGTTATCTATGGCACATGCTGTTCTAATAAAGACCTTTGTTTAATGAATAATATGTAAGGGAAGATTCCATGATCTAGAAGACTGATTAGAGCAGCTACATATCCACTGAAGAATTTCAAAATGATTTGTATAACATTTTTCAAGTTCAGCTGTGTACTATTAATGTAGGGGTTTTTTTTTCTGTGGGAAGTTCCTGTTTTCCCTTTACTGTGGTTCTTTCTCACAGTGCAAGACAGTTCATGCCCCAAGAAGTGCCAGTGGAACAGAGATGGAGAGGAGAAAAGCCATACAAGGAAAGGTTCACACACTTAATGTGACCACTTCTCCAGGCACTTGCCAGTGCCCTCTACCCCCAGGACAGAGGAAAGCATAACCCACCCCAAAATAGTGCAAAATGAGAAGAAACATTTTGGGGAGGCAGGTTCTCAGTGTTTGAGGTGTATAATACCGTGATGGAGGAGATAATTAGGTGTCAACTGCTGTGCAAAGATCAAGGCCCTCAGAGCAGATCTGCATAGACCAGGCACAGAGGATGGAAAAGCACCTTATCTTTATGGTCAGCTGATGATTCAGTCCAGGATTTTCCGACAAGTTTGGTAACATGAGAACAAAGTGTCATTTACTACTAAAAATGATTGTCAATTCGGTCAGATTGCTAATTCATTTTATGAAAACCACTGGGTTGTGTGATGGAATTCTAGACTAGACCTAGCTTTTATATAAATCTGTTGACTTTTCTTTCACAGGGAGCTCCTCAAAGACAAGCTAGAAGGTGCTCAAATTTAGCCTTCACTCCACCAAAAACCTGACTTGTTGACTTGTTAGATCAGACGATGCCAAGTGTCTAGGAATCACTTGGACAGAGGAATAATTTAAGAGATTTATAAACAAATCTCTCCCTGTCCATTGTGTCCCAGAAATGCAGACCATTGTTCTCAAGCTGTATTTTAGGGTCTTTTGGTGGGTTGCAGCTATGCACACTCAGCTCTCTAAGACATTTTCTCTTGCATAAGCAGAGCTTGGAGTGTGCTCATAGCTTCACTCAGCAGCTTTTCATTTCCCCACTGTGCTGCTTCCTCTGATCTACCCCAGGATCCAAGTATCTCTCTCCCTTGACCAGATTCAATTGCTCCCCAAGGGAAGGAGCATCCTTTCTTTTTTCAGAGACCTCTTTACCCACCTGCTCTCCTCTTACAGGGAGATAATCTACAAAGCAAGGACAATCAAAATAGATACAGTCAGTCACACAGAACTGTCACTCTTAGTCAGCAGATGGCAATAATATTTGTTACTCTCTGATCACCACGTGATCCAGTGACATGACTTGACTTTTTAGCCTTTGCTTGTGGCAGCTTCCATGACCAGCACCAGCACCAAGAAACTCACTTTCCAGCCTCATTAATACCCATAGGCAGGCCAGAGGGGTGTGTGCAGAGGGGGATGAGCCATCAAGGCTACAGGGCAGGAACAACTGATGTGCTACAGATGAAAATAAAAAGAGAGGACATCATCAGATCCTCCCACAAGCTAGACTTAATGCATCTGAAGAGGAATTTGCAGCACCCCAAACTTGGAAAAAGGGCATTTCTAAAGAAAGCCACTTGCTTTGACAGTATTTTAGGAGTGGTGGGTGTTAGATTCAGAGTGTTGAGACATTGAATTTGTCAAAAGATTGGAAAGATGCTTCAGTCAAGAAGCCCAAATAAATATCTGTTGGGAACAGAATTCTTTTTCAGATTTGATGGAAGATACCAAGGGAGTCAACTTTAAAATGGTATCACCATATCTGCTGCCAGTAAATGTTCTGGGAGAGTGCTATAAAACAAAAACCAGACTTACTCTATTAGATCTTATTTTCTGTTACAGTGGGCATCAGATAAGGCTGCAGGATCACACATTAGCACAATCCTCATCTTTTCAGGAGGCTGCATAAATGTATGGTCAGTCATTGTGTGTGTGTGTGCGTGTGTGTGTGTGTTATGCACGCCAAAATAATTGTCAGCAAAAGCCTGATGACTGAAGGAGTAAAGAACAGGCTCTTTCTTGTTCTGCTAGCAGGTCAGGATTTCAGTACTTCAGAGCACATTTTTTCCAGAAAGTACCTGTATTTAACCTGTGCTGTAGTTATGCATGAGAAAATAATTCCCACACAGGCATCCACATCTCAGCTACACTATGGAGATCTCTGGAACATCACCATGATAACTGCAAAGTGGGTAGAAGCTGCTGCACTTGCACAAAGCACCGTGATGTCTCATGACCAGAGTGGTCAGGAATGCTCTCATCTGTTGTCCTCAGAAAAGCAACATTGTCCATAAAAAGATCTTTCTGCCCAGGGGAAAAGGTTCTTGCTCAGCCCCAGCAGTGCAACTTCTGCAAGGTGCCCTTGAAGGAGCAGGAAGACACCAGAACTCGTCAATGCTCCCCCAGCAGTCAAAAGTCTTTCCACACTGACGAGGCTCCTTCTGCAGTCCATGGGGGGAGCATGTAACAACCATGTGTAAGCCAGGCAAGGTCAGCAAAATCTGAAGAGAAGCACCTGAAGCAGCCAGGCAAAAGCTGCCCAGTCCCCTGGGACGGTGTTTGATGACCAACAGCCACTGAAGGATAAAGCCTATGGATTGTTCCAGGAAAAGTCTTCACACCATAGTACCACCCCCACAAGCCATCACTTCCCAGAATTTATTTCTCCTGCACAGGCACATTATTAATGCAGGCAATAAACTCCTCGGACTGCCAGAGTGCTGTCACCTTCTGCCTCTGTGCTCATTTCATGCACTGTGCCTCCTGTGGGTGTGCAGCTTTCCAGTAGGAGGGCTTGTAGTTGGGTTTTTAAAGATGCAGTTAACTAGCTGTCTACAGGCCCAGAGCAAGAAATCCTATAACTAAATGAAGACCGACCATGCCAGGAGCTGGACACCCCCAAAATTGGCTGAAACCAGGGGCTTCTGTGAGTTCCACCCATCTTGCTGGCATTTTCACCCAACACCACTAAATTAATTAAGAAAGTATCTGAAAAAAGCCTCAGCTGCACACAGCCTCACTGCAGAAAATTATTCCTCACTCAGCAAAAAAAAAAGGCAAGTGACTAAAACAATGCAAGTGATTTATATCATTCCACTTCAACAGCTTTTCAAAGAGCAGTGTGTGGGCATGCTACAATTATACATTTTTTAACTGTATCTCACTACTGTTATGGATTCTGTGAACTGTCTGGCTGAGGCACCACTGGTCCCTGATATCCTCCCTAGCCCTGCAGAGACCCTTCACAAAATCTCTTTACAATGTGTATAATTTTCATAATAAACGTAATTGCTTATCCACAGTGGCATCGCAGCTGGAACAATGAGTTGGGGGAATCCTGTGTGCAGATGCACTGACTCAGCTCTCACAACCTCCAAATTCAGCATTTTGTGGCAGGTGGCCACAAAACACGGAGACACAAGGTGAAGTTTGTACTCTCAGAACTTCCTCAACCTACCATACTGTGAGCATCGAGGTATCAGCATTAACCCCTACAACAGGGATAACACTGGGGGAGAACAAAAAACTTGAACAAAGAAGAAAATGGCCTTGAAAAACCTTTTTCTTAATCTTGCCGTATGTTTGTTAAGTCACACAAGTACAATTAAGCACACACGTGGGCAAGCACATGGACCCAGAGGGTTTGATTCTCAGTGAAACCAACAATGGAGAACATACACACCCTTTTGAGCCCATTTTTGCTTCTGAAACAGTGTTTAGTAGCCCCACTGTAAACATAAGTTCTCTTTTCCTGAACTACTTGGGCAGTAGATCACAACCTGTGTTATGCAAAGGGTGGCAAATATTTAATTTTCCTGCACGCAGCAGTCTTGCATATCACTCATGGGTGTTTCTGCTCCTTCATCTGGACTTCAACTGGTAAGCACCCTCTAATGAGCCCCTCTGCTAATGCTGTGCAGTTGTCAGGCATACATAAAAGAACTGATCAAAATCTTAGATTTCTGCTTGAGTTTTAACTGATGTTTTCCTTAATTAGATCATTCTTTTGGTTTTGAATTTTTTTTCAAAACGTCAAAGCTGGTTGCTTCAAAGGATCATTTCAGTCACCCCTGCAAGAAGAGAGAAAATTGCTTAGAAAGATTAAAGGGAGCATGAGAGAGGGAGGTGCAGACAGACAGAGCACAGAACAAAATATCTAACGAATGCCTGATCCTACTCCCACCACAGTGACTCTGCAGAGAAGATGGAGAGAACAAATAGGATTTTTGCATCTAAGGCACAATCATGACAATATACCAGAATAGTAAATGCAATTTTTGTGATATTCATGAGAGATTTTTTGTGGAGTTCCTCTACTCTAATAAGGTAGATCCTGGCAATTCTCTACTCCAGGTGTCATATTGCTGATACACATTCCAGCTCAGAAGAGATTCAGAAAAGACAATTTTAATTCTTCATTCTCAGTTACTTTTTTCTTTCTCACAGCAATTTAACTTAAGCAGGATAGGCCTTAAATCACAATACCTCATTTTCCAAATACACAGCACATAATGTATTAAAGCTTTAGGATAGAAATGTATTGTTTGACATATTTCTAATATTTTCATGCTCTGCAGTTGCTCCAGTGGGTTTCTGTTGTAGTTCATATTGACAGAGAAATGTGTACATGTAGAAGAATTCAGAAGAATGAAGTCCAGCTGCATTATTTCACACATATAAAAAATATTAATCTTGCTTCAGCCTAGGCTGTAATGAATATCCATGCTTTTAACAGCCAAAACTGGGGACCTGATGTTTCAAACAATCTGTAAATACAAACCCACTGACTACAGTGGGACTCTGCATTGAAATAAGAATATCTTTACACAGCACTGCACCATTCCATATCCAGAAAGGAAAGTTCACACCAGCTTCCTCAAGCATTCAGCTTAAGCTGCTTCCCTATTCGGAGTAATGCTTATGCTGCCTATGCAGCTAGTGAGTAACAGAGGCTGCATTTCCTGGTCAGGAAGGGATGACTCAAAGCACTGACTTTTTGTGCCAAAAGCAGCCAATTTGATTAAACTTTCCTAAAAACATTCAGCTGAAGTGCTGTGAAGGACCAGGAACTTTTAAGGCATTAAATAGACCCAGAAAGCTCCTAGTTCTTGTAGGAAAACCTACCCACTTCTAAAAATCTTCTTAGAAAAACATACCTGCACTGTATGACACAAGTCTAAGAACCATGGATATTTCTAGTCTAAGTCTGGTATTTTCCAAATACACGGACTCCAGGAAAAGACAAATTCAATAGCAAAAATGAAAAGGCTTTCCCCTTTCTCATTTACAAGGCAGCAGTTTGTCTGCCAGTGACCACATTTCAAAGAAGGCAAAATAAGATACAAGGATGAAATGTATGACTTGAGGACTGGAAAGCCTGTCCTCATTCCACCACAAAAGATAAGAACTTGAGCAGACCTGATAGTGATCCAACAATCTCCAGCAGAGGAGACCTGTGGTACTAAATGGATAATTAAGCTAGTAGCAAATAGTTCTACAAAATGCGTTGATTGGAAGTTGAAAAAGTTCATAGCTAGATGAAAGACATCTCTTTTTTTGAGGTATCACACCATTAAAATGGTGAGTAATGAGGGAACTACTACACTAGCATCACTTCCCAAGTCCAGCTCTGCAGTGACCTAAACACACTCCAACCCCAGACACACAACTGTTTTGTTTGGCTTAGTTACCTTTTTGGATGCATTGTAGGCATAAACATATGTATGCAGTCATATACGTACATTCCCAAAACTGCCACGTGAACCTTGCAAGACTACTGCTCTAGTTCTAGCCAAGAAATACATGGTCTAGACAAAGTAATAAACCCCATAACCATCCTTGCCTCATTTCCTTTCTCTCTCTTGTTCTTTAGTTGGGACCCAGGATCTCCTATTCAAATGTTTTCTTTTGACCTTTTGTTCTTCTCTTTCATCTGAGTGTTCCAGGTCCTCTAGCAAAATCAGTGGCAAAAGCCAGGAAATTCAAACCAGGGAATTTTTATTTCATTCAATTTATTGTCTGTTGACACAAACTTCTGATCAATTGAGGTCATTAATTTGAGGGGAAAGAGTACAAACACTAGAGACCTTTTCATCTTTCTAAGGGTGGGCATTGTAGCAATCTGAACATAAATCTATTACACATTCCACACCTTGCTCCCATCAGCTGGTTCACTGTTATGAATGGATGATGTGGGTTTAAATAAGCTCCTGCCTTTTGCCCATGCCTCTGGCAGCAGGCAGTAGCTTTACTGAGGCAGCCAGCACCCGAAGACCCACTCTCATTTGTAAGTTCTTTAATAATGGTTGATTCAGTATATTATAGAATTAATTATTTATTTAATAGACGCAAAACTAACAGACATAAGACTTAAAACAGATTATCACTACACAGGAATAAGACAAAAAGGGATACTCATATTATACATGCGGGGTTAAAGGTACCTATTAATTTTACAGCTAGCGAAGAAATAATGTAGCTTAGGATTCAGTGTTTCTTACCATCCAAGTCCTGATGGAGCACACATTGAAATCCTTTCCCTCAATTCCCAGGAAGGTAACCATGGAATCTGTGTCCAGGCTCCAGGGAGAAGTCTCACATGCTTTCAGGGTGTGTGGGTAGAAGGCTTCTGTCTCTGTGATAATTTGTAGTACTTTTATAGTGTAAAACAGGCCTTTTGGTCACCTATGTTTTTCATCTCTTCCCACATCTGTTAAGCTGGCAGACCTTTTGGTGCCAGGAGATGATACCTGCTGGGCCTTGCCCACCTGAGTTATCTCTCCTATCTGCACTGGCCACCTGTGGTAGGGAGAGGGGTGATATGCCCTGCCACATTCACTTGTGCTAATGTTATCATAACACCTGCTGCAGACTTTGCACCTTGGCCCTGTAAAACACACAAGCAAGAACATCATACCAGTATAAACTACTCATTAAACCTTAGCGTAAAAAATACAAGCTTCGTTCAAAGATTGGTATAACCACAAGAGATACTAATAGGTCTGTAAGCCAAACAGGGCTTTGCCCAGGGCCCAAGGGGATGATGAACATTGTTTCCTTGATAAGCATGAGCATTTCCCCTTTTGGGGAGTAAAATGATGCGCTGAGGAATGCAGCTCTCCTGGAGCTTCCTCCATGTATTGTAGCATTAACTGAGATCTCACCTTGTCCCATCACTTGCTATTTCTTAACCCTCATCTCTTAAATTCTGCGGGCCTTTTTCTCTTCCTTCATCATACCCTCTCCCTCTTCAGGAATCTACATAGTTCCCTACAAAAATACTAGAAATGCAAAATATTTGCTTGCATTTACAATTCCTAGCAAAGAAGAAACTGAAGAGAGAAGCTATGGTGTTCCATTTCGTTTCTCTTCAGGCAATTCTGGGCGCAAGATGAAGACAGATTCCTGACTGGGATTCCTAACACATGTCTAATCTTTACATCTCTTTGGCCTCAGAAACAGTTGTGTTGAATGTACAGGATAGTTTGCTAGTTTTTTTCCTTCTGCTAGTCTGAAGATGCGATGATCATCACAAACTGAAAAAAAATTACATGGGAGAAGCTGCTTAGATTATTGAAGTATTAGCTGTGGATGTGAAAGAAGAGGCCTTTTGATCCATTCTCTTACTGCCAAAAATTAGGCTACAAGCCTTAAGCCATCTGTAGCCACGGTGGAAAGTCTAATGATATCCCAGTGAAATAATCATTTGCTCCATATTTACCTGCATTTCTCTCTCTTAAAGAAGGAGACAAGTAAACAGTGAGGGCGGCGGGCTTCAGAAATATTTTTTTAACACAAACAAACAAATAAATAAATCTATCTTCATACTTGAAAACTCAAATGCAACAGAAGAAAAACTAGTTAAGGTATTTGTCCTAAGCCTCCCTCACAGCAAAGAAGGCAGAAACACTTTGCTGCATTTCTTTACTTGGCAAGCCCATATGGCAAGTGACAATCCTAAATCTTTGCCACACTTACTAGTTCTTTAGATGTGCCAGGTTTTGCTTTTCACTCTATTCACAGACATTCTCTGAGGCAGCCCCCTTTCAGACAGATTTACAGATAAAAGAAACAGGATATATATTTTTAAGAGACCTACATCACTTCATGCAAGACTCCTCCAAACTCTCCTGAGTCAACGCATTCTTCATCTAAGCTGTTTGTCATTAGATTAGGCAAAAAAACAAACTGAGAAAAGCAAAGAAGAAATACGATCATGAACGGGAATACTGGCATTGATCTGCTTTCAGAGTTGCACTGTTCATGCCTTGGGATGCAGACATGACCTGAGAACATGCCTCCTTACAGGAAGAGAGGCAAGTTTTAGATAAATCCAGATAGCAACAAAAATACTGACTGATACAAAACTTTCAAAAATTCCACAAGAAAGGATTGCTTCTTACAAAATGAAGAAAGTGTTATGTTCCCTGTTTGAAATTAAAATTATATAAGATACATTTTTCATACAATGAGCTCTCCAAAAGAAATGGCATACACTTTACACGATCTTTCCTTTTATTTTCTACTTGTATCTTTGACTTGAACTTGCATTCTGGAAAACTTTATTACAAGTAAATAATTATATTAGTCACTTGTTATTAATTCTTTTTCCATATTCTAGTTTCCTATTCAAGAATTTAGGAGTAACTCCTCAGAACAACTCCCTTTAAGCCTACCAATGATGATAATGATTTCAGTGGGACTCAGTGGTGTAGTTTAATACTATTCCTCACCTTCTTATTCCTGTCTTGGCTGTATCCTCCCACTATTTTCATTGGATCTAATACAGATTTTGCAGCCATGGCCTGAATCAGATCAGTTGGCAGAAATAAGAAAAAAACCTCATTGTCTTTGAGATGAGTGAGGTGATGTCCTGCCAGTGAGGCTGCTGACCAACACATGGGATATAGAGAGGCTGACAAGGACAAGCACAGGTGCCTGTCTCCTCAGCACATCAAATCAGAGGGTGGATATGCAGGGAAGGAAAGGAAATTATGTGGCCTGGTTACCACATTTTTTTGTCCCCATGAAAGTAGCAACGTAAAACCCAGGTACAAACCTTTACATCAACACCCAGTAAAGGCAAGGCAGCAAAAGCTGCAGAATGGATTTGGTGAGCAGTTATGAACCCCAGAGCCAGTGCTCTAAACTGAATTCAGTTTGTGAAATATTTGGAAGCCAGAAGAGGAAAAAAAAAAAATCCAGGGAGGATTACGTTGGAATGCAATGCAGTGATTATGATTGTCAACCTATTTTCAATTATAAATTCATTAAGACATCTCATATGTTTTGTCCTATTTACAACAGAGCAGTGATCATGCTATTAGCTTTCAACAATACCTAAATGATGAGCATGAAATTAAAGCTATGCATAAACTAGACTGGAATAACAACTGCAATTACAAAGAAATAAAAAATGAGATAACTGCAGGTAGGGTGTCAGGGACAACTCAAAGACAGGCATGTCTCCCATGTAAAATGCCAACATGCTTTAAAAGGGAGGAGCTTTAACACACTATGAAATTGAAGCGATTAAAGAGATTGAATAAATTGCCTATTTTATTCGCAGTAATATGTAACTGCTGAGGAATAGCAAATCTGAGAGGCCTTAATTTGGCAGGGTGAATAGGGATGCCTTTATGCATATACTCACCAATACACATATTCTGAAGGTTTTTGACCTGCAATCTGTTATCCAAACCTGTATTAATCTGGCTGACACTCTGAGCTACAAATCACCTAGAAAATACACTAATAGAAACTGTGACTTATAATAAAAGTACTAAATACCCTAGTTTGGGTCACAGAAATAATGGTTATAACAAATCCATATTATTGATGATAAATTCCTATGTCATTCATTTATAAATTGAAATACATAATTATGAGTCCAGTGCATTTCAGAAGAGTTGCATTAAAAGTGAATTGCTACATGTTTTATGAGTGAGCTGCATGCAATATATGCAGTCTTTTCTTTTATTTAAAAAAAATAACTTTCTAGAAATGCCTTTTTCTTTTCAGACTGGTTTTTCTGTTCATTTTTGCTGACTAAGGACATTCTGAAGACTCCCGTATAAAGCACAAAGGCACCCTGACAATAGACACCCATATGTACCTGATAAATTCCACATGATTATCTAGTCTGTGACTTGCATTAATTATTGCTGATTTGCACTGGAGATTTCCAGCTGTCCAAAGTTAGAGTGCCGAAGAAAGCAAAGAGATTTTATCCACTCTTCTTAAAAAAAAAAAAAAAAGAAAAAAAAAAAGCAAGCAAAAAACAAGTCTGGTAACTGGCATTCATGAATAATTCAGGTTTACCGCCTTGGCCAAAATTCAGATGATTTCTGAATGGGTGGCCTGGCTGCATCCCACAGAATGATGATACTTCATCGTAAGAAAAGTATTCCCAGGACATAGAAAGGTATGAATGGCATGCTGGTATGGCTGTGATTGCATCAACTACATCAGATTTCTTTCCTGTATTTTCCTGTATCTGTTCCCATGAGAAGGAATGAACACTAGCACTGTGAGAACCACCGGGCCAATATGCAAAGCCTGTAGATTATCTACAAAATATGTGCTCCAAGGGTAAATCTATTTCATTGCATTTTGACTGGTGATAGGTATCTGGGAGACCTCAAATTCTCATTTTTCCCTCAAACATTTTCCAGTTTCTGGGTGCTCTATGAGGGTGATCTGGCTGTGGATGAAAGTTTTGGAGTTGGCTGGTGGGACATAGCTCTCTGTTGAATTTGTGAATGTTACCTTATAGTGTGTAGAGGAACAGTGGACTAGAAATCGTTTAGTCCACCTCTTCAATGGCAAAAACAAAGATGTCAGAACAGCAAGTCTGGCCATAGGCTCAGTAAGCTCCCCAAGACAAGAGTCAAATAAAATGCAACACTTGGATGATGAAGGGACTGTAAGTGATGACCACACTGCTTGACTCAACTCAGTGGAGAAAGTGAGGAATAGAGAAGTTAAGGAGGTAAAAAAGATTTCAGTTACAGCCCTACTGAGTGAAAGTAGACCTCAGTCTACATAAGGGAGAAGATAACCTGGATTTGGTTGGTATGAAATTCAGAATCCTGCAAGCTAGCACAAGTGTGGCTCTGCCTCACCCTTTTGCTCATTTCAGTACATCAGCACAGTTCCCTTCTCTAACACTCCCTTTATTCCTATATTTACAGCAAGTAATGAAATATTCCCAGCATTCATTTGAATGGACCATTCTGCCTTTCTGACAATGTCTCCAACCATCATTGGCACTTCCTCCCAAAAAATGTCCGGAAAAGCATTTGGCTATACATCGAATTTAGTGTCTGCCATCACTAAGACAGCACAGTGGCTGCTGCTTTCACTGCTCATCTTGACTCCCATGGTCTCACATCATGCCCGCAGCTGACCTCCAGCACACACGTGGGCCTGTTACTTTCAACACACAGATGGACTCACTCCATCTTCTAAAGTGTAAACAGTTACTTGGAAAGCAAAAATGAACAGCAGTGGCACAAGAAAAACTATGGTTGTGTGACTTGGTACAGAGATGTCATTTGTAGCAATAACATTTGCTCTAACTGAACATATGGAGAATGGAGAGAATATTTTTGCATTGCATCAATATTAATAACAACATTGGTACCCTAAAATATTGAACCAGGATGAGTTCTTCTGAGTCACCTATGTAAGAGTTAGTCAGCAATACTCGGCAGAGCTGGCTTGAGTAGAAATAAGTGTGGGAAGGGAGCTATCGCAGTGAAGACAGCTGACGAGTCCATCACTCAGGTATTCATCTTTTTCTAAGATGATAGGAAATGTAGGATGCTTTTAAGTTTCATCATGCCACGAGTTAACATTTACAGAAGCTGCTGGAGTTCACAGACAAGCCTCACCATGACATACCATCTTCAAATAAAGATGAGGAGTATCACATGGACTGATTCTCCAGAGCCTCTCTGTAAGTAGGAATTGGTTGCAGAGGGAATGCAAGCTGGTTAGGCCACAGTACTAAACATGACTGAAACTGGAGTGAACAGCACTAAACATGACTGAAGCTGGAGAGTTTATAGGAGAAAAGTAGGAGCTAATAATGATCTACATAACCAGTTTGCACTTGCTTCATTGTTCATGAGGTGCTTGGCTCCTAAGCACCCTTAACACCTCTGGCCATTCTTTTCTAGATAAATTGTTTAAAAACTTGCCACAGCCACTGTTGAAAGCCTTCCTGTGAAGGAAAGTCAATTGTAGAACAAGCTTTGTAAGCTGTACTCTTAGCACACTTAACACAAGTTTTTGCCAGGGCTTCATTAGAGACAACAGCTGTAGATCAAGTTTTAAAGCATCACTAATACAACAGTGGTTCAAGTCTCACCCAGAGATCTGGAAAAGTTCAGCTGAACATTCTAGTTCTAATGCTTTCATGTTTTACTTGAGAGCCAGTCCCAGCCTCCATGCCTCCAAGGAGACCAAACAGCCTGATATAGAACACCAAATTCCTCGGGTACAGCTGTAAGCATCCCACACTTCTCTCCTCTGGAGAGACAGCTGCTGTGATCAGGCTGTTTCCTTTTCCCAGCCTCACCTGTGAGAACTAAGTGCTCTACAGTCTGGGTCTGTCAAGTGGCACTTGGTATCAAGACCTGATCCAAGATACCACAGGTCTGGTGGCATGAGCTATTTCTCCTGTGTTACTCACTCCTTATTCTGCTAGCCCATCTCTCCCAGGAGCGCCACCAGCTGCACATCCACAGAGACAAAGCAGGTCCCAGGCCAGGCCAGGAATTCAGTTCATGGGTTGAGACCCAGATTGGGGGTGGCTGTAGCAGTAACTGTGGATCAGCACTTCTCCAGTAGAGTTCAGATGAGGACAAAGGCCTCAGAGCTGAGTTTAAATGGCACCCAAGAGTGTGGGTGGAGGCCCTAGGGGAGATTGATCAGGGTAATTAAGGTCTATTTCTGTCCCCAGTGCCCTTACCGAAACCTTCTCCAGTACAGTAAAATTTCAGATTTTCCTATCTTTCTCCAGCTGGAACCCTGTTCCATTTTGGGCACATGAGGAGGACATCACTTCCCATTTAGGCTTCTGCTGAGGAATATTCACATTTTTGTCCATCCTACCATCCATAGATCTGTGTTCATATGTTTTAGAAATTATTGGTATTGTTTAGCAATGGACTAGTAATTCTCAAGGAGAGAAGGTGAAATTGCAAATGCTCTCCGTATGCTGACGTGTAATTCCAAAGCAACCAGCTCTAAGATACATTTCTTTCTCCCCTAAAGTGCTGCAAACTGAGTGCTGCTGGACATGGAGTACAGGAGCAGCTGCATTGTGCTCCTAGTGCCCAGTTCTAACTGGATGAGAAGCATCAGTCCTTTTCCTGTGGGTTGCCACTCTGTTTCAGATTTAGACATACCTCTGTCACCAGGACTAGTCAGAGAGTACAGCACCATCCAAAGCATTTGCATTTTGAGCACCCTATATCCTTTCCTAATGCAGCAGGACAACCCACGTCCTTGGAGCACCCCTGTAGGAACACCTCGATGATCCCCTTCATCTGCTCCAGCCATAGCCTATCCCTGGATGCAGTAGTTCCCCTCTGCTGTGACTGCCTTTGTACCTAAAAAGCTGACGTCTGGGCAGGAGTCCCTCTGGCCACAGAACTGGTACTGTCACCGGTGGGAAAACAGGGCAGCAGGTGAAGGATGTGCACTCGTTGCTTCATGGCTTTACATGTCCCTCAACTGAAAGTGCTACCAACCTCTAATCTGCCTTCCCAGCCACTGCAAATGGGGAAGAAGAGCTTAACTCTAGTGCTGAGATGAATGATAGTGTGCCCATGGGACAGCAGTAGTGCTGGGAGGAGCTAATGCCATTAATTAATTACCATTACTGTGCAAATTATTGGTTAAAGACCTTTTATAAAGGAGTGATTTATCTCTTTTTCATCTCAATTTTCTGCCTTGTCTGTAGCAGGAGAGAAGAAAAATGTGCAGTTTTTGTCATCATTCCTTTCCTTTAAAAAGCTGTTTTCTGTACCTTTTTTCTCCACCTTTTCAGTTTTTCTCCCCTTATTTTTTCCCTTTGTTTAGCAGTGTGCTAAGATAGGGAAAGGGTATATGGAGAGATAAAAAGCATATGAAAGAGGGAATACTAGACAGAAGACAAAAGACCTTTTCACATGAAAATTTTTGCAAACTGTGATGGACACACAAAATTACTTCCTTTCAAAATCTGTAGATTGAAAGCGACTTTAAAAATACCCCATTTTAAAAATATTTGTTATTTTTTACCAATTTTGTTATCAATGTTTCCAGGGATGCATTTGTGTAATAATGACTTTTCAAAGGATAAAATCCTGTGAGAAGCAGCCTCATCTGATCAGAACTTCTGAGAAAAGCAGATAATGTCTTCATTGTGCTCAGGTTCTTATGCTCCCAGCTGTCGCTTTTAATAAACATGTCTCAGATCAAGTCTTACAGGGTGTGAAATACAGGAATAGTAAAGGAGGTGAAGTAATCACTTGGTTATTTTGAATATAACCAATCCGTGTGAAATATTGCATTGTGACAAGTAAAGAAGGGGTAACGTGAAGGCAGTTACATTTTTTTAATAAACCAGCATTAAGGTACATGAAAGCAATATGAGTTATATTACCATGGAAAGCAAAATTATCATGCAGAGTTACACCATAGATACCAAGTATATATTTCTTCTCTTCGCATCAAGGTATGTTTAAAGAATCTTTGACACGTGAAGCTTGCTTAAAAGGCCTAGAGCCTCAAGCAGCATAAATAGAGCTGCCTCCTTGCAATTTATGGAGCTGTGTCAGATCTTATCACAGACTGTGTGACCTGTATTTTTAATGAGGAATGAATAAGCTGAAATTTTCTGTCTGCAGTTCTAGCATGTTGTTGTATTTCTGCACAAAGAGCTATGTTGTGATTCAGGACTTCCAAATCTTCTGAAGAGACATGAAATAAAGCTCCTGTGGTTTGTGCTCCTTAAACATTCCTCAGGACATTTACTAAGAAGTCAGGTGTGAACCAAACCACTGTGGCCCCTGTCACTTTACACTGCATCTCCTCCTGTACTTAAACGCTGTTGTTAAAGATGTATCTGATGACAATAATTAAAGTCACATTTCTGCTGCACACATCACAGTCCTTCTGGTTTCAGGCAACGGTAAGGAAATGTGCACAGGGCTCTGCACAGATGCACTTTTGCCTTTATTTGTAGCCCTACTGACTCATCCCAGTTGACACAGGATTACCCACAGGTCTGAGCTCTATGGTGAGTTGTAACAGTCCTGCCTTCTGTGTGCTTCAGGACCTTTCAACACAAAAGATGTTAAATAGCATAAGAAATAGCATAAATTGGTCCCTAAATTATTATGGGTTCCTGAGCAGGGAGTCTTCCAGGGATAAAGGAATGAAAACTGGACTCTCTTGAGCTTGCAAATGAAAAAGAAGCCACCCGAAGAGTAGGCAAGGCCAAGCTAATCCGCTGAAGAACTGTAGAGTAGGTTTGCCTGACACTGCCATTGCTACTGGAACTGCAACTGAACATCTGAAATTTAATGTGAGTGGCTGAGACCTTTTAACATGTATTATTGCCATTCATGCGGAATTGCATAAAAGGCTTTGGAATGAGAGCTAATTGAAGCTAAAGGGAGCAGCAGAGTAAACAAATGTATTCTATTCCTCACCAAAAGGATTGCTCTGGTTTTTTGGTCTCATTTGAGTTCTAATTCAAAGTTTTGTTTAACTACAATTGCTATTTTTAAACCAAATTTCAGACAACATTTCAACAGGCACTGAAATGCTGAGTGTATTTTTTGTGTAGGCACAAGCCATGAGAAGCACCAAATGAATTCCTACTGGTGAGGAAAGCAGCTTACATGCAAAGCAGCCAAGGACACTTGGCTGTGACAAAAATGGATGCATATCATTAGACCACGCAGAATTGGATGTTTTTCCCAGCTGAAGGTATGCAATTCCCTCTCCCTTTTCCCACAGCAGCTCCATGTTGATTGAACAGATTTGATTTGTGCAGAGTGGTATTTGCCAAGTTTGTGTGCAGCCTTTTAACTACTGCCCTGGGTCCCAAAGCTTAAGGAAGGTCTTTCATTCAAAATCTAGGTCTGCTCATCTTCAGCCATCAGATGTGATTATGGTGCATTCAATTTATATACTCAGGTATTTTCTTCTGTGATACTGGCTTTGTGGTTCTGTCCTAAACAACTTACTTTTCCTATCTTGAGTAGCTATGATCTACCTCACCTTAGTTGCTGAGATCTAGGTTTCTCAGCTGGTTCTCCTTCGGGGGACAGTGAAACACTGGATGCACAAGTGGATGCCTGTCCTTTCAGGAAAAGTGAAAGGATTACTGAAAGTGAGAAAAGGGAAGGAGAAAGATATCATAGTTGCTAAGTTATTTTTCCAGATTTTGTACACTCTGTATTTGATCAAAACCGGGCACAGCCACCCCTGAACGTAAAAAATAGGGCACAGAAGTAAGAAAGTCAGTCTTCAGTCCAAACTGAAGTGTTTCAGCAAACAGGGACAAAGCAAATATATGAGAAAGATGTTGAAGAGAAGGTATGGTCTTAGCCCTAGGAGCATTAACCATGCTTGGAAAAGGATGCCAGAAAGATAATGTCATAGAGCTCAAGCCATGTACTAAACAAACAGCAACACATGGCTGAAGGTACCACTCTGCTGAAATGGAGATAAAGATGATTTCCAGGGAAAGATGGGTAATCTAGCCATGGGCACAGAAATGCTTTTCATTTAGAAATGAAAATATTAAAACAAAGATTTAGGAAGCAAGAGCCATTATAGGCTTTAAAAGACACAAAGGAATGTTAAATTCTTTCTGGATTTTTTGGTATAGGTCTGTGAATCTTCCTGGATTCTCCTTTCCTGAAAGCATTGCTGAATAAACTCAGGATTGTCTTAGCTGTATTTGCCTTGGGATAACTCACCTGCACAAGCTATTACAACATATATGTAAGAAAAGCAAGTGTTACTGCTGAGAACAAAAGTATGAGCTATTGTCATTGTGAGTTGAGAGAGTACATTCTGCAATAGCCTAAACTCCTCTTTGATCCCATAACGTGTACATTCAAGCTCATGCCAACCTATCCAGCTGAGAAAATCCTGCCTCTGTCAACAGGGGTGTCATAATTGTCTTTAGGACGACATACTGGAACAATACGGCCAGTAAGGAAAAGCTTTACAGCTTTCTGGCAGGAGGCCTTGGACATTTTGAAATCCCTTCAAGTGTCAGAATAAACCCACAGCCACTGGGTTTGATAACTAATGCTGCTGAACATGGTGTTAATTCAGACCAGGTGACACATTATGAAGGCACTTAACTTCAGATTTTCCCAGTGACATTCATTGCATTTTTATTTACTGAACACTGGAAGTAAATGTAGATTTGTGTTATTCAGACTGGAATCATATTAAACAGTTGAAAAAAAAAAAGGATGATAGCTCTAATGGGAATAAATTGAGCTTCTGTCACTATTAAGACAAAGACAAGATATTCTTTCTCACTTACTCACTTTTAATAACAGAGCAATCCACAATAAAATCTATCCTTGTGTTTGCAAACATCCAAACAACTCCTCTGAAAACACAAAAATTGCTTACAGTGCATGCAGTCCCACTCTTTTCTCTCCATTCTTACATGTGCCTTGTGATCTGGACAACCAATTTCACACCACTGTTCAGTCATTCTGATTCCAAAAACAATCAAACTATACTTCCAGCCTTATTTGATCCATAAATTTTCTGTTCATTTTCCTTTAATACTAATGCTCTTAACTCTTCCTCAGGGGGAGATCTGCCCTTGCATAGCATTAAAGTCAGATGCATACTGTGCATAGCAAATTCCAAGTCTGGCTTGCCGGTACCGGGGTGAGCAGGCTCTCAGAGCACACTAAGTAACTATAAGCTAAGAATAATGCACACTGGTAGTCCTCTCTCACTACAGGCCCTGGTAAAAGCTCTGGAAACGCAGTGACACGGGGAGGCCGTGGGTGGGTCATACCTGGCTTGGTCCCCCAGCTCCAGAGAGATCTTCCTGAGCTCTGCCCTGTGGGAGCGAGCCCAAGGCCAGTGGGTGTCCTTCACTGGGAGTGATGGCTGACAGCTGCTCTCCTGGGGACCCTTCTCCTGGGCCATGGCACCTTCCAGAAAGGCTGCTCCTGCAGAAAAGTGCTCTCGGCCTCCCTGAAGGGGTCAGGGGCTCTTGATTAGGGTCATCCCCTACCATCTTGAAGTTCATGACCTAAGACACTAATGGTCCCTGGTCCAAGGACTGATCCTGAGGGGTCAGGAAGCAGCCTGGTGTGGGGGTTGAGCCCAGCAATAGGCTGTGCCATGCCCTCACCCCTGCAGTGTGCTTTTGGAAAGCCCGAAATCAATTTTTTCTTAGTTAAATTGGATACCTCAAGAAACCAGGCCCTTTTACTTTTTGCTTTCCCTAAATTTAAAAGTACTTTTTCTGGCAATAAAAGCAACATTTATTTCATACAAAATATTGACTACACCACTCCTACTTCAATTGATGATAACATTTCTTCAGAGGCATTTACCTAATCATAGCTTTTTAAGTAAATCCGCAATGCAGTTGGATAATTACAGTATAGTAGATCTAGTAACGTCAGAGCATCTAAAAACAGTGCTGCTGAAATCAGAAAACAGCTAGTTTGGAGATACCTTCTATTTTCTAGTCAAAAAAACAAGTGAGAAACCCACTGTTCTGGGCCCAGTAAACAGCCTTTAAACACAGCCCTAAAGAAATGGTTGTTAATGACTCTATCAGAAAATGAATGGAAGAAGGACAAAATCCAGCAACCCAGAAGCACATGCACATTTTCCAAGTAAAATCATTAGCTGGTGTTATTTTAGAAATTAGTTTCTATAAACACACAAGAAGTGGATTTTTCTGCCTCAAAAGGCTGTAAATGCTGGCACATACAGGTATTTTCCATTTCATTTTCTTTACCATTGCTTTGGTGCTCAAAAGTCCCACCAGCAATCAGAGAAAGGAAATCCACAATAAAAAAGTCTGTGCTTTGAAAGGTTGGAAAAAATCTCTGAGATCAAGTTCAGCTTTTGTCTGATCAACACTTTGTCAGCTGGACCATGGCACTTAGTGCCACATTCTTTCTTCAGTTTTGATTAATTCCCCAGGAGCTTTTGTGGGAGAAGTACTATTGTGACTCTGAATCTTCTGTAGCTTCTGCTCCTCTTTTCCCCCACGTTTTTATACCAGAATGTGATAAATGATGATGCTGATTCCTCTGAGACTTAGTATTGTATCTTCCTGGCAACCCTGCTAGTCTTCTGCAGGCAAATGATCACTAAACAACACTCTTAACCATCTGTCTCCTGAGCAATGTCCAAATCTGATGATAGAACGGTATTTTTTCTACAGTAACACTTTTGCATGTTCTTCCATCAATGTGTCTAGGTTAGGCCAAGTTACACAATACTCCTCTGACTTTTGGGAAGGAGAAACGGTCTTTTCCATTGAAAACTGTCCAAGTGTTTTCATTATTTTACTTTTCTTCTCAGATGTCTGTGGACCATGAGTTTGAGTGTCAGTGACTATTACAGTGATCAGTCATTATGAACAAAGCAATGACACCCTCGCTGATGTCACCACAAGCCGGAATAGTTCTACAGGACAGACAGAGAGACAGCTTTCTGGTAGTAATTTCTAGGAAGTAGGAACTAAGTCAGATTCTCACTTCTGCATGCTTTCAGCCTCCACAACAGCTGTGCCAGTTTCCTTGACATCTCAAAGATGTCAGCCAAATAATTTCCCCAAGTGTTTCTGATATATATCTATTCTTTAAGCTGTTTGATGTATAGACAGCTGTGGTCTGCTATGCAAATGTAGGGCAAAAGGGCTGATGGGCAGGTAAGGAAACATGTCAAACCACTTTACCAAGCTTTCCTCTTGCTGTGGGCTTATTGTGCACCTAAAGATTCTGATTTTGTTCTGCCAGTATAGGCTTTATTAGGCATTAAAAAAATGGGTAAAATTAGGTCAAAATATGTATCCAGGTTTATATGCATACAGAACAATAAAACTGCTGCTGCTGGTAATGATGATAAAACCTATTTTCACAGTCCTAACTAGGGCACATCAGTTGACTTCTTCTTGCTCGTTCTTTTAAATGCCATGGCATAGTACAGCTTTTTCTATTTGTTAATAAAATCAAAATGTTTGCAGAGTTCCTTGGGCTCCCTGAACAAACAGTGCTATTTCTGGTCCTTTCCCCACAAATGGCATAAAAACTCGAAGAAAATTACATCAAAGTACTGACTTCATAGGACTTCCCTGATTGCTGTTAAAATCACATTGTTTTTACCAACAAAGAGAGGAACTTCATTACAGCTGGTCCCACAGATGCTCGACTTTCCATCTCTGGGCAAATATATACATTTTTATATATCACATCTGCAGTACAGAGGAGTGAGAGATATCCTGCAAGGCTTTAGATGACCTATTTGAGCTCAGTGAGCTGTGGGTGAAAACAACTGTATCAACCATTTTTTGTAGATGTATAACCCAAATTACATTATACATATAAATGAAGCCATATAATTTGGGAACTGCACTCAGAATTAGCCATATTGGTCCAAAAGAATTAAACAAAACCAATGCAAAAGTCAAACGATAAATCAGAAGAAAGAATGGGAATTTTTCTATGGAGGCAGAAGATAACAGTTTTGTAACTTCTTATAAGAACACTGCGCTTCCAGGCTGAATAATTTATCTCTGCAGTCCCAGTAGGAAAATCTTGATTTTGAATTATCGGAAGATGAAAATACTATTCGTAGACTGCCTAATACAGAAGGCATTGGGATGTCATATCGCAAAAGAGGGGAATTTGAAATACGTTTAGTAAGAGGAAAATCAATTAAGCCAATGTTCTTTCTAAGCATTTGTCTGGTTTTCTAAAAGATTAAAACTTTCTTTGTTTTGAATTCACACTTGTGTCTGGACATTATTCATAGAGCTGAATAAAGGAGAAGAAACCCACAAATTACAGTAATTTTGCATCAAATACCAAAACCTATAGTTTTAATTCAACATGTTAGACAATTTCAACTTCACCAGAAAGTCAGCTCCATTGAGTTTTGGGGTCTGAAACACTTCTCAAAGCTATTTCTTTCTGGCATGCTAGTTGATGGTTGGTACTTAGACCCCAAATTATTTTTTCAAGTTGGTTAAAGGAAAAGTTTTAAAAGATAAATTCATTTTCCTCTCAAAAACTCAAATGTTCATGAAAAATATTTTCAATGGGAAATTTAAAATAATTTAGCTTGATTGATATTAAATCTGACTATTATTAGGCCTTCTCATCTGCTCTGGGAATCCATTCAAACAAACTTTCATTCTGCTGCAGAGCAAGAATGTATAGAGATACTTCAGATCCTAAAAATCTCATTGCAAAGAGCTTGTTACCAAAATTTTCACTCATCAGGCAACAACGGAAGTGTGTGTTATTGGTTCATTTTTCACAGTTTTGGGAGCATGCAAGTCTAGCTGCTTTGGAAAATGGATCAGCCTCTCAGGGGCTGTAGCAACATCAGCCAGAGGTAGTGGTGTCCCAAAACCCAGTATACCCTCATCTTTCAAGTGAGTTTCCCAAAGCCTCAAGGTCCTTCAGACTCCCACCTAGGCCTTATATCATGTGCTGTCAGAGGGAAACTCCCAGCTCCAGGCTCCTTGGAAAAGAGTTCCCTTGTCCTGTGGCACATGGGCTGTGGAGAAAGCTTAGCCACCTCTTGGTTAAAGGATTTTTCAATGTTTTGCTGCTTTCAGGACTTAATTTAGGATTAGAGGGTTAGAAGGAAGAAAGAATGTTATTATCATCACTAAACAGTAATTCATCTTTTATAACCTTAAAAATACATCAGGAAGTATTTTACCATTGCTCTTTTTCTGAGGTGGAAATATGGTAACAAGGTTATTGTACTCCACCACCCACTCCAGAGAACAAATGCAATTCTACCCATTGTTTTCCCTCTTAATTTTGCCTTTTCCCTTAAAGCAAAGTACAAATTAAAGTATTCAAAGGTTGAATATAATGAAGGTCTTATTCTCTGCTACATGAAGGACATAATCACCACTTCTTGAAAAGTCTTTCACTGACCAAGGTTTTGTTACTATGGTGACTTCTGCCACCATTTGCTTCGATATTTGCAGTATTACAGTGTGTCAAAAGATTAAAAAAAAAAAAAAAAAAAAAACTCACAAAAAATCCGTCAATTCTCTCATCTTCCTAAAGGAGGTTTTCAATCTCCTATCCCCCATTATACGGCAGCTTCTAAAGGGTGAAATGGTGTTCTTAGTTTCATAATAATCCATTTCATGTTGACAAATCCTGAGCATCTTTATCCCACTCCAGCTATTTCTCTCAGGTATTTTCTTTGGCAGACACAACCTTTTCCAGGGCACAGAGTGGCAAGTGGGACTCTGCAAACCCTGAGGGGCTGGTGCAGAAAAGATAGGACAGGCATTAGTACTCTTAAAAAAGCAAAATAGAAGAACAGAAAGATGTCCATTAGAAAGAGGGTGTTTGAGTAGTGCAGACACAGACACAGTGAATCCATCAGTGTTGCAACAGGGAGACTTGGGTCTGATGGCAGATTTGACAGAACTATTGTGACAGGTCACGTCAGTTCTTTGGTTATCCTGGCACGCAGCTGTGACACCTCAGTGCAGGTTTCCCCTGAAAAAATGTGATGCACAGGGTAGAAGCAGTCTTACTGGTATACTGTACATATCTACTAAAAAATACTTTTATTTTCTGATCCACGTAACTGATGCTCATTACGAGATGTAGGAATAGTAGTACATATTTTATGGCAGAAAATAATCAGAAGGAAAGACATACCACTGAGCAGTCAGGACATTTTCCTAGATGTGCCTCAGCCCTGCACAAGGCCATGCTAAAAGTTCCCATTTCAGCATGTTACTGGAGATCCTGTCCAGACTGTCCCGGCTGCAGGGTGGCACAGCCACACTGTGACCACTGCTGTCCCCAACTATGCCATCAGCCTTGAACTGGGGATGGATCTCCTATCACTCTTACGTGGACTTGGGCTCTGCTGGTCCCAACACAATCTGCTGGCCCACGGAATCATGGAGTCACAGAGTCATCATGGGTGGAAGAGACCTTCAAGACCATGCAGTCCAACTGTCCACCCAGTACTGCCACTGTAACCCCTAAATCACTAAACCACATCACCCCCTGCCAGGTCCAGACAGCTCTTGAACACCTCCAGGGATGATGACTCCAACACATCTCTGGGCAGCCCCTTACTGTCACTGTAACTCTCGAATGAGTAAAGAACGACACAGTCCAGGCACCAAAAAGATCCGAAGTAAGGAAGGAAGTTTTATGGAAAATTGAACAGCTTTTATATGTTTATACGCAGAAGCATGTTGAATGGCATAAAGTAATTGGTCCTTTGGCCATCCACCCCTCGAGGTGATTGGCCAAGTTCCGAACTCTAAGTTTCCAGATGTTTTTCTAGTTAAAACCTTAACAATCCTTGAAAAAGAACAGTAGGTGTAGAAGTTTACAAAACTGTAACGTTGTTTTAAATTCTTTGCATGGGAAAGACAAAGCTTTCACAAAATGCTTCAAAGGCTAAAGAAATTCCCTGCTGAGGCCTTCTTCGTATCCATACCTTACTGTGCCTGAATCCCTGAACAGTGAAAAAAACATTTCTAGTATCTAATCTGAATCTTCCCTGTCTCGGCTTAAGGCTATTTCCTCTGGTCCTCTCACTGCAGGCATGGCAGAGAATGGCTCCACCTCACTCCACCCTCCTGTCAAGGAGTTGTGGAGAGCAATGAGGTTCCTCCTGAGCCTCCTTTTCTCCAGACTAAAAACCCCCAGCTCCTTCAGTCGCCCCTCACCAGACATGTTTTCTAGAACCTTCACAAGGCTTGTTTCCCTTTTCTGGACAAAATCCACCTCAATGTCCTTTTTGAAGTGAGGGGCCCAGAAACACACACAGGACTCAAGATGTGACCCCAGCGGTGCCCAGTACAGGGGACAGTCACTGCTGCCACCCCATGGCTGGGACAGCCCAGGTAGGATTGGCCTTTTGCCCACCTGAGCACACCTGGCCTCATGTTCAGCCATGGCCCAGCTCAGCTTCAGCCTGCCCCCAAAGAGGTCTCGCTACCTCAGTCACTGCTTTTTGCCCCTCTAAAATCACTTCTGCTGTGGCAGAGTACAATATGATGCTGTGAAAAACCCATTCCCACTCCAAATTACTATGGCTGCTCTGACCACCTGCCCTCCAAGCAGCTCTTCAGTTCAGCAGAACTTTCTGCTTTTTTTTTCCAGGTTGCCTTTCAAAAATCAGCAGCCACCGTGGAGAAGGGGTGAGAGAAATAAGCTAGTACAAAGCCTGAATACTCCTAGGCAAAATTCAGACATCCTGCAGGTATTTTGCTCTCTCACCTCCGGCTTGTGAAAGGGGCTTGTGGCCACTCTAGAGTGCCAGGACACAGAAACTGCTATCACAAACCCACCTTGATTTTTGGTCATAACACCCAGCACACCTCATGGAGGCTGGGGATTTCTCTTCTTTAGAGACCCAGATTGTGTTACTGGGAAGCTGGGAAGTTTTTAGATGATCCTGTACCAAACCAGTGAGTACGTCTGAGAGCAGAGGATCTTCTTAGCTACTCATGCCACAGACAAGAAATCACCCATGTGGTGCCTGCTTGCACAGGCTAAACGAGAGAATGTTCAAACTGATCCTTACACTCTTAATAAGAAAAAAGCCCTCCGTTTCTGTTCTGGAAAATGTGATGGAAGGTTAATAGATGCTTTCATAAATTTAAAAGTGACTGATGAAGTAATAGGAAACAAAGGATTAGAAAACAGATTATTGTTAGAGTGAGGAGAGGTTAATGGAGAGTTCAGACATCAGGGCACTTAGTATTAGATTATTTATTAATAACTTGATGGAGAAAATGGGGAGCAAGATGGCAGACAGCAGGGCAAGCAGAAGCAAGTTTGTTTCACTTGAAAGGCCACAGAAAGGTGGAGAATTTAATATTGTTGGGAAGTATGTTATATCATAATAGATATGAATATATTTAATCTATTGGGGAATATTCATGAATGGAAATCGAGGAATTCCACCCTTTGACATACAAAATGACAATGTCGTTTTGAGGTTTTATCATTTTGGAAAATACTTCTGTTTAATTACGTTACCAAAGCACTCTATAGACACCATTTGTGGAATCAAACAAATGCAGGAGAGAAAAAGACTCCTTGTGCGTCAGACATTACTACATGCTACAGACCTACATACTAATATGTGTCCCAAATATTTATCTGAAAGGCTGGAGGCTCAAGTGAAGGATTGAGTGTTGGTTTCAACTCCCAGTTTACCTGGATTCTCATTGCAGATGAGATCTGGTAGAGAAGAAAATCAAACTATAAATAAACAACCGCAAAGCAACATCTCCCAGAAACTGTGCTCCCCATCCAGCCTTATCAAGAAATAGAAGCCCTGAATTGGTAGTCTTATGTTTCAGGAAAAAGCCATTTGAAATGGCATTTGGACTGTTTATATAGTATATTTACTTTTTTATTATGAATAACCATGTAAAGATTCTAAAACACCTTTATTTACATAAGGTTTGTCAGGGGAATACACCTAAAAGTTGAAATTTGTGAGTGCATGGTTTGAGTATTAGGGCTTTAGAGAATAATCCAAGGTATTTTGTGGATAATTTGTTATAAATGATTATGCAACTGAGCTCGCTGTTTAAATGTAGATTAAATGCTTACAGGATCTTGGCTCCTAAAGTTAATATTCTATAAGACCATGCCGACACAAAGGAGGGCAAGAATCTGTCTTGTGAAGAAAGCACTGTGTTTAAAATCCTTGCCTTTGAAAGGGGCTGGATTCTTTGCCATTGTGACTTTCAAATTAGGGTCCACTGTAGTGGTTTAGTTCGCATCTCTTACCTTCTGTGAGATAGGAGATTTGAAGAAATGCAAAGCAGGCTCAAACTTAAGGGATATGAAAAAAAATTTATTACTAACAAAGTTAAGAGTAAAAAGAAATAAGAGATTAAGACAAAAAAACCCGTTTTGCTCCAGCACCCCCCACCTACTTCCTCCAGCACAAATAATAACAAAACATGGGATTTGGTCAGCATTCACAATTCTTAAAAGTCTCTATTATTTGAGGAAATAGAGGTCTCTTTTGCATCTCATGGTTTCCCAAACTGCACCAGCTAACAGCCTTTGTTTCTTTCGCAGGCTGCACACAGAATTCTCATCCCTCCCCTTATCTTTAAATGGATTAAAGAGGGAAAAAACCAGTTTGTGATATTACAGTCTTTACCACGGTCTGTAAAAAGCAGGTTCAAGCTACGCATGGGAAAGCGCGACTCCGCCCTCTTTCCCCCGCCGCCATCTTCAGCTTCACTCACTTTCTCCTTCTCCCCGACCCTGAAGACGCCATGATGATGAACAATCTTCGTTTCTTTGGGCTTTACGATGGAGAAAGCCTCGCTCTCTTTATGCTGCTCGTTACCCGATGTTATTTTACAGTTCAATACAAGCTGAGTTAGTTTCAGAAAAGTTCTATGTTCCCCCGCCAGATCTGCGCAACCATGTGGGGGCGGGGGGGGTCCTCCTCAGCCGCCCCAGGTGGTTTTGGTTATGCAGCAATGGCTGTTCCCCAGCCCCCGCAACCCCAAGGGGGCTCCCCTGGAGCCGGGGCCCACTGGGGCCGGGGCCCGCCAGGGTTGGGGCCGGGGCCGGCGCCCGCCGGGAGGTTCAAACCGGAAAAAAAAGGGACACTTCCCGTGTCTCCACTGGCTTAAATATATAAATTTCGGGAAGTGCCATTGGTTGAAAGATCTGTCCATCCACTCAGGTTCAACCCACGACATCCACAGATCAGTCTGGGAATACACAGAGATTTTAAATATACCTGCAAAGCACAACTGTAAAAGTGGTTTATTCTTCACAGTACATTTGCCCCGCTGAACCCACTATTGCACTTTTTAGGATTTCACAGATCAAAAAAAATACTTAAAATCAATGATTTAACAAAAGAAAGTTAAACAAAAAACCAGAAAAAGAGTTCCATATCTTCGCCAAAACATGCATTCTCATGAGGGATTTCATCTGCATTCTGCCAAAAGTATTTTTAGGAGCATGTTTTATAAATAAAATCACTACTTCAACAATAATTTGACTGAAATTTCTCTTTAGGCAAGTGCCATTGGAGAAATGTTATTAATGCAGAGGAAAAACCACACTTCTTAAAAAGCAGAAGACAGTTTCCAGAGCAGTTCCTTCTGTACATTTGCACTTCCAGCTGCCTCAGCTCCACTTGTTCCTCCTCATTCTTTTTCCCAAAAAGATTTTAGTTACAGTTCAAGAAACATGTGAGAAAAGTCTGAGGGAAAAAGAAATTTACCCTCTCAAATGAATATCATTAAACTACACACTGCAGTAATAATAATTTTGAGAATTATTAAAGCATGGGGCAGGCACTGCAAAATAATTTATGCTTCTAATTAATATTAACCTATTTCTTTTGCATTTTCAATTCAAAGGCTGCTCACATTCAGCCCCCTTCTTTGTCAAGTAAAATCAGGTTTACTCGCACTTGTCATGGCTCAGTGCCCAAATCACACTTTTATTAGTTACAAGGAAACAAGGGGGGAACCCCAGGGCCATGCAGTACCTTAGTGGCCAAGGGAGGAACAGAAGCAATGTCCTACAAATAGAATCAGTAGAGCAACTCCTACTCCGTTATCCCACCTCTCACTATCTTTGTACTGTAAAAGAAAGGGTGAGAAAAGACCCAGCTTTAACATTGCCTGTATTTCATTGTGGCATGTTCTTCTGATCTGCTAAACCAGGGGGTTGAAGGGATTATTCCCTTTCAAAATAAAGCCCTGCACAACAGCCATTGCTTAGCATAGGCCTTCTCTCTGAAAGCCAAGTGATGTTCTGACAATATGTCCAGCATGAGTTGCTTTTTTAACTAAACCCCCAAAAGCAAACCTTGAAGTACAATAAGAAAATACCATTCCAAGATGAATATAATAATATTTGAAAATACCCATGTCCTGCAAAAGGTCACAGAATCATAGAACCATCTAGGTTGGAAAAGCCTCATCCTGCTCTCTTAGTTCTGTGAAAATATCCCCCCTGGGCTTGTTCTCACTGATTATTTGTGCATTCATGAGAGTGCTGGCCTGAGGATCTTAAATAAAGGTGGTTATTACTAAGTACAAGAAGCAACATATACATTCTCTAATGAATATTTTGAATGTTGTATGAGGACAGAGTATCACATTTTCTCTATTTGAGAATTTATGATTTTCAGGAAACCACTGTTATTGTATAGCCTAAACAAGCCTGATCTTCCACAGCAGATTCACTGAGCAGATGGCGTGAAACCCTGTTTGACATCCTAATCTGACTCAAAGCTGTAAAATCATGCACCCATAACAATAACTTTTTGTGTCAAAACTGTGCTGAAAGGTCCTGCTTTTCCCTGAAAGCATTCAGAGCTGTAAGCCAGCCATGCATATTCCATCAAGGGAATGATACTTCTAAAAGCACTACTGGGGGAATAACAGTCTTAGAAGTCTGCAAAATGTGGCTTTTTAAATTTAAAGCAAGTATGAGAATTTAGTATTACAACATTTTCTTACTCCTGTAGAAACTAGGGTAAGTCAGTCAGTACTCAGTTGGGAGCCAGATTCAGAGGAGGGGATGTTAGTTTTCAAGCAGTAAAATCTGAGTCATCTGGAAGCTTTGTCAGTAACTTTTTAGATTCTGTATTTTGTCTAGAATATACTGCATATACTGCATTAACTGCATATAACTATATATAGAATACAATAATGTAATAGCATGATATGCAGAGTGGTATAAAATCCATATATGCTAAATTAAAAATTAAAATAACCAGACAACAGATAATTAAGAGACGCTAAATAACACTTTGTGGCCCAGTGAATAGTTTGTGATAATAGATTCTGTTTGACAGTGGTATATTAAAAAATGTTAAATACTCCTATTAATAATACTATCTAACAGCACACAGATGGTAGCAAAAGTACAGAGATGACTAGCTCTCAAACGTTTCAGAATCAAGCTCCAGCTTTCTCCTCTCTTGCAACTTCCCCGCTCTGAACAGCAGTAGTTTAATTACTGAAACCCACTCCTTTAAAAGGGAAGGAGCTTTCTTCACCACACCTGCCCTTGCCTTATGGACCCCTTCACGTTCTTCCCTTGCCCTTCTTACCACTCCATTGCTTTGCATTGATTTGCTTACCCATCCCTTAACTTCCCTACCTCTTTTTTACTGGCTTTTGCCTTGCCTTGCCTGCTTCTCCTATGACTGTCATTGCCTTGCCTATTCCTCCTTCACCTTGCCTTGCCATTCCTACCCAGCCTCACATTTCATTGCCATTCATGACCATCCCTTGCTTTGCCTTGCTTCCCCACACTTTCCCTTGCCCTACGGCCCCTTCCATGTTTTTCCCTCACCCTTCCTACCACTCAATTTCTTTGCATTGCCTTGTTCACCCATCCCCCACCTTGACTTCCCTTCCTCTTTTTTACTGGCTTTTGCCTTGCCTTGCCTGCTTCTCCTATGACTGTCATTGGCTTTCCTACCCTTCCCTTGTTTTGCCTTTCAATTCAGCCTTGCACTTCTTTGCCATTCCCGACCATTGCTTCCCCTGTCTTAATGACGCTCAGTGCCCTTTCTACCACTCCATTGTGTTGCATTGCCTGGGTCACCCATTCCTCACTTTGGCCTCCCTACTTCTTTTTTCCTGGCCTGGCCTTGCCTTGCCTGCGCATTCTGTGACTCTCATTGCCTTGCCAACCTTGCAGTTGCCTTGTCTTGCAAACCTAATCCTTGCCTTGCATTGCTCTGCAACCCCTCTCTTGCCTTGCGTGGCCTTGCATACCCATCCTGCACCTCGACCTGCCTACTGCTTTCTTCCCTGGCCTTGCTTTGCCTTTCTACTCCCTTCCCTTCCCTTGCCTTTCCTACCCAAGCCCGTTTATCTGTGCCATTCCTGAGCATCCCTTGCTTTGCCTTGTTCTCTAGCCCTAGTGTTTATAAGTCTGTTTTTGAAATGAGTCCCATTGTCCAACTCAATTCTTTCAGCATTGCCATGTCCCCACAGGACTTGTTTATCAAGGCCCAGGATGGTGTTTCAGGCAGTAGCATGAGGCACAGGGTAGGTCTCCAGCCATCCAGTGGTGCCTTCTACCATTGTGAGCATTTAACACT
Organism: Falcunculus frontatus; assembly: GCA_013398115.1. Lineage (NCBI taxonomy): Eukaryota > Metazoa > Chordata > Aves > Passeriformes > Falcunculus > Falcunculus frontatus. The sequence goes on from VZRV01007682.1 coordinate 299,289, forward strand.
TGCCATTTGCAGCAGTGTGATGAAATTGATCTGCCAGGCTTCCCCATACTTATGTTTGGACCACTGCCCCCCATACCACCGGTGCTTTACCCACTTGGACTTCTTGATCGCAGCACATGTTTCACAATCATGGATTACCTAGGATACAGTATCCGTGGTTAAGTCCACCCTTCAGTCATGAGCCCATCAGTATGTCACATCTCTTCCCGGATGACCTCAGGCATCATGGGCCCACTAAGCCAGAAATAACTCTCCCTTGTTTTACCAGTCCAGATCTACCTGTGGCACTTTAATATTGCCAGCCCAATCCACCTGTTTATTAGTGAACCTGACAGAACCCTGGCTGCACTGCAACATTACCGAAGCTAAGGGAACCCAGGACATGGCTGGGCCTCTAGGAAAGCTAAGAGAACCCTGGCTCGACTGTGATACCACAGAAGCTAAGGGAACACCGGGGACCCTTTGTGATGTGAGGGAAGCTGACAGAACCGTGGGGACCACTGTGACACCATAGACACTCAGGGAACCCTGGAGATGGCTGGGCCTCTAGGGAAGCTAAGAGAACCCTGGAGACCACTGTGACACCGCAGAAAGTTCAGGGAACCCAGGAAATATTTTGTGCCGATGATGAACCTGACAGAACCCTG